>BOPP01000072.1:70957-153029 GCA_017312745.1 Gryllus bimaculatus | reverse complement strand
ACCGCCGCCACCGCCGCCGCCACCGCCGACAAGACCGCCTCCGCCATCACCTCCGCCTCGTCACCCGCCCGCGTTTTGGTTTACGGTTCCGGGGCGACAATGCGCCTTTGTGGCGCGCCGAGTGCTGCGGCTCGCGGCTAATGGGAGCGCTCTTGACCCCCGCGACGCGACGCGACACAGCGCGACGCGACGTGCGATCGGCCACGCGTCGGAAATCATGCCGCGCTATCGCCCGCGCCCTTTTGTGCCACCTGCCGCCCTTTTTCACGGCGACCACGCGCGCTTATCAACGCCGTATTAGGCTGTTCGCGCGCGGCCACAGCGCTCGCTCCTTGCGGCGCCACTACGTTTGCCCCTCCTTTGTCACTGCAGTCTCTTTCAAGAGGAAAAATACAATAAAGAGCCGGTTGCATGCCTCTGAAGCTACATTGTTGTCTCTGCGTCATTGTTGACCGGGATGTTCTAGAGTTCGCGACCGTGGCGGATTTTTGGCACTTGCAATCTTCAAGGGACAGTTAGAAGGTAATGCTTGCTATATTTGTACGTCAATAAAACTAGTTTAGTGAAACATTTGAATTTTGACATTATTGTTCAAATCTTCTTTAACAATCTATTACAATAGTAACTTTCTACGTAAACATGTGGCAACACAGCTGTCCTTTGCAAAATGGCCGACATCAATGCTAATAAGAGACCGCGTTATGTGACTAAATTCTTGAAGGCAGAAGAGAAAATATCAATTCGCATTCAGGAAAGACTGAAAAATATGTACGGTGATGCAACTGGATGTCTACACTGTTAGGTGATGGGTTCCTCTCTGTAACGAAGCAGAAGGGCAGACTCTTTTCACTGACAAAAATGACTGATGTCATTCCACGCAACATTCAGCAAGTAGATGGCATCATTCGTGGTAAGCGCTGGGTAATTGCAGATCAAGTGAGGGAGATAATACGACACAATTCATACGTCACATTTTACCTTCTCACAACGCTGTCTCTTAGGAACATCGATGTCTGCCATTTTTCAAACCTCTTCAGTGATGCCACGTGGTGACGCAGAAAGGTACTACTGTGGTAGATTGTAGAATAAGGTTCGAGGAATAGTTCCAAATTCAAATTTTTCACCTAACTAATTTTATTTAAGTAGAAAAATTGGGAGGCATTACTTTCTGACTGTCCCTTGTAGATTGGTTGAATTCAATCACTGTCTGGAAGTAAATACTGGCGCTCGGATGTTCTGATCGATTCTTTTCCGATCAATAGGTGAATGTCAGAGTAGAATTGTAACAAACATGCCATGGACGTTCACAGGAACTTTCCTTCCTGCTTGTTTTCCCTTGCTCTCTCAGTACGTTCTTATACACCTCCGTGCTCTACACTACCACACATACACATGTCTGGAGACCAGTTGGGTACTACTTGAGGTTGGCTCGGGCTGTTCCCCGCGTAGAGAGATACCTAAAGCTGAATTCCGGAATGCAGCTGTAGGTCGGCACCGAATCTCACGTTCCAGACGGAAGGATTCTGTCACCTCCCGTGATTAACCATGCACAACACTTACGGAATGAATTACCTAAGTAAAAAGACGTGCCCGGAAATACTAAATATTCATTCACTCATAATCAAGGATACTCATATACTCTTGTCCACCTTTTTTTTCATTTCAAACAATTTAAATCGCAAATTGAATTAATGGAAAGAAGTAATGTGATATACGAGACACTTTTGTCAGATGAGGACACAGTACTATCAATAATTCTTTAGCAATATATTCATCAAATATAAATTTAATTCCATTTTTTCTGTCTTCGTCAATAAAAACTTGTAGGGGAGCTGATATATTCACATCGCATTAACATCGTATAACGTATGTTCTGCCCCACTTCCTTACATTATTATAGTTGTTCTAATCAAAATAGTCTCCATTTCTTATACATTATGACTTATTGTCATTCAGAAGAAGAAACTCAAAATATTCACCTTCAGTTCACATTTTATTCTGTAATATCAGTACATAAAGGCAAGGTTGACTTCTTTCTTTCCTTCCGTTTACCTCTCGAGCAAGTCTCTAAAGCAAGTTTCAATGGCTGGCGCTGACAAATCACGTGGCCACGGATTCAAACTCACGTGAAGCAGCAGTAGCGTTATCGTGCCTATCCTTTGTGGTACCTGCCGCCCTTTCATGATTCCGCAACAAACGGCTGAGGTGTAACCAGTGGTGCTGCAACAGCACATACTTTCTCGCATTAGTAACGTTACCTGTCTATATTATCACGTATCAGCCATCTCTTGTAAAACACATCACCAGCTGTAGCGCATTAAGTGCGATAACGAATACTTTTAATGCTAATACACCAAGATTAATTCGATGGTTGGATATTAGTAATTCTGCGAGCGGAAAACTGCAGAGGTCATTAGTACCGTAAGTGTACTGCATGATTTCCTCGGGAGGTGGCAGTGATCTTCCTCTGTTAGATGGCGAGATCCGGCGCCGACCTACCATCGGCTAACGGGGATTCCAGCAACCAGGTATCTCCAACCAGCGGGGCACCGCTTCAGTCGGGACAAGCTCTAAGCTCCCGACCGGTCTCCCGGGATGTGTGGCAGTGTAGGGCATGTTAGTATAAGAGTGTGTAAGAGGTGCGGATAGAAGAAGGAATAGAAAGGAAAGATTGCACGCGGTTCGTTTGTTAGAGTACTGCTCCGGCATTCTCGTACAGACAGCGACTGAATTAGGCATAGCTGACAATCTCGTGTCGAAAATCTTGCCCCTGTCGGGACTCGAAACTAGGACCTCCCGGTCAGAGGTATTGCAATGACATCAGTTGATGCACTGAGCCACCTCCACTGTGGTACATATCTACATTCATTTCAATAGTTAGGGGCAGCAATAATTTCTTACTTTGACAAATAAAACAAACAGAAAAACATTTGACTGATGCAGTATTTGCAGCAATTATACAGAAGAGAGAAACGCACTGTTGCCAGTGCAGCGTTGTGAAAACTATGTGCATTCTCTTGGCGAAAAATAACAATTCTTTGCAAAAACATAAATTTCCATCTGTATTACAACTTGTTTATCGTTTAGTTACACTACATCACACTACAAAACAGTTGATAAATATATCAAATACTAATAAACTAATCAAGTTACTAATATTCTACGATTAGTAAAATTAAATTAATTTATTATCGCCTCTTTATATATTTATACCGCCTCAAACGAAGCACAGGAGAATAAAACTTTAAAGTAATGTGTTCGTTATATCGACTACGGTGAAGTACCGCCAAAAAAAACTTTACATGAACGCATACTCTGTGTTCTTCAAGACGGAAAAATAATTTCGCTCTTACCGGCCTAATTTTTTAATAAAAGAAGTTTAAATTAGAACAGGTTCTTATGGCAAAACTTTCTAGTGATTAGTTTCCTTTACGTTTTTGAAGATGTACGGTTAATGTACCATTTTCTTTTATTCAATACGGAATAACTTTTTTGGGATCAGATGATATTAAATAATATGTAATGTACCTCACCGGGCATTCTGAGTAGTAATTTATAAAAAACTGCTGCAAAATTCATCGGAAACTGAAGTTCTGGCTCATACTTTTACCTATAGTGTAGTTGTAGCACCATTTACTCATTCCTAGACCGCAGAACGTAATGCAATTGTATATTTTTGCTGATTGCTCATGTTGAGAGAAAATGTATATAACTTTACCTACCCCCAAAAATAAAACAAAAGTAGCCCGCTTTTATTTGGCATAATTGCATTGGCGGAGTAGTTGTGAAGCGATGGACTGAGGAGAAATTAGGGTGTTACCCGTTGACACATTAATTACTCCGTCATCCTTAATTAGCTCACCTAACTTACCTTCATGAAGGACCACTGACTGTTTACGACCGTCAGCCTCATTTTAACATGACAGTTGATTAATTCAGATTCTGTCATCATTTGGAAATTCGTAGGCATAAGTGAAGTTAATGGCTACAGATTAATTTTTAAGCTAATAACAAAAATCATTCCGGAGATTGCCGCATAATCACATAAAGAATAAAATATTTATGTGATTGATAATCACATAGCATTATTTCAGTTGCAAGTTGAAAAGTTATGCCTGTATGGAGAGCACAAAGAACAAAATATCACGTGAATATTACAGCAACTGCAACAGTGCACATTGATGTAGATAGCGATGACACGTGGAGGGGGCGAGAGTGGTAGCACGTGGCGATGGTGGCGGTGGCCTGGCACAGACCGACTGGTGCAGTGTTACCACCCATGGAAGAGCTGAACAGCAAGACACCTCGTTACATAACAGGTACAATGACGAAGCCATGTAAATGACATGTGTTTAAGCACGTGAACACTGTTCATAGCCATAAAACACAGCCACTGGAAGCTATTAGTTCTGCTACTCATGGATTTACACGTGTGACATGAAATTACAGTAAACGACTGTGGCACATATTAGTGCATATTGCGTGACACGTTCGCACTTAATTCTCTGGTAACTGTTCAAGTTAGCAAGACGCATTAAGCAGAAATTAATAGATTGATAATGTTTTTTCCACATAAGCACTTAAAATTGTCGTGCAAAGTGAAGCAAAAGATTAGCTAGGTGTCGCAGAAGCGTAATACTTGTCGTAATGCCCGAAGATGCGGTTGTACACGTGGTTGGCACGAATTGTGTTCACGGTTAATAAATAAAACTGCATTGATCAAATTGCACTAACACATTAGACGAATTAACTCAGACAGAAGAGTCTGATCACGTGTGCACTTAAGATTGTAGTGCAACACAAAGAAACATAGAAAATTAAGACAAGACAGCTCTCTGTCATGGTTTCGCTCCAAATGAGAATACCTTGCTCCTTGCTTTGCAGCACAGTTCCGTGTGGCCGCGAGATGCAATGCCGCCACACTTAAGATTAAAATGTATTCAGTCAAAAAACAAGTGTATGTGACGTAGGGGGGAAAATATTATCTGCACACGTTTTCTTGAGTTCCGGAACCCCTTCCCGTCATTTTAACTATGAATAGTTGAAACGTGAGAAAAAGTTTAACATAAATAAATAAAATAAATACATTTTAAAAATCGTAAGATTAGCAATATTTGATATAATAGTCATTTTCGTTTCTGAGTTATAGAAAATGTATTTGCATCGATACACGAATTGCAAGTATGATTTTTCTGCATTGCTAACAAAATAGCAACTCTCCCTTACCTCTATTCTTACCATTACAAGCAAAAGGGGAGTTCAACAAAATGTGCACCTAGTGAAGCTACATTTACGTCCAGAAGCAAAACAAAGGCCATCTCAGCATTTGCTCAATGGATCAGGGAAACTGGACAAAAACCTGATCGAGATGGGGGTAATTGAAGCTGAAGTACATTATTTGTTACAAACATATTAAGTCTTTAAAAAAATTATACAATAAAATTGTAAACTAAATCATTGTATATCTTTTTGTTAAAATAAACTCCACTCTGTTTTGCTAAAATAAACATTTTTTTCGTCTTTAATAATCAGTATAGTCTCTAATTGTATAGAATTGTATACTCTTATTCTTTCGGACGTCTATTGCTGATCTCTAACAGAAAATATACAAGGTCAGGAAAGACAATAGCCGTTCGGCGCGCTATTGGCTTTGTTTACCTCAATTTTCATGGAAGTATTGGCGTTAAGCCTACTGCAGCATATATCTCGAGCGCTTGTATTTGGCCGTGGGATCCGGCTGATACAAAGTTAAATTTCTAATAATGTCATTATTTGACGCATTTATTTTTGAAAAGAAGCCTAAGACTATTACTCGCGCAACTTTTCTTGAACGATGGATTGAAGAAATGCGGGTAGAGTGGGGGTATTAGTTACGAAATCGGCAATAAGATTTTATGAAGCAATGCCAATCTCTGGAGAATTAGTCATGGCTTTGCAACGTTCTCAATAATTTGTGTTTCAACTTTCTCAGGAGTTCGAGGTAGCTCTTGTGATAGCTCTTTACCTGCATCGTTCATTTCTTTAGATTTTTGTAAAAAATAACTGATAGAAGTTCTCACCATCAAAAGATAATTGTTTCTATTTCGCGGTAGTGAAGATGTGTTTGGAATGTTGTCATCAGTGCTCGCTCTGAGCTTTTGCCTTCAATCGTTTATTGTGACAGAGGGGGGGGGGAAGCAAGGTCATCGTTCAAGAAACGTTGCACGAGTATGCCTTCTGTGGCGGGGATTCGATTTCTGCTCAGCTTCGCGCGCTTTCTGGTCTGCGCCTATGAAAAGGCATGTTGCATTAAGGTATTTAGAATTGGAAACTGAACAGTTTGTGAAAAATTAATTGAATAAATTATATAATTATATTGTATTTTAAATTGTGGAATTTATGGCATACATCCCGTAGCTAGTTTGTGAAGTAATTAATCTTGAATGAATGTTTCAGAACCTTTTATATATTGACGAATCAGAAAATTTGTTACATTGTAATACTTACTTGACAGTGAAGTACTTTGCGTTAAATTAATGAAATAAATTGCATGATTGTAAAGTATTTTAATATGCAGGATTGATACATTGCGTGGATAACCCTTCAGAGTGAATGATTTTATATAAAATGTAGAAGACTCTGAGACATCCGTTGCTGAACGTTGACCGCGCCATGTGCAGCAATTACCAATAATTCTACCAGAGCCTGTGAATTCTTAGAATGGTTTGCATGAGCCGTGCATATTTCATGAGCTACGAATGTAGAATAAGAACACATTGTTGAAATAGTTTGTATAGAAACTTGGTCATAATCAGATGAGCATTGAATACAATAAAATATGTTTTATAATAAAACTAGCTAGTTTGTCTAAACATGCATATTTCTGGGACTTTTTCATTAACTTCTTATTTTTATTTAAGTGCCATTTTTAAGAGCCAAGTTCCAAGTTTTTACGTAGAAGTGGGCTGAAGCGAGACATTTTCGTTTCTTTATTTAGATTTACTTAATCAAAAATCAGTAAAAAATGTATGTGACGTATGGGGGAGAAGATTCTTAATTACATTACCCATGACATTATTAATTACAAATGAATCATTGATTTTAAAAAGGAAATAATTTCACTTTTTCGTAAAAACATATGAGATACACATTTTCTTTGTTATTCTTCAAGCTATAGATCGGTGTAAAATTTAAACTTGTCCATTTTAAATATGTGTTCTATTGCCATCTAAAAATTATAATTATTTGAAAGAGAAGTTCTAATGTTTTGGAAGTCCACAACGATTTATCTTATATAGTTATGGAAGGCACTAAGAAATGTCTAGATTCATTTTCATGATAAGTGATTAATAATAATTTGTCTAAATGCTTTCACAGCAACAGTAATAAACACTGAGGATATCATACACTTGAAAACCCGGTGCTTGAACAATATAACTATTTTAAGAAAACAACTATGTCTCTTGCTCGTCCTGGTAGTTGTCATTGTGAGCCTGGGTTTACGCTTTCCAAGTATAAGCACATCAATTACGATAGAGAACATTTTGGTTTGTACCTTGGGGCTCGTGAGTGCCTTTCAAAAACGTGTAGGGCTCAGATGGCTCAGTAAAAGAGACTTATCCTTTTAACACCAAAAAATTTAGACAATATTTTTCGTTTTCGAAACTTTATCCAATGATATTCTCAAAACAATCACGCCTGCCATTATACACCCGTTAACTCGCACCGGAACTATTTGAGACAGTTTCAAAACAGCTAAGATTAAGTCGCTTTTAAAGAAGGCAACAAAAATAAAATTCAAAATTATCGGTCAATTTCCCTTTTTTACCAAATATATTTGAGACTTTTTTTTACATACTAACGGAAATCTTTCTCAGTTAAAACGTCGGGTTTTCAAATTGCCAACACGGATTTCGAAAATAAAACTCTACGGAAACAGCCGTAGTTGTCTGCGCTAAATTGGTGCGCGATATCTCCTACAAAACGTATCATTTTCACAAACCTGACTTCCTTTGTGTTGTCTGCGATACTCGCACTGGAAACCAACACACCAGAAATAGGAATTGCGTTGTCGATCTGCCCTTTTATTTGCAATAACGTCGGTAGTTACGGGCAGACTCATTCCAACGCGATGCATTAGCAGCATTTTAGAGAGAAGGCAACAGAATACCATGTTTGACAAAGGTGAATTCTTTGTCTGGGAGATTCCTTATCAAAAACATACAGGAAAAATGAAGAATGAAATAAACAAATCTAGAAAAAATGGAAAAATTCCGTTATGTGTAAAAATATGTTATTTTGAGTAAAATATGTAAATATATGGTTTTGGGGTAAAATATGTTCTAAAACGTCAACATTTTTCGTCACTAACCGACATGAAACGTAAAGATACCGTTGATTCGACATGGCAGAGCCCCGTTACGAAAATATGTTGTTACATAATTATCCGGGTGCTAGTGATTATATTTTATTTGGTAGACATTATGTAATATGTTTTAGGTGTCTGACAACTTTTATTTTCTATACTGTAAGTTGATTTAACGAAATTATTAATGATACTCCCCTGCGTGTATATTAAACAAGTGTCCAAGAAACTGGATTTTGTTAACGTATTGTAGGTAAAGTATTAAATCTTGGTTACTTTCAACTTTTTAATAAGTTTTAGTGAACAGAAAAGAGAGAATAATATTTAAAATTGAAAGGAGGCGGTAATTTCTGCTACTTGGATCTGAGATAACTACAACAGAACAGACGTTTACAATCATGGCGAACCGCGACGATTTCTGAGCAAAGAGTGTTGTCTCCAGTCTACACTAGAGCTCACCGGTGGCCACTTACAAGCACTTGAATTAACCCTCGCAGTTCGATTGTTCTGCTTTCTCCGACGATAAAGCCGCACCGCTGTAACACTACTCCCAGTCGCGCTTCATGGCTGTAGCATTCTGAATCTTCACCTTTGATAAAAATAAACATATTTCAGCTCTTGCAAACAGCAGTCCAAACATTCAGTACGACACCAACAACCACATCTTAATTACGAGGTAATACGAACGAAATGCGATTGTGGCTTTGTGGGTCGGAGCCCCGGCGCCCTTATTGCCTCGGCTTGCCGCTGCCCCCGCCGCGTCTCTGCGATAGTACGGAACGCCGCCGCGGGGCGAATGAATGCTCTTCGCAAGATGGACGCCATAAACGGCGAGATGGAACCCGTTGTTACCAGCCCTTTATCACCGCCACGCCCTATGACGCAGACGCTTCGCCTCGCCTCGCCTCGCCCCACCTCGTTTCGCCGGTCGAACACTGGAGGTAACGTGCCTCGTACCTATTACACCCCCAAACGCGTGGATCTACGGGGCGTATTTTACAGAAAATTCGTTATTTCATATCTACCCCAATGGCATTTTTATATACGTCCAAACAACACAATCTTTTACAAAATGTAAAAACTACAAATTTTTCAAGACACAGGGAACGCGATAAGTTGAATGGTAATGACTGTATCATCAATATAATGGCCAAACGAAGCGGAATTTTAATAAGAATGGAGTAAAATAACATTTCAATAATAAAAAAGAAGCTCCAGGTAATTTAAACGTTACTTTCAGAATACGTAGGAATTAGCACATTCAATACTATTCACTCTGAATTTTAGACAGAGGGCCGGGAAAGTTTTCTCGTCTGATTTCACACACACAAATACAAAATTAAATAAAATCATGAATAGCGTTGTCGAAAACCACTATCACTAACACCCAATGTAAAATTGTATCAACACTTAAATAGAAAAACACAATAATAACACAAAAATGGTAAACTTGAGTAGCAATAATATCCAGCGCTAACAAAAATTACAGTGATCTTGTAGTGTTGCCCGTCCCTTACTGGGAAAATCCACCATCTGAGGGATTAGCATCCGCCAAATTACTGAGTGGTGAAATAAGCGGACCCTGACAGCCGGGCTGGCAATTTCAAAATAGCTGCACAAGATGTTTAAAACTAAATACTCCAATGCATTACGCCTACTAATCAAGAGACTTCAATATTTGTACAAATTTTTTGGAAAAAAGTGGACACGAATGTATGTCTTTTTAATTAAAAATAATAAAATGCGGGTTGTGATATCTTTTCACAACAGCTACAAGATGTTAATAACTAAAATCTTGTGCATGGAACATATATTTTAGAAGACATCAATATTTGTACATTTTTAGGAAACGATTTTTGACGATTTTGATGATTTAGGCAAAAAAAGTAATGCATCGTTCAACCCCCCTCCCCCCGGAAAGAACGAATCCTGCAAAATGCCTTTTCGTCTTTCAAGTCGACGCCCATTTTACGCCCAATGGGTGGAATTCCGCCCAAAATGGTACCCTTGATCTTACGTATTAACGTAGTATCAGCAGATACGTGAAATATGCTGATTTGAATAAAAGTCTTATAAATCTTCATCACTTTGAAGTTGTTAATAAATGTTGAAGGTTTAACGAATGAAAGAAAAGTCTGATCTCTAAGGACGTACGTACGAAGTTATCTAAAGTGTATAGTCAACAATGCGTTTATAGTATTTGGCAATATTTCCAACCCGCTGAATGAAAGGAGAAGTGTAATTCCCATTTTGGAACCATTTTGTTAAATAGGTGATAGTGAAAGTGGCACGGTGGCGTCAAGTATCAAACACGCTATAAGTGGAGAGGTAACACTGGGCACCCGTGAGCTCCATGGGGTACGGTTGTATACAGGAAACATACAAACCTGAGATGAAAGAATGAGGGATGGATTGAGAAAGCCTCCGAAGAACGGTTATAAACGAGACGCCCAGACTCAGTGGGATAAAGCACGATATGTCTGTGGACGTTTTCCAGAGAACCCTTTAACACAAACATGCAAACCCGGATTGGTAACTGCTGCTCTGATCAGTAGTTTTTCGTGGTTTCTTCGATCAGTACCAGGCAAATTTCGGAGCAGTACCCTAACAAACGGACGAGAAACCGCAGGCATCTTTCCTTCCCACACTTTCACACTTCAATAACATACACGTCGGGAGACCGGTCGGGAGTTAAGAGCTTGTCCCGGCAGGTGCGGTTCCCCGCTGGAGGGAGATACCTGATTGGGAAAACACCGCTAGCTGACGGTAGGTCGGCGCCGGATCTTACCATTTAGCGGGGGAAAATCACCGGCTGAGCCAAAACATGCACTGCACTTACGGGAATAATGACCTTATCTGTTAACGCGCCTGGAATCACCAATCAATCAATCGGATTGGTAAGGTTTCTGTGAGAGCCTCAGAAATACGATTACACACGAGAAAGCAACCAGCCGAGAGAGCATCAGAGAGCAGCTCTCAGCTAGAATTCTCTTCTAGGCAGCGGCAGAATTTGACCTAGTTAGCTAGTATTGAAAATCCTGCCTCCGTCAGACTCTGACCTCCAGTCAGAGGTACTGCAGTGATATCAGTTGATCCTGCGTCATCCAAGCCGATCCACCTGCCGAGATGTAACGTGCATTACACCTACGAGACCAATACCTTAGTGGATGTCGTGCCTGGGATCAACGTTTACTCACCTACTCGGACATGTAGGCTGAACGGGAGAGGAAAGCTGGGCATCTTGTCGCCCCAAGTCCATGTATAATATTCACAAATTACAATGTTAATTATTACGAATAATACCAAGCGCATCCCATTGTTCCACCGATCCCACCATTTTATAACGAGTTGTCAGGAGAATTGGAACTGAGTGGTATTCTGTTAGATGTGAACCATGAATCTATCCCAAACCAATATTACCGTATTTTACCAAATATAAGTCGACCTCGAATATAACACAACCTCCTAATTTTGAAGAGACTTCCTGATTCCCCTTTAAAGGTTTTTAACTACTTCTTTCTATTTTAAAAATAAAATTGTCCTATTGGCAAGAAAATTGCCTTGTTGATGAGGATGTTAAGACGTATTGCTGAACTATTAATTTATTGTTCCTTTATATCATCATCATGGTTTTTGTCGCTACTCTTATCATATTCACATGCATCAATGTTTCTTTCTTTTTTCTATCTTTCTGGTCTACTCTCCGTGCTGTGACATCTGACATTTTAGGACTCTCTTGAAAGTTTTGTTAATTAAATTTGCGTTGTTCATAGTCTTTGATCACACGCTGTCTAAGAACATTCTCTTCTATTGCCAGATTTTCTATCCATCCCGCATTTGTTGATTGTCTCTGATTTCGTTCAAAATTGCAGTTTTGAATTCGGCGGGCGTCTAACAGTGATTCCGCGCTGCCTCGTCGAACGCCCACTTTGTAACAAATTCTCGGCATTTATTTTCACGTTGCGTTTCATTTGATACAATGCCATTCGTTTGAGATTCTCTTCACTTCGCCATTAAAAAATATCGATGTCAATTTCCTGGCAATTTCGCGAAAGATGCTGAGAATATGACCGCAAATATAATTTCGCATTGTAGATGCACGTGGTATTTTTGCCATCTTCGCAGTTTATTTTTACGTCAACTTTACAAGTTTCGTGTTATGGAATGGCAATGTATAAACTTATGCCCTAACCGGCTAGGCTTAATCTGCGAATATAAGACCACCCAGTGTTATTCTGCTAAGATATTTCGAAAAAAAACTCGGAATAAAACGTGTTGCTAGTCTTTGGCCACATACCCTGCGGCAACGTGGTTGACCACAGCACAGAAGTACAGAAGCAGCTAGTACTGCGTTGCGCTAGTACAGAACGATGTTCTACGACTCATAGCAAGCTCTCCATTTCGTAAACGGTTGAAAGTACTGAGGAAGAACTTGATATTGAGTCTTTCACTAAATATTTGAAACATCTTTCGTTTAACGAAGCCTATCAAGCATTACAAATCAACGAAGCTCCGGCGCTAAAATAATTAGCTAGACAGGACCTCACTATAGGACATCGACGAGCACTCCCCTCTGATATTCTGAGGGGGAAGTGCAACACAAAAGCCGATTTGCCAGTCCGGATGGTCGAGATTGCTAAGGCAGAGTGCCGCAGCGACCTCGGACCGAAGGATCGCGGATTCGAGTCCCGCCTCGGACATGGGTGTATTGTGTTCGCCCTTTCACTCCCTATTATAATAATAATAATCATCATCATATCTTGTCATCCTCATAGTCACCATACCGTTACACGCAATAGTGGTCGCTAATGAACTAGAAGTTGATTTGGTTATTGACTAAAGTCTGACGCGAATCCACACCAGCCACGTACGCACAGCAGTAAAACACGAACTGGAATACAACTATAATCCCACAAACCTTCAGCTAAGCTGAAAAAAATACACTCCGTATCTAGGGACTCTTATAGACACCGAGTCAAGGGACTCGACTAGACACCGAGTCAAGGGACTCGACTAGACACCGTATCAAAGGATTCTACTAGACACCGTATCAAAGGATTCTACTAGACACCGTATCAAGGGACTCGACTACACACCGTATCAAAGGATTCTACTACACTCCGTATCAAGGAACTACCAGACTCCGCATCAAGGGGCTCCAGCCGCCAGAGCACCGCAACGCTCACCTGCGCGTCGGCCGGCGCGGCGCGGCGCGGCTCCTAGCCTCGTCCAGCTTCCGCCTTGCGCGTTCCCAGCCAGAGCGCGCTGCCGCCTCCGCCGCGCCGCGGCGCTGTGGCCTGCGTTTGCGCGCGGGCGGAGAAAGCGGCGACCGGAACGCGAGCCACCTGGGCGCCCTGGAGCGGCGCTGCGCGGAACGCGACCGCTACGTGGCCTTGTTCGCTCGCGCCCGCGCCGCGGTCTGGTTTCACTCGCGCCCCGACGCGCGCGCTGAGGCAAAAACAATATCGAGAGGAACTATGTTAGTAAAATTGGTGGGTGGTTTCGAAATATGTTTATAAGCGCAAATGGTTAGTTACGTGATTTCGAGACCTATTCACTTCGTTTTTCAAGTGTCCGTCTGTGTCTGTTTGTCTCTCTTTATTTTCCTGTTTCTGTGTTCTTGTCTGAGTCTGTGTGTTTGATTCTCTTTGCGTGACTGCATTTGTCTGTCTGCCTAAGTGTCTTACTGCCTGCTTGTGTGTATGCCTGCCTGCCTGCCTGCCTGTCTGTCTATCTGTCTATCTGTCTATCTGTCTGTCTGTCTGTCTGTCTGTCTGCCAGCCTGCCTGCCTGCCTGCCTGCCTGCCTGTCTGCCTGTCTGCCTGTCTGCCTGTCTCTCTGCCTACCTGCCTGCCTGCCTGCCTGTCTGCCAGTCTTTCTGCCTGTCTGTCTACCTGTCTGCCTGCCTGCCTGTCTGTCTACCTGTCTGCCTGCCTGTCTCTCTGCCTGTCTCTCTGCCTGCCTGTCTCTCTGTCTGTCTCTCTGCCTGTCTCTCTGCCTGTCTCTCTGCCTGTCTCTCTGCCTGCCTGCCTGTCTGTCTGTCTGTCTGCCTGTCTGCCTGTCAGTCTGTCTGTCTGTCTGTCTGTCTGCCTGCCTGCTTGCCTCTGCCTGCCTGCCTCTGCCTGCCTGCCTCTGCCTGCCTGCCTCTGCCTGCCTGCCTGCCTGCCACTACCTGTCTGTCTGCATGTCTGTCTGCATGTCTGCCTGCATGTCTGCCTGCACGTCTGCCTGCATGTCTGCCTGCCTGCCTGCCTGTCTGCCTGTCTGCCTGTCTGCCTGTCTCTCTGCCTACCTGCCTACCTGCCTGCCTGCCTGCCTGTCTGCCTGTCTCTCTGCCTACCTGCCTGCCTGCCTGTCTGCCAGTCTTTCTGCCTGTCTGTCTACCTGGCTGCCTGCCTGTCTGTCTACCTGTCTGCCTGCCTGCCTGCCTGTCTGTCTGCCTGCCTGTCTCTCTGCCTGCCTGTCTCTCTGCCTGTCTCTCTGCCTACATTGTGTCGACTTTCCTGTCTCTCTGCCACTGTGTCTATAGGTCTGTCTCTTTTGCCTCTATCTCCCGCCATGATAAACAAATTCACGGCCTTAGATATTTTAGCTAGTTTATTGATTAACACCAATGGCACAAATTACAAATAACTTCCCTCTCTCGATTATCAGAGGTAATTGCTACCGAGACTATCTCGCATTACAATATGAGATTTGAGAATCTTAATTGGTTATGTAAACTTATAAAGGCATTACCATACGATAATCAAAATTTTATCCATTTTTATAATTTCAATGTACTAAACTATATTTATTTTTGACTCTTTTTAAATATCTAGTTTGAATGTCTCTAATCTTATTCAATTATTACATAACTATCTACATTTCTCCATAAAATATACTCATAAAGATAGTGAAGAGTGAAATATACTCGTAAAGGTAGCTGAGATTCGATTTTCACAGTTCCATGAATTTTCGAAAACTCCAAAAGATTACATTTTTAAAACTTTTCGAACATTTACATTATTAAAGTTTATATATTTATTTAGATATTTTTATATAATTATTGAAGATTGATTATACGTAAAGATTTATCTTCACATAAAATATGTTCCCTAATTGGTTTGCGCAATGTTTAACAAAAAATCGACCACAAACATATTCCTCAATATTGATCCAATTTTTTGTTTCTTGAAGCACTTTGAACGGATACTACAAAATAAACTGAATAACTTCATATAAAAAACATTTTGATGTGTTCCTTCAAAAATTACAAACATATTTTATGTTAAAGGTGTTTTTTATATATTATAGCTTCTGTGCGTACATAATATGCCTCAAATAATTTATTAATGTATTTTCTGGAAAACAGGAAGCTTTTTGTGCTCATGACCTCAAATTTACGCATTTTTAGAAAAGCTCAAATGACTTTTTTTTACAAAAACCACTCAAAATTTTAAAATGAAATGCTGCACACAGAATAAGTTTTACTCTTCTGTAATATTCGTATACATGTTCATTCTACTATTATGGGGCCGATAAATTGAGAAAACGCGAAAAATGTGTTTAGATAAAATATTTCGCCATCACAATTTTTGCATGAAAGTAAATAAAACCATTTTTTTAATTGATAAAGTATTATATTCTACAACATTTTTGTCCAGTAGATTAATTTTGAGAAAATGATCATTACAGAGTGTTGTTTTAAAACCGTAACACGTTTACGAATGTACGACCAAGTGATTCGCGCTCGTGAGACAGGCTCTTCGGGCACATGGGTTCAAGTACGTGGACACTAAGGTGGTGGTTGCCAAATCCGTGTAAAGCGGAAGTATGTGCACGGGACCAGGGGGGGGGGGTCCCTCTGGACTATATTTGTACCAAAATTAACAATTTCTTGACCTGTCATGCAACTGCGTGGCACGAGGACGTGGATAGACCTCTATACCCAGAACAATTGTACAAGCACCGAGATGGGATCAAGGGATAGAGATACTACGGCCACGTATGTAAAAGCGCAAGTCGAAGAACTTTCGAGGCAACCTTCGGGGAGCACTATGGTGCTCTTAACGGCGAATGTCCCCAGAGGAGCGATAGGAAAGTCAAGTGGTATTGGAAAGTCATTTACCACGAGGATGCCGTGGACAAATACGTAAAAAGTAGACGTCCGAGATAAACTATACAATGTTCGGGGAGAATGTAAATGCGCTTCATTGAGAATGACCCAAAATGAACGGGAGGTAGAACCACGAGAGTCCCTCGTAGGTGTTTTAATCTCGGACCGGATAGGAAACGGGTGGAATAGAGGTGGGAATAAACCGAAAAGCTATCCCAGACTCATTTTTTCGAATGATTTGATTCGGGTTTCGACTGCGACCATTCGAATGTGTTCACAATTATATTTTTTACTTTCTCGCCTTACAAATTCTTCGTTTTTATTTTGAAACCGTGCAGTTATTGTTACTATAAATATATAAATGTCACGTATGGATCGCGATATATTGTTTCATCTTGTTCTACAGTTCAATTACGTAGAAAGGGCTAATATCAATACTTCATTATTCGAATACACGCGATTTCACCTCCGCCTCGCGTGTGCTTTTGCAATACACATCATTCCGATCCAAATAAGTCCTTTTCCATTGTTTGAATGCACTTTTCATTATCTCATCTTAAATATAAAATTGAAATAATTTTAATTAAAGAAACAAAATATTATTAGTGTAACGAGTTAGGATGTCATGGATTTTTAACGAAGACGTTCGTGTGCATGGCCTGCTTGGGGCTAGAATACAGGTTGACAAGGTCGGACACTATTGAGCCGGAGAACATGTACCGACATGCAAAATCAACAAAGAGAACGATGGTAGACGTCTCACTTAATGAACAGAGGTTTATAGTATTGGTAGATGAACGAAAAGTTGTATGTAGTAAAAGATAGAATGTATGTTGAAACATGGAAAAGGGTTAAATGCCTTGAAATATTGGCAAAGAATATATGTATTGGAATGTTGAAGACATTTAAAGATCTTGGAATATAGTTTATGTTTTGACGCCTTGTGAATTTGAGCAGGAAGATATATGTTATAAACCACAAACGAACTGTAGACACATTAAAGGAACTTTTAGGATTGTGTGTGTTTCATTTTCAGTTGTCAGTTGTGTGTAGTTTTTATTTTCATTTTTATTATTTATAATTGTAAATAAATGTTTCTTTCTTATTTTGAAACTTGGAATTTTTTTTAAATTTAATAAAACAATAAGTTCCCATTATACAAGTCCACGATATATGCTGTTGAATCATCGGTTCTACAAAAAAAATTGATATTTCTGCTTTTCTGTTCATGAATCTGATTCATTGAAGCGAAAAATTCCATTGAACCATCAGATTAGCTTCTTGTGAAACTCACTACTTCTTATTTTACACAACAGGCATAAATTGCCTTGTTTTGAAAATCCTTACCGCAATGCCCATTTTTCGCTCGGTTCACTAAGGCGTTGATAAAAATAATAATACACTTCCTTCTTCGAATTAGATTAAGAACTACGGAAATGATTTTACTGTATAAACTAGGTTTCTAGTGTAAGTAAAACAGATCCAGATATGATTTGGATTGTTCAAATATGGAGGTAAAACTACTAAGTGGAGGTAAATTGATATTTTTACATATCGTTTTATGTAATTCCAAACAAGAATTTAACGCATAACTGTTAATTTGCCCTAAACATTTACATGCTATTGTGTATTACGAAAGATCTCTCATATCCTTTATTAGAATCTTATCTGGTCACTAGTGTGCCAGAATTGAAGACATTATTTGTTTCGTCAGTCTAAGAATTTAATCCACTGTATCTTAGGAAGGAACCGTCATTGGTGGTTTTAGATTTGAATGCGTTAGGACTTAAATGAGTCGTAACTTACTTCAATGATGTTTTCTTAGGAAGACCCAAGTATTGTTTAAAGAATTATATTTTGTATTTTTGTTGGTAACAATTATTTATCAAAGATAACACAAATGTTATTTATTTTTATTATTAATATTAGTTTTCAATGCGGTCTTCATCGCAACGCGAGACCTCCGCAATGAGATGGAACTACTTAAATATTACCCGTTTGAGTAGGTTTTTCTATTACTATAAATTGTCACGTCATGCTACAAAACAAACGCCGCAAAAGTTGGGGGCTCTCGGACAGTGCTGCCGCACTCAGGATAAAATTCTCTCCACAAGGAAAGTACAACGCAAAGCGACGTCGTTGCGACAGAAGGGAAGCTACGAGTAGAGTAAAAGAGGACGCGCTTCTGGAATGCAGTGCTCACAAGTAGCGTGATCGGCGAAGAGGAAAATCAACTCCATTCGAGTTCAACACGAAAAGGAACTTCGAAAGTCGACTCGAGGAATAAGTGTCGGTACATTTTTCTCTTTTTTTTATTTATCGGTAGTCCTACGATATTGACAATGTTCAACAAATTTTATAAGTAAAAGAATGATAATGTTTAACATTTGTTCTATAGTAAGCATGCCCAGGTTGCGGACCAGGTAATACGCTTACTAGAACTCGCGGGCACTACGTCCAGAGAAATTGGCGCGAGATTTAAAAGTGAGGGTTGTACAAATAATCCCAAAGTGGCGGTACGGCACTGAATATCTGGCCCATAACAGTATTTTGGAGAAGTTACTTGACAGTTATTGTGCCAAATTTCACTATATTAATTCCCATTTTTTTCATTAAAGCAAAGAAATGATCCATTAAAATGAAATAATACATCAGTTCGATTTCAAATTCTCAATTGAGAGTAAAATAAAAATTTTGAATCTAAAGTATATTGATTTTGAAATCTTGTTTACTTAAGAGTGATATAAAAGCAAGGACTTTCTATGTTCAGGTTATAAGGGTTAACAGACAAATATTCTCGTCTGTTAAAAGCGCTGACCGCCCGTAAACGAGAATTGTTAACTTATAGAGACTTGGTAATTTATTTCGCATTATTGCTAAATACAACAAATAACTGATATAATAACAAAACACAAAACGAAACCAAGGAATGAATTCGCCAGTCATTTAGCAAAGATGTTTGTATAAGGGAGAACAATATAAAACTCGGTTATTTGATAGAGAAAATCTGGCAAACATTTTCGTATGAAGCTACTATTCACCGCATCGCGCCGCTCCAGTTTGCGCACCTAGACCCCTTTCGGGATTTTAAGGGGAAATGAGAGCGGAGTCAGGGGAAGTTGCTTTGTGCCCGTAGGAGAGTCAGGCTCCCAAGGCGGTCAAGAACCTCGTGTGGGCGCGGTTTGATGTGCCTGTTCTATAGTCTTCATTACGGTAATAGAAGTAACAGGGGAAAACCCAGAGTACAGAGTGTTTTATGTAGTACAATCGATCTTATACAATTTTACATCCTCGCTACCGCTTTCGCAGTAGAAAGTTTTGTAATGCTGCGTGTAAAACCGGCGAATTTTCGGCAGAAAAACTTCATTACAGGATAATAACCCTAGTAACGAAAAAAGTTGATAAATCCTGCTGCCGATTTTAGAAAAAATCTTCTAACACGTGCTATAGCGTGGTGCAGAATCCATGTTTTGAGAGTCCTTGATACCAAAAAATCGAATGACGTAAAGCCCCTGGCACATTTTCAAAATTTTCAAAAATATTATTCCATCGCTTTTGATTAAATGTTGTTGCTGGATGGTGTGAGGGACATTGAAACAATGGTGTAGATCTCAGTTTCGTCAAAAATTCCGATTTTTCGAAAATTGCTAAAGTTCAAAGTTTTTTTAGGTTTTTCCTAAAGCTAAAATTGCGACAATTTTTTTTTCCCTTAATGAAAACTGTTCCTTAAAGAAAGATTATGAAATAACTTAATATACAATTGTTCAAAAATTTGAGTTCTTTTAGAGTAATTGAGCGTGAAAATACGGGGGAGAAAGTGTGTGCTGTTTTAGCACCAGTTTTATTTTTAAGTTTTCACCTTTAATTGTTTTCAGAAAGTTGTTTGGATACAATACTAATGTATGCAATGTATACACCGCAAGACATATTATTACAAAACAAAATTAAAGAATTACCAAACGAAGTTGTTAGACAGGGGTCGAATTTGTATAACACGTAATTGAGTATTGCAATATTACGCTGTGAATGTCGCACAAGGTTATCCACTAGGTAAAGATTACAATTTACCAAAAATTTCGTTTCAATATACTATTACAGTTGAGTACTAGACTTTTTAGACCCGCAGTGACCATATGTTTAGTCAGCACTAGGCATGGGCAGACCGGTGACCCCCAAATGAAGGGGGACTGATGAAAAAAAGTAGTAAAAAATTAGAAAGGAATTAGAACTCGAAAAAATCGTTATCGAAGTTTTTTAGTTTTTGCACAGTAGTCTTATATTTCATAAAACTTTCAATTTAATATTTTACCCTACATAGTTAATTATAATCATTACTTACAATGCTCTATGAAATGAATCAAATGACGCTAACATCAAAATAGCTTCTATTGAAATTCTTGTTTATTATTTCATGTACTGAACAAGTGAATTCATTAAACACTACCTAAACTGAACAAATTGTTCAGCGTTCTAAGCTCACCACAGAAATTGTATTATTTGAAAACTAAATTATTTTACTTAAAACTTATTTAAAATATAATTCTCAAAGCTTTTTTCCCATAAACATTGTAGTTTTTGTTATCTGTTTAAATAAAATAATTCAAATAGTTTCTTTACACAACTTTCACATTTTTATTTTCCGGGGAAGAGGCTACGTTTCAGCACTGCCCCGGGTTCCAAATTGTCTAGCTCCGTCACTGAGTTTAGTTTTTGGATTATCGTGATTTGTTCACCACGGCATCCGCGTGGAGCGACCGAGGTTTGAACTAGGGATGCGACATCGAAGTCGATGTTTTCAAAACGTCGATGTTTCTACAAAAACATCGATGTTTCAATGTTTTTTTTCTTTTCCAATGTTTTATTTGTGAATGAAAAATTCCCATGATAACAATACTATAAAAGTGTGAATGACGACGTGACGTCAATTAGACGGAATGGCAACAATAAGAAATAATAACTAATAGTAACACTGTTAGCTCATATGTTGGAACCGAAGGAACGCTGTAATTGTACTACCGCCTTCGACCAAACTCTCTCGCCCGAGATGACCTCCATGCCCTTCCATTTCCTCTTTCTTCATATTCAGATATGATAATCAAATACGCTGTGGACGTAGGATTTTCCCCTTCTTCTCGTACCATCATTCGGCAAATTCATAAATCCGAACACTCTCAAATTAAATTTTAATACACACGATATTTAATGTTGAAGGTTACTAATCCAGTCCCAAAACATCGATGTTGAAAAACACCGATGATTTTTAGTCGATGTATTTTTATCAACGATGCTTTAATTTTAACCTTCGATGTTTGCTAACATCGATGTTTTGTTATCGATAACGCATCACTAGGGAGTTTGCACCACCTCCAACGTTAAAGCGCTATCGATCTTCGGCTCATGCGTAGTTAAAGTTTCGCGCCACTTTAGTGCATCTGCGCATGCGCAGAAACTCGATATTGCTGACGCTGTGGCTTGCACAAACTCCCTATTATTCGCGCAAGTTTTCTTAATCCCGGAATAACTACTCCCACTCCTGTGCCAACATTAGTTGAATTAAGAATAAATGATAGCAATGAACGTTGTAGACAAAATCTGATAACCAGAATGGTCGCTACCGTGTAATAGAAACTATTTTACATCGAAAAACGAACAGCAAATTTGATGTGCCGGTCCGTATGGCCGAGATCGCTAAGGCCGTAGCGATCTCAGACTGAACGATCGCGGGTTCGAGTTCCGCCTCGGAGATGGTTGTATTGTGTTCGTCCTTTCACACCCCTATCATTATCATACCGTGTCAAACTCATAGTTACCATACCGTTACACGCAATAATGGTCGCTAATGACCTAGTAGTTGATGCGACCTTAAATAACAAAACAAATGTAAAATTCCTTTGGTTAAAATAACCCAACTCCCCACTCCTCTCGCAACTAGCGAAGCGAGGCCTCAAGAAAACATACGCGGATAGTACTAGTTTGAGCACCTACGCTAGCGCGGTGTGGCGCGCCGGCCGGTCGGCTCCTGCCCGGGTGCGGGTGTGCGTGAGTCAGGCGCTGCGCTGGCCAAGGCCGACCGCTTGAGCGGCCGCCTTCTTATCTGCGCCGTGGACCGCCACTTCCGTCTGCGCCTTCGCCACCGCCGCTGCGCGCGCGACCGTCGCGTTTCCTCCGTGAGAAAATGACTGGACGTGTTCTAACGCAATGCACGAATTTCTTTCCCGGACAGCGCAATTTTTGCCCGGTTTTTCATCATGGTAAACAGACCGGATGTGATCTGGGCTGTCGGGTGACGTTTTGACCGACATAACGCGGTCTTCTTCAGGGATCCTTCCTGCGCAAGGATGTTGGGCGCTCTGGTTTTACATAGAGGTGGGCCAGGTGATTTTGAAAACTTTGATACGGGTGGTGAGACGGGAGCTAAGAAACATTTCAAAAAACCTTATTTTTATATTGGTTATAGTGTAACTACTCATATGTCATTTGGTTTAGGGGAACTTTTAATCATCTTATCCGGGGATGTCGTTGGTCGTGTTTTCTTTTAAGGAGGTTGATCTATAAAATAATTTAATGTTGAAAAAAAGTATTTCGACCCAATCATGATAAAAATTTCTCCCAAGCAAACGATATTAAGAATTCCTACAATTTTCATTTTAAAGTTGCAGTTTAAGTAATCTAACACCTTCACTGATAGTTTAAAAATGTCTCATTCTGAAGCTACATGTGTTATGTAGTCCTAGAGAATTCATTGGTTCCACCCAATACACTTCTTACATCATGAATGTGTTTGCCATCGGCACTACTGGCAGTGTTATTTTGTGGGAAGAACTCTGAATGAATGTGAAACCAATTTATTATCATTTTAAGCAAAATGTTCTTCCTTTTTCTAGTGTTTTTGGATCTCAATAAATAAAACAATGATACAAACTGACTCTAAATACCAAGACACATGTCAACAACATACATCACGAAGGTACCCCGTCAATGGGATTCTATAATCTGTAAAACTGCATTTTCATAACAGCATTAATGATAAGGTATAAATGCTGTTCATAGTTCATCACGAATACATACCTGTTGAACATCAAAATCTGCTTTTAAATCTGAGAAAGAAGCGCTCCCTACTTTAAATGGAAAGTGACGTTTGACTAACAAGTTGTTTTAATGTAAATTACTTCTAAAAGCAACTCGCTAGTTTCGGTATTGGCCGGAAAAAAACTTTCCTTTCTGGTGACTAGTGTGTGTAGACAATATTGAATACGTTCAAGGTCAAATTCATAAGGAATCGTTGTGTTCCGTAAGAGAAGGAAATGTTCATGTTCGCAAACAACCATTATTCTAGAATCAACGAGTGATTACACATGCGTACAAATCAGGTCATCCGCTCGCTTCCCTTTTCCTCGTTCCGCCCCCTCTTAGTCGATTTAAGAATCTTATTCTCAACCCAAACGGTAATACCTTGAAAGTAACGTTTCAAATTTTTGTAATCATATACTTCGATGTTGGCGACATATTAGTTATTTATGCATCTAGGGCATTAAGTAGTTGTTTTTTCCCCGAGGACCACTTCCAAAACCTAGGAGCTTCGGCCCTAGTTGTTGGAAGTCGCCTGAAGGGCACAAACATTATTAACGCCCGTGGTGCATACTAATGTTTATTGTTTATGGTTTATATGGTTATTATTTCGTTATTAAATCAAACGAGAATTCGAAACATTTTACAATTTTTCTTACCTCTAAAGCAAAAAGTTGAATCGTCATTTGTCAATATGACGTCTCTTAAAGAAAACAGTATTATCTAATTGCTATTGCACAATCGTTGTTGGACTGATTTGTTCATACAAAATGAAAGAAATTTTGAAGTTTTATGCGGAAATTCTCGCAAAAGCTAACCAAACCACAGACAGTAGTTTCTTGTAAAATTTTGAGGAATATATGAAAATGATTATGGTGTATTTAAGAACTAACTGGAAAATAACAGTGCGAATTGCGCAGATGAAATGGTACTTTTAAATTATTTGCCTGTATTGCCAAAAGTTATTTACAATATTTCATATCATCAAAAAACAATGTCGAGGATGTTTGGCAATGTGCCTTAAGGCCCATTCACAATGGATATGTAAACATAAGCATAATTAATAGACGTAAACAATAACATAAGAGATAGACTGAAGTATTCACAATGTCTAACATAAGCAAGATAAGAGTTTCTATTGGCTGTGAGATATTCTAGTTCACTATTAGTTGGATATGAGAAACGATTTCGAGGTATCGACTGTGTCCATGGCCCATATGGCGTTAGTTCGTCTATCGACTTCGCTCCTCTTTCCATTCTCGATTTTGACTTAACGTACTATGATCGGTTCATTTCTTATACCTTACTTAAGCATAAGCACAGAAGCTTGATGCTTTCAAACTTTTAAGTTAACGTCTTACGTGTTACGTTAAGTTATATAATCTTATTACTACGATTAGTACTGCTGCTCAAGAAGCACATGGTGCCTATTAAAAAAAGATCATAAGTAACTGTAAAATAGGAGTGATTAATGGCAATTATAAATTCCCAGGAACATTCAAAATTGCAATTTTCATATTAAGCAAAATAAGATTCATAACGAGTTCTTTTTCTTATTTGCGCGTTATATCATTTGTTTATTGTATTTTAACTTTAATAACTCGAATTCATAAAAATGTTGTATGTGTTGTGTTCTTTAATGCACTCTAAAACTAGAGCAGGCCATTAAGTATTCAAAAAGTCTTTGTACATAAACTATCAGAAAGACCCGCAAGGATGTAAACAATGTCTTTACGTGTTTTATTTCAAATGCGTAAATACACAGCGATGAATTAGTAAACTATACTAGTTATTTATGTCTAGGGCGTTAAGTAATGTTTTTCCCCTGACGACGACTTTCAACACCTCGGGTCAGAAGCCGTCGGATTTGGAAGTCGTCCTCGGCGCAAAAACGTCTAATAACGTCCGTGGTAAATACAAAACTCTATGGTTTACTAGTTCGTTGCTGAATCAAACGGTAATTCGAAACATTTTATACTTTTTCTTGATCTCAAGTGAAAAGACGCACTGTAATAGTTATTTGTCAATAATACGCCAGGTAAATAAAACAGAGCGTGTATCTAATTACTATTGCATAATCGTTGTGAGACTGACTTGTTCGTACAAAACGAAAGAATATTGTGAATTTGTTTGTTGTTTTGCCGTTGGTCTCTTCAGGTTGAGATCAAGTACCGAATTCGTAATTGCCACTTTACGAGTAAGGAAACCGTTAAGGAATAGAGTTACGAGTATTGGTTAAAATAAGGGAACAGTTGTAGACTTCCGTAGTTCATAGATATTCCTTGTCAATGAAGATTAAGTCAACATCACTTAGAGTACGTCTATGTGGTGTTAATTCAGTGCATCCTTCGGTGATTCACTGAACTTCCTATGCGCTTTCCTAGTGGTTGAGTGCCGGTGCAGTGTATTGTATGTGCGAGTTGTATATATTTCACAAATGTTCATTCCTGCTTAAGATACGGAAACCTTTCGGGGGAAATCCATCTTATAGAATCCAGGCCTTTAGATTACAAAAAGAACTGTACGAATAATAAACAAATCCCATCCCCGTGATTCTTGTAAACCTCTTTTTATTAATCTAGGTATTTAACCATTACCTTGTCTCTTCAAATATGATTCAGTGGGTTTTGTCAAAAATGATTTACTTATGGGCGGGAATATATTTTCAGCAAACGCCGTTGTCTATAACTACAACACTCGATGTACTAATCATATTCATTAGGTGGCAGTATCAACAGCTCACTACAAAAATTCACATATAAGACAAGTACATTATTTTACAACACTTTTCCAGATGACACTAAACGATTAAATTGGATACAAAAGTTTAAGTGCCAAGTAAAATCTTTTTTGCTGCACAACAAAGCTTGCTTTCTATACAATTAGAGACTATATCAAGCATTCAAAAGGAAAGTAATATTCATTTCAACAATGATATTTAATGTATTATTTACTATTTGGATTGTATAATTTTAAAGAACCTGTAACAAGTATTGTACTTCAGCTTCTGGGTCAATGACCCCTATCTCGATCGGGTTTTGGTCCAGTTTCCCTGAGCCTTGAGCAAATGCTGAGATGGCACCTTTTTAGCTTTTGGACAGAAATGTAACTTTAAATGAACTTCTCCCCGTATCACGTCTCACATAGTTTTAACTGTTTTTGACGTAAATAAATAAGTTTTCTTGATATTCGACATCGGTAGTGGGGGGAGAGGAGAGGGAAGGCTACGTCATGGTTTAAAAATACGTGCCAACTATTTGTATTAACTTATTGCGTCAAAGCGTGGAACGAGAAATACACTACGACACAAATTATTTAGCGAAATCATCGTTTTCCGTAGTAGGAGTGGGCGTCACGAAAGAATATTGTTTAAAAACAAAATGTAAACAGAGAGTTCGCAGTTTCACCGGAAACTGCATAACAAGTATTCTTACCAACAATATCTTCCATGGGAATTTCACATACAAATAAAACACGCGCATTTATACTGTGTACCGATATTGTACTATTTATTGTATTTAAAGTGTATTCTAATGTATTTTTCTTCTGCAAGAGGGAACGAAATATGATTTTGAGTAACGTGATAAACAGAAGGTGTTTCTTTTTCATTCGCTATGCCGATGAAAGAACATTATATTTGCTAATAAAATTTAGTGCTCTTTAAAAACGTACTTGAAAATTATTTTTCTGTTGGCAATTTTACATCTTCAATCATTCAACGCATGTTCTGAAATGTTCTACAAACAATAATGAACTCCGGGCAGAAATGTGTACCGGAAGGATATGTTCGCGCGCGTTCACAAGCGTCGAAGCGTAAGCGAAGCCTGAGCCACCGTGAAAAACGTAACAACGATCTCGCTCAAAATTACAGCGCCCGATTTTTAGCCACGCATCCGGAATCGGAGAGCCACGAGAATCCAACTGACGCGCAGATCTCCCCGACACATTTCGACTTGGGTGCCCCATCCCTTCTCCTCGCTTGCAGCGTTCGCATCCAACCCTGGCCCGTGCTCTCTCTCACCTCTTGTATCTCCTCCTCTTTTCAGCCTGCTCCCGGCTCACGCCACACATCATCCCCCCCCCTCCAGCCACTATACATCTTTTCTCCTCTTCGCTCATCACGAATATGGTTAGCACCTGATTGAAGTCGCCTTATTCCTTCTTTTTGCGCGGCTTTACATAACACCTTCAATTCTAGTTTTTACTACCTTTTATTGCGTCTGTTCGATTGCTTTGCGACCTCCTCATCGAATAGCTCCACGACATCGCCTCGCGCCGCCCCTCGCCGTGTCGCACCGTTTCGCACCGTGTCGCACCGTGTCGCACCGTGTCGCACCGTGTCGCACCGTGTCGCGCCGTGTCGCGCCGTGTCGCGCCGTGTCGCGCCGTGTCGCGCCGTGTCGCGCCGTGTCGCCACGACTCGCCACGTCTTCGCCCTGATTCTCATAACATCTATCCCATTCGTTCTCGCTTCCACATACTTCACCCATGAGCAATCTGCTCCCATCGCCGAAAATTTCGCCTCCATATTCCTTGCCTCCAATTCCATTCGCAGTTTCACCCGCCTGATTCTTGCCGGACGAATCCCACCCACCTATCTCCTCCCAACCCCCAACATTTCTCCCACACCCCCTCTCTCTCCTCTCGCTCATTTGCCAACACCATCGCTCTCCGCACTCCGCTGTTCGCGCGTTCGGCTTTACTGGGCTATCCGGCGCTTGTAAAGTCCTGCGCTTATTCCCTGGTGTTCGCGCGTGTTCCACTCGGGCGGACCTCATAATAGCGCGATGGGGAACAGCGGCAGCTCGCGATAAGCGCGATAGTCACTTTTTCAGCAGCGCTGCCCCCTGTCGGCAACCCCCTTCCACCGCCCCACAACACACTGGGCCGAAAGGGGCCGGATGGAAATGGAAAGCAAAAAGAAAGAGAAAATTGCAATATTGTGATGATTTAATAATGTGGCTATTGTAGCGGGAACGATTCTGTATAAATTAATAAATAAAATAAAATAAAAATTCTTAGGATATCTGAAAATCAGTGCGATATCATTTACTTTCAGACAGGTTGCAAGTGCAGAACGTCTGCTCGTCACACGAGCCGTTGTCAACTCTGTTGCGATCAAAAATGTTCTCGCCGTAGTTTTGTTGGAAAAATAATGTTGCTTGCTTTATCAACTGCGTAATATAAATATAGGTGATAAGTACTTACAGAATGCAGAATATGTTACCTCAAAATACGTAACTGTTTGGAGTTAAACGCAATGAGTACGGCAAACAGTGTTTCAAAGTAGCATATAATACTTTGTTGAAATAATATTATCAAGTAAATGCCACAGTAGAGGTCCTATATAGCGAAATTTCTTATTGCAGAAACGCCAGAACTTCATCTCGATGGATGACGGGTTCAATTGATTGATGTTTCCGGCACATCAACTCCTAAGGTCTTTAGTCCCGTTACTGTATATAGTAATATTTTGTAGTGGAAGATGGTGGTGATTCTCTCCCGCTGATGGTGGATCCGGCGACGACCTACTCGTCGGCTTGTGGGTGGACGGAGATTTCCCTCTATAGGCATCTCCCCCAGCGGTCCATCGCCTCAGTCGGAAGGAACAAGCTCTAAGCTACTGATTGGACTCCCGATATGCGTGGTACTGCAATGCGTTGCATTTGTGTGTTGGTAAGGGATGCGAATAGAACAAGGAAGATCGCGTCGGGTCCGTGACTCGTTTGTTATGATTCTGCTACAGCATTCAACTGGTAATAATAGAGAAACCACGAAAAACTAGCGATCAGAACAGCCGGCCGCTAAAATTCTCCTCCAGACAGCGGCTGAACACGACCCAGTTATGTAGCTGGTGTAGGAAATCCTGCTACCGTAGGGACTCAAACATAGGACCTCCCGCACCGAAAAGCTGAAGGGGCAGTAGCAACGCCTGTGTGGGTGCGAATTCCGCACTGGGTATGGGTGTTTGTGTGTTATATACTGGGTGTGTGTGCCGTTCGGTTTAACGATGGCGTTGGCATAAAAAGTCCCTTCTCCCTCGCCACGTATAAAATTAATAAGGACCTAATAATAAATGTCGCGGCATTCAAATAAGAACTTTGTGTGCTTCAGAGAGGATTAATGCAATTATTTTATAATAATTTGCTTGTAAACATAATGAACGCTGTAAATATAGGAAGCCTAGGTTGGAAGCGATTTATTTCTGATAAAATGCGGCAGTTTTCAACTGCAGTTTCATTTACAGCCCCCGGCATTTTATCAAAAATAAATTCGTTTAAAACTGTCATTTTTCGTGAAAGTATTTTAAAGGAGACTGACAAAATGGATAAAATTTGCTATAATGGCTTCATATAGCGAGTAAATGAAAAGTATTTCTAAATTTTTCCACTTGGAGAGGGAAATTTCTGCCAATATTAAAGAAGCACTGTAGTAATACTTTTTCCTTAGATTTTTCGCTTACATTTGTTAATGTTTTGGTGTTGAATGTTTGCTATAAAATCACATAAAATATTATCGCACCGTAGAGTCATTGTCTTTACATAATTATATTATGAACCGCGAAGTACTCTGTAAAGTTGCTACGTAAGGGACTGTTATAAATTACGTAACGCCAATTTTGAGTATTGCGAATACCCTCTCTCTCCTTGTAACGCACCAGTAAAGCGCGATTGAACTACTACTAAATAATTACGTAACACCTGTGACAAACCCCCTTATAAATGCAAGAAGTGAAAAAAAACATTATAGCGCAGTATTTATTTTATTTGTGTGTATTAAAATGTATGATATTTAAAGTCGAAATTAGTAATCGGTGCTGTCTGCACCTAACAATACGACTGGGGGCAAATTGTGAGTGAAGGCAGGACGTAGAGGCGAAAAAATTCACAAATCGTACACAGGCCGCCGTTTCGGATGGCGCATGCGCATGAAAGTATTGCGCCAATGTAATTGTATTCTAAAAATACTACAGATCGGGTTTGAATATTTTATTCATAATCTTACGGTATAAATTCAAAATTGATAAAATATTTCCATTTATTGTAACAACTTTTAATAACTTTACATTATTTATGTTTTAAAACTAATTACATAATATTTTAATGACAAAAAAGGATGTATTTCAACAATTGCTGAAAAATGTAAAGAACTATCAGTGTTACGTAACACCAAACGAATACCCCCTGCCCTTATATAACGCAACGTAAGGCTGCATCAACCCCCTCCCCCCTCTTATGGATGACCCCTAAGAAATGTCTTCTATTTATTCCGAAAGTAATGCCTTCCATTTATTTGTATGACATCAATATGTCAAAATATTCATATCATATGTGAGACAACTATAGTAAATAAAAATCATTCTTAACACAATGTGTTAGAACACAGATTTTTGAACACAATACTATTTTTCAATATACCCCCCTTTTTATCTACGCGTTTTGTTCACCGATGGACTAGAGTTTGCATGCGTTTCGTAAAAATTCTGTACAAACCGAGATGACTCGGCCGGTGAATCGTCATGGCGCCATTCCATGGACTGTCGTTCTGTTTCTGGTGACACCATGACTCGCCGCCAGTGATTATTCGATCTCGAAACCGCCACCTTCATCTTCGTATTGGCTCAAAAGTTCCTCACAAACCTCCAATCGGTGCCGTTTGTGTTCGTGTGTAAGCGATTACGGGGCCCATCTTATACACAATGTTCGGTAACTGAATTTTCTCAACATTACCTCTAATATAATGTAGCCAATGTTCAACGCCGTACACAGGTCTTGATGAGCCTATTCGCGCGATGAGCTGGTCGAGGCGTTCCTCATTGCAGGGTGTGGCAACTGTGCGTGGACGACCGCAATTTGGTTAGTCTTTGACGTCGCTGTCACCACCGCTGAAACGCACTCCCCATTGCCGTAGTGTTCTGACGTCCACTTCATGTACTCCGTAAAAGTTTAGCAAGCGACTGTGGGTTTCAATACGTGCAATTTCCTCCAAAATGAGAAATCCAATAACACATCTCTGCTTCTCTTTATTTTTGGGGGGGAAAACCCAAAGATTCCAAAACATCTGTGGAACAATAATAAAATATCTGAGAAAGAAAACAAGAAAGGAAACACAACTTAATTTTATAAAACAATGATTATTCCCACACTCCTTTGTGGATGCGTGATGTGAACCGTGTAAAAGAAAGCTTTTACCGGAATTCAGATGTCTGAGATGAGGTTCTCGAGACAAGTCAAAGGTTGCATTATATTATAAATAAAAAAATAAGATAAACAGAGAAGAATAAGAAGTGCTTCCCATTAATAAAGTACAAGAATACAGTACCCGGTTGTCCCAACATCTACATGGAATGAGTAGTGACAGCATCCCAAAACAAATCTATCACGCCAGACCTCATGATAAAAGGGAATATTGGCCGTCCAAGATTAGGATGCCATGCTGAAGACGGAACAGGAGATTCTTCTAATTCCTGAAGAGATGATGATGATGATGATGATGATGATGATGATCTCTGCTTCTCACGCGCGTTAGACGCCATTTGAGCATACTGTCACTGTGCTTCTATCTAGCAAATATTTTTAGCAAGAAATTTAACGAACATTAACAGTAAGAATTAAATTCTACTATGACACCACTCACATCCGTTTTCGTGTGCATAACCCAACGTAAAAAGAGAGGAGGCCTTACTTTCGAAACAACCTTCGTACCTGCACTGGGAAACTTCACCTTGTAAAGCATTACTTTTGTTTCCTTAAAGTTGTGAATTTTGAAGTAAGGTTCCTTTGCTGGATCTATTAATTTTTCAAATAGGTATCAAAAAATAATTTCTGCAATCGAAACGAAAATCGCTCTCGAGAAAGTTACGTTTTGGGAGTCCTTGGTATTGAAATCAGTCTTACTGAAAATGAATGAAACTATCTTATTCATCAAGAAGTTTCAGACTATTAAGGCCGACAGATCTTACCTCTTACTCCATTTTCGTAGGTATTTTGGATCTTGCGACCGGTATTTCATAGCTTGTTTGAAAATGCTTTTGTTTTGTCAATTTATTTTATTTACCGGATACAGACGACAAAAGAAAATTATAAAACTTGTTTATCCTCAGTATTTTTTACTCTCTTGAGCAAATATTACGGCTCTGACAGATATTATAAACTTCTTCTGCTAGTTTTCTTCATACTTTCTTTCTATTTTATCTAATTGAAGGGGCAGTCAGCACTTTCTAAATTTCTTTACGGGTCTCTTTTCAATTTTTTTGTTTCAATCAATGCATTCGCAAATATCTAAGATTACTTTCTGCATTTTCTTTCATTTATACGAGTCTCAATACACAATGTTATTAAAGATTAAGTTCGTTCAAGAAATTATTTATCATTAAAGGTTAGGGGTTGGATTGAGTATTTTTACGCTTGTTCTTCGTGTAATCTGATGTTTTCTATGGAAAAGAGCTAGATATTCGAACATAAATAAACGGCTTTGTCTGTGTGTACAACTTCATGTAGAGTACAACATCTCGAAACAAGGCAATGAAGTACCCCAAAATACAAATTTGTGAGCGAAAAATGTCAGTTCTAATGTATGAAATTGAGAGTTAGATTCGTTCTGTAATGGGCATGATAAAATACACGCAGTTGAAGTAATAAAACTAATAGACTATCCATATTCCATAATATTTGAAACAATATCAGAGAAGAACTAAATCTTTACTTGCCTAACATTAGTGAAAGAATACAAAAATCACTTTTGGAAGGTCAATACAATGGATGAACACATATTGAAGTGTCGGAGTAAAGAAAAATCGGAAGAACTAGAGAATAGTAGAAACATCTTAATGTGCGAAATCAAAACAAGCGAACACAAGAGATGCAATTGTTGAAATTAACTAAATAATTCGTATTAATTTCGAGATCATCGATGACTACATGACTGTGTGTCAAGTTTGTGATAACGTCCATGAAAATAAGGAAAAATGTTAAAAGCATTCCTTAAAAAAAAGTATTTGCATTATAAGTATTCTTTCGCAAATGAAAAATTGTTGCGATATCGTTTCGTCCCACTGTCCCGCCCGCCCGCTCGCGCACTCGAATAACGTGTAAAAATGCACATTCTATTTTATGTAATGGTCGTTCGGCCGGGTGCGAAGCGGTCTAATTCATGGGACGGCCGCGAGGCAGCGCCCGCAGTAGGGGGGTTGTGGAGAGGGAAGGGAAGAGTGTTGAACAGACGGCGAGAGGCGGATGTTTGATCAGGAGACCGCGTGTTCGTTCTCGAAAGACTGCAGCGCTCATTCAAGAGAACGATGTCACCGCGTAGTTTGCTGAAAAAAGAAGAACGCTGCCCAACGCAGTCCGGGCTACGGACACAGAAAAGGTTTTCTTAGGAAGAGAGAGAGAGAAGGGTTGCGGTTCTTTTTTCTAAGCTCCTTTCCTTACTTTCCTTCGTTTGCATAATGTATTCTCTTTCTATATAAATGTATATTATTACACCTCAGTGTGTTTGCTCTTTATCATCTTGTATTTCGTGGTTTCTATTTAATACTTCCATCTTTCAAAAAAGGTAAAAACGAGTAGAAACAAATGCACATAGTGTGAGAGAAAGAATAAATAGCTTCTTGAGGTTCACTGCATTCATTTTCAGGGCACGACCTTAATTCTACATAACGGTGATATTTGCCTAAATTGTATTTAGTCATCCATTTTTGTCCTTGCTCGTAACGAATAATTGGAATTTGCGGTGCAACTCATATATAGGTCAAACATGGCGTTTTGGAAATTGAGCACATCGACTGCATTAGATTTGGTCAAATACCCAAAAATCTATCCAAAATCTCGAATTATCTGTATCAGTGCAAAATTATCATGACCGTATGCTGCATAACGTTATTGTCACAACGTGCTATTCAATTTTTGATTATGCTAAACGCATGCCGAACGTAAATGACTTTATAGTCAGAAGCGATGTCTCTGTTAAATGTCGCGCCTTGGTTGAACATTCTCTATGGTACTAACCGATTTTTCCAGGAAAATATAGCCTCCTGATATAGAAATATCTAGCAGTACGTCTTGAATGGAAGATATTTGGCTCATGACAAAGTGGGTGAAATAATATTGTATCCAAAATTCCTTTCGCGCAATTATGGGAATTCTATTCCGTTTGAACATACACTACTTCTAATATGGGGTAAAAATGATACATGCAAGAATTTTATCTCACTGATTGGCTATCAAATGAAATATTGGCCCGTTATTTTCCAAAAAACCGCCAGAAGGGTACGATTTTGTTTACTCAAGATCAATATTCTGATGAAAAAAATGTTCTATCAAAAAAAGTTCACTGTCTTCAAAATAAAAAGAAAGTGAATAGACTAAGACTTAACAATTGTTGAGCACCCATGTTCTGAATCTTTTGGCGAAAGGTCCATCTCAGTGTCTTGAAACGTTTAGAGAATATCCGAGGTGATGATTTCTAATCACTTGCCTGTGTTATGGTGTATGTACTAGACAACTCTGTATGCGCCGGTGATCCGCAGATTCACAATACTGACTGCGACCGACACGACGTGTTCACTTGTCTAGCTATAATGGGCAATTTTTACAAGTGTAATTTCGTTACATGAAATTTCCTACATGTTCATTGGGAAACAATGATCATATTTGGCTCCTATACATACATATAAAATCAGAATAAATGTTGCAAAACTTCTAGGGAATATAGAGGAGCCGAAATCGATAACTTTTTGCCAATGAATAAGCACTGGTAAACTGCATACAAGCAGTTTATAGCATTACACGTGTGGCATATGTCTCCGATGTTTATATAACCCCGTGTGCATTATATGTTCGGCAGTACATAACATCTCCTTATCTGCGTCGGAACGTGACCTGCCGAACATGTGTACACATGTTCATAATTCGTAAAAAAAATCACAATAAACATGTGATACATAATCTAAGATTCCGTAAAGTACAATTTTATCAGTCGTATACAACTGTAATTTATGATGATGTAAGCACATATTCTTGTGCGGCATTTTAGGGCATTATCTGTTCCTTCAATTTTGAATTAGTTTTATTCTGAATCGTTAGTAAAAATATTAAAAGTGTATTTGTTCGTATTTATGAAACATACACATTCAATCTTTAAAATATTATTAGCAAGTAATATTGTCCCTCGGCGACTGCATGATCTTCTTACATATCACTCCACCGCTGGTAAGGCCAGTGGACACGCGTTTTTGCAAGTGCAGCTTATTTGCGATAGTTCATAAATATCATTTTCGCCTGTTCGGGATCCTTTTTATACAAACCGCATTAGTCGGGGATCATAACAATAAAAGCTCAAGTTTGGCTAATTTAAGGCAGAACAAGAGTGAGCCAACCCTCATTTTTATGAGTGAATGTCAAGCCTTCCGAAATACAGAGTGATTCAAAAGTAGCCCTTGTGGTAGAAATCAGAAGACGTCACTCAACAAGCCCAGGATATGTCCTGCTACTAGTCGATGACTGGTAGCAGAGTGAGCTACGTCACATTATCTCAGGTTGAGATTATGGTTGGGATGGCCAACTTTGGTTCTATACGCCTCATTTACGATGTGTTGCCTGATCTCCAAAAAAGCCGCTAAAATGAATTAAACCAGTGACATGCCCAAGGGGGGAGACATGGGTTTTTCAGCATCCCTAGACCCAATGACACAAATTCAGAAATATTGCTTTTACTAGAGAAACGCAAGTCATGCAATATCTCAATTGAATATCTTATAACTACAAATCAACACAAAAATAAACTTTAAATTCAGTATAAATGAAAAATTATTTTCAAAAAATACAGGAAGTTGTCTGGACACTACACCAATGCCCCCTCTTCCCTAGAAAAATCCTTGTAGTGTCAGGTATTGAAAATTCATTTATATAATATTAATATTGTGTATATAGTGTAATTCGTGTATATAGTAATTATTAAGTTCTGTAAAATTATAAAAATTTAAAAAGAATTTTAAAACTATTTGCTTTGGCAAATTTGAATGGCAGGTGCAATGAGAGTAAAGATTATACAAAATATTTTGAATTGTTCTATTTCCGCAATTATTGCAATCTCTTTTATTAATAGACTTCCGAAATGTTTTATCAGTATTAAGTTTTCTTCTGATGAAAATGTGAACATTTTTTAGCTTCCCATTTCAACCGTAATATCCACGATGTAATGTAAAGAGTTTAACCACAATTCATACGCCATGGTCATTTACGTTTTGGGAACAACCTTTGCGCACCATTACTTCCATAGCCGATTGCATATCTTTGTAATTAAGAAATAAAACTGAACTGGTACATTCTGCATGTACAAGTTAGTCAAGGAGTAAATGGATGTGTGTAAAGTTAACGAATCTACTTTGCTTTTTTAAAGTCAAATTGATATAAATGCCGAAATAAGACTTTTGACGATAAGAGTTGTAATAATTATTGCCCTCTATAAACAACAATAACCAATTTCATAAGACAAGTCATAGTAGAATCATATTTATTTCTAATTCACAATTAAGTGTGGGAACTTGACGGCAGAATGCCTTGACTTAACATTTATTAAACCTACATTGACCAACAATAAAATATTCTTCAAATAATCACGCAAACATTCACATCTCTTCCCATTACTTCACAACATCGGTATGTTACCTTTGCCAGGACGAAGAATCTAATTTATAAGAAAATATAAATTTGTAATTTTTACCACATGGTACAATATTGTGTGATATACGAATCGTAACATTTCATTACAACACGCTATTCGTTATCGAAATTAGCATAAGCTATTTTTTGATCATTCGACCCGTAGGAATGACAACGTTCTGACAAAATCGAAGAAAATGAAAGTAAGTTGTTTGTTCTATCTGACTTCTGTGACGTAGAACACACCCGTGCTGAAATCTGTGGGCAAACAGCAACTGAACAAATCAGTTTGTGAGTGAAAGTGAAAAAAAATGTAGGTGAAATCAATATGTAGAAGGATGAAACTCTGACGTCGATTTACTCACAACGACTGCAATGCTAGATGAAATCTTCTCATTCCAAACGATTGAATTGTCTAATCTCGTATTGCCAAACATACGTCGTAAATAACTATTACTTAGAAAGCGACAATTTTTTTCAGTGTAAGGCAGATAGAATTGCTCCCATTTAATGTATCTCCTACAGGCTCCTCTTTCCTCCAATTTCAATCCGCCGCGGCCCAAATCGCAAACTCTCATCCCTCAGACTCGCCCCCGCGTTTCTCGCCCGCGGACGTGATTTGCGCGCCTTTAACTTTAACGCGTCGCGATAATTCTTGCGGCGCCAACGTCCGTACGCATTGCGAGCTTTTACCACACAAAGAGTAAATTAAGTTCGACCGTTCTCCCAAATCAATATGTCACTGCTGTGCGGTCGCGGTTTTGCCAAAACTACACAGCCCGTGACCGCAGCACACACAGCGGGCAAGGCCCCCTCTGTGACGGACAGGGGTGGGGCGGGTTTTCGATAGCGTGAGCAGTGACAGCACGTGGTGCGACCCTTCCCCCCCCCCATCCCTCGATCAAAATCGTTGCCCCCCTGCTGCTTGAAAAGGTGCTCAAATTGACATTATTTTAGAAATGACTATCCGATGCAGGGTTTGCAGTGTCCTGCGGTTGCAGATTCGTTTCGAAAAGTAATTCGTCATCGCCCCCAGATGCCACATGCAGTGGTTACAAGTCTTCACCGCAGGATGGCACGTGGAAAAACAAGGTAATTGTCAGCTTCCGATACCATGTGACGGGAATGAGACTGTGTGTGTCGAGTAGTCTCGTAATTTTATTTGGTGCGTCTCTGTTTTAAAAGCGGGTGACGGGTTCAAATATGCAAATACCCAACCTCGTGTCGCTACACGAAGCAGGCAACGGTTTACGCGTTGCCCAACGTGCCAGCCGCTTGAGCATGCAAATTAATCGGCTCGTTGCCGCCGCAAGGATGTTATTTTCACGAATTTAATCTTACGACTGCGCGGACACAGCGTTAGCGTGATGGCGGCGTCGCCATCTGCAACGGCTGCAACGGCCGCCGCCTGCTGGAATCCCCGGCCACGGCCGCGTCCGGCGTTGTCTCATGATTAAAACAAACTCCGCCAGGCGGCGCGGCGGTGGCGCAGCGGTGGCGCTCCCCGCGGCGAGGCGCGGAGAGCAACAATGCGACCGAGCCGTTGGAAGGGCGCGGCGGCGGCGGTGGCGGCGGCGGCGGCGGTGGCGGCGGCAGCAGCCGGAGGAAGGGCGCCATTGCTACGACCTGCGCCATATTTCACACTTCAGCACGTCGCTGCGCGCCGCCGGAATTAGGAAATATTGGGCTGCCCGCTTCGAAAGATTTACGCGGGCGGGCGGGCGGCGCGCGGGACCCCGCCACGGCGGGCGGATGAATTTTTTATCCCGCTCCCGCCGTTGCTTCGGGATCCCTAATGGCGCGGGGAGGCGGCGGTGATGCAGCCCAGATCCTAATCCTATTTGGGATGCGCGTTATTTCGTTATTACATTAACATCGCGACGCAGCGGTGGGGCGGCCGGGAGGGCGGGGAACGCGACGCGGCCCCGCGTGAATGATTGAAGAACGTCCCCGGCGTTAATCCGGTTGCCGTGACAGTGAGTGCTGTTATAATCCGGCATCTGCGACATAAAATGTTAAGTTGGATTCATCATTCTCGCGACCGGACACCATCGTTCATGTCGGGCTGTATTGGGAATATTTTAACACAAAAGCTGAACGATTTCGTTCTTTTTGTAGGATTGCGAGCTTTGGAAGAGATATAGTTATTGACGGATTAAATTTTACTATGCAGTCAGAACGATACACATTTTTTGATGCTTTATGAATTCCTTTTTTCATTACTGAGTCAAGTTTCAACTGTCGGGAATTCGGCAAGATTAGATTACAATTTTCGCACTGTACTCTTCAACGTTTTCAGCTCAGATTTTGGCATACAAAGAATATTCAGTATTTCCTGCTGACTTCATCTCAAATGAATTGTGTACTAGGTATTCATCCTTCCATTATAATCACGTCTTATTGTTCTACAATTTTCGTACTAATATGTATATACCATAAACAACGTACACACGATTCACGATGTATTCACGATGTACGTCAAAGCGCTCACAATTTCACGAATAAAACAGTTTACAAAGAACGCGAAAAATGTGCGAACTTTTCTTGAAATGATCTTCAATAACAAATATACTGTTTTTACTTACTTGTATACGTAATCATATATAAACTGCAGTGTCTCTTTGATAGCCGAAGAACTTTAAAAAAGTTTTTTTACAAGATTATAACGCGTATCATTGTATTGCGTATATTTTAATACTCCTTAAAGATTCTTATATAAGAAATGTCTGCATTCTATGACATAATGATCCCAGTAAGCTTTATTGAGATGAACTAAAACAAACTAAACCCCGTTATTGACGTCACGTTATTGAACTGTCTTGAATATATATTGGTGGAGATTATTGTCAGGCCCTCTGGTTCGCCGTGCACCAAGCGAGATGGATTGCATGGGCACCATATCATGATTAGTCCTTATTGGAAACTTTGCAACTTTGCGTTTTGACCAAGTTCAGCCTACACTTCTGGTATTTCAGTGATGTTCGCTGTCTTCGCACTTTCGAAAACATTTAATGTTTTTTCACACAGTCGACGAAGTTGATGACAAGTGGAAATGTGAATGGCTTCCTAGTTAGAATGAGAGAAGCCATTTAATCATGTAAAGAGTTATACGAGAATAAAAAAGAAATATCTAATTTTTTGTTTGATACTAAATCGTTATTGCAAATCATTGTTTTTAATTTACGCTCATTAAAGAGTTTGAGTATCTTTTCGCATTTGAAGATTGGCGACAGTTTCCTTAAAGAACGCTTTTATTTACGAAAATATAATGAAGCCTATTTGAAAGCCAAAAATAAAGTAGCATCTTTAACAGCTGTAAACGATATAGCAGCAAGAGGAGTCTAGTTAATTTAAGATTTTTCACGGATTCATAACTGCCAAGGCTGAACAGAAACAATTTATTCTGCGTTCTGTGTAGAAACACAGACAACTCAATCCTGATTGTAGAAACGAGACTTCATGAATGATTTACTTTTGAACTTTCTTTCATTTTAATAAAGATGAGTATTATTATAATGTTTTATACAAACAGATATTTGCCTATTACATTCTTTTTATTATGGACAACAATAAATTAACTGCGTATCTATGACTAAACTTACAAATTAGAAAGTCGAGTTGACACAGGTTCCCATTAAATGTGGTAGCGCGGATCCCGGGATTATACGTTCTTTGACTTATTGTGGTTTTTAACTTTAAAAATTTGCACTGCACTTTTTCCTTTAGTATAGGTCTCCTGCAAGTCGACTTTGAAACAATCGCTTCATTACGCAGATCCATTTTACATATCGTACAAGATACAGAAAAAATAAAAAACATACATTTGAAATATAATAGGTTCAATCACGTTCAAGAAATATTAATAAATGAAAGGTATTTTTTTTAGTTTTAGAAATGTAATTATGATATTTTATTGAATTATTATGAAATTTCAAAAATTGTTCGAATAATGCAGTGTAATGTTTTTATCTCCTCGTAACAGTAAAGAATACGACCGATATTTAAAAGAAGGCAAGTGTAGCCAATATGTAAGTCAGTTGGGATCATATCACACTGACAATATTTATTGAAGATTCATTCTATCAAGCCCTTACTAGAACACTCAAAATAAAATGCCTCTAGAACAAATATTTAAAGAAAAAATTTCAAGTTTACAGAATGAATAAGATGGTTCAAAATAGTATTTCTTTGGTGGACGCAGTACGCTATGATAACACCATATGATTGTGAATTCATCTCGCCAAACATCTCTTGAATTTCAAGCCACGTCAGTTTTGCGTGATTGTGTAAAATTTCCCCTGTCAAAGTGTTGTAATCAACGTTCCACCGCATATAATGATTTGTTTGCCTCACCTGAAAATTAAAATGTCACATTCTGTATACAGCTTGATGAGATCACAGTTCGCATCATTTGTTTTGTTGTTGATGTTATTGTTGTTGAAATCTGACTCGGAAAAATTTCGGTAAAAAGTATATCTCATGTATGTAGAATATAATTTAGTTATGAATGTAAATGAATTGTTGAATAAAATAATATAGTATGATCAAAAGAGGGGTTCCTAAATAAAATTATTTTACTCAACAAACCCCTCCCAAAATACAACTTTGTTTCTCATTCTCCTCAGGTTTAATGGCTAAAAAAATAAACGATAGATTGTAAAGAACTCAGTTAATTTTAATCAATGAATAAATGTAATTGCCAAAGTTTTAGTAAATGAAAAATTAATGAAATGAAAAAATTATTACCAACGTTTCAGCAACAAGATTAATAGGAGCTAAAACAATTGCAAACTCTTTTACGAAACATTTTCTTTTACCTTAAAATATCAGAAAACTGTGATTTTTCACTGCCATGAATAGCAAATTGTTTTACAATATTTGTATTCATTATTTTATCACACTGACCTCCGTCTTTTAAAAAACGTATATGATGTTTAATTTTTTCAACGGTTTTTATAGGAATTGACCTTCTTGAACTCGAAAATGTTAGTTTTCGTCAATTACGTCTAGATTTTGGGCTATGGATCCCATGACTAGTATGCATATTGTTATTACCATTGAGTTATTTTCTCTTTATAAAGGGTCAACAACTTAATAACAGACTAACAATAACGGCAGATACAATGAAGGTAACTATGAAGTGAATTAAACAAGATAATTTCAGATTAACCTTTGTTGATAGAATTTTTTTTAAACAAATATTGTGCAAAAACTAGGTACCTTCTTACTTCCTTTCTCTATGCGTCGCTCTTGAGTAATAAATGGGAATGTTTGAAATAAATGTAGTTATTTGATCTTTTCTTTATTATATTTTAACGTTTTTTTACATAAGATATTTTATTTTTATAGAAATGATTAATTAAGCGCCTTTCGTTAATCTACGGCATCCGGTTTCATCTCTTTTCAGACACTAACAGAAGTCAGCCATCATATTGATGACCCAGCAACTTTGACCACTCTCTACGTCTGAAATGTAAAATAAAGTCTTTCAACATTAATTACCATGTAATTTCGACAGCAAAAGTAGTAATATGATCCTTTCGTTACCTCCACACCTTAGGTCTACCAAGGGGTAATTGCCTTTATGATTCCCTTAACCATCGTCAAAGCCTTTAAAACATGTTCGACACCAAAGCTGTGAAGCAAAGGTCTTGTCCTGATCTCTCAATTTCATATCAAAACTAGTGGTGCTACAGAATGGCACAGATGTTCTCGTATTAGTTTTCAATTTTCATTCGACTGCGCTAGCTATTCAGATTTGCCTCTTACTTTGGTTTGTTTTCATCTATCGACGCCGTAAGTACTTTTTTTTCAATTTTCCCATTTTTTCGGTTTTTTAATAGTAGAACCGAAATAATGCCTTAATTATTTTAAAGAAGAGTAAATCGTCAACCAAAATCTCAAGTCGAATTGAAAAATTTGCAGCCGTTATTAAGAAAATGGCGTTTAAGTGTTACGATAAATGCGAAGTTTGAAACTCTTTTTTACAAAATATTTATGTTTTCGAAAAATTTCATTAAAAGTGAATTGAAGCTCGTTAATTCACATACGCAATAGTATTTACAAATCGCTGGAAATACGTGTATTAATGATGTGAGAGATATTTTAAAAAATTCATTTCTGCGCAATATGGCGTTTATGTCATCTCACAGAGTACATTTACTTACACTATACCTACCAAACGTTTAAAGAAAAAATTGGAGCCGTTTTCGAGAAAATCTTGTTTTTCTAATTTGTTAATATTGCGCGAAAATTATTAAAATTTTCAAAAGACTACATAACTATAACGGAAGAACTAACAAGGAAGAAACAATTTTACTTGCAGGAAAAATATCTATCTTCAATTTTGTAGTTGTAGGAAGATGCCAAAAAAAACTTTTGCAATTTTCGAAAATTCAGAGTTAACCCTGAAAATTGGATCTATGCCACCTTTATAAGTGTATTTTACTCTTTTCTTACAAGAAATTTAAAGAAAAAACTAGGAGCGTTTTTTTTTAATTGAAAATGTTCCAGAGGATTCATGTGTACGCCCATATTTTAAGGAATGATTTTCAAAACCGTGTGTCAATTAATTTTTCGTTATCAAAGACCCACAAAACAGATTTCCTGGACACACTACGTGATAGGGAATTTTTTCTTAAGCAACTGGGTTTATCCACTTGTTCGTTATCAGGTCAGAGAGATTAATTTTTTTCTGCCGAAAATTTCCGCGCCGACGGACGGACGCGTCGACGGACGTACGAATTGACGAATGGACAGATTGACGAACGGGCGGATCGACGGACGGGTCGACGGACGGGTCGACGGACGGATCGACGGACGGGTCGACGGACGGGTCGACGGACGGATCGACGGACGGATCGACGGACGGATCGACGAATGGACGGACGGACGGACGGACGGACCGATCGACTGATCGGCGGACGGAAGCAGGCAGCTGGGCGTACTGACGTTTTGCCGTTAATCGATTTTCGGTATCAAGCACCCACAAAAAGGGTTCTATCTACACCTTTTGTTAGAGGAAGTAATTTACTATTCATAGCAACAGCATTTATCCTCTTTTGCCAAGGCCCGGGAATAAGAATTTGTCTGACGAAAATTAGCTGTTTTTCGGCGCTCTTTTACATAACTTTCTCCTCTTATGAAGTAAGTCCGAGAAACTAAAAATATATCCAACGTAACTATAAGAACTAAAATTATTACAGTTCAACAGTGACTTCAGTTCTTTTAGGCATAATTTCAATGTACGTCTTAAGCGAAGGAGAGAATCCCAAAATAATTCCGAATGACAGCTTACAGTGAAACGTTTAGTTAAACTTTCTTCAAATTCAATTCTTTATGTTACAATTCCTACAAATGCGGTTAATACATATTTTGAGTTACTATATTCATGTAGTTGGACTCGTACGCATATTCCGCACTTTGAAATTCATTGTTTTAAAAGGGAAGAAAGCTTCAGAACAGAACCCAGCTTGTAACAGCATGACCGGCATGTGGATCAGGGCAACTACTGTTGACACTGTAGAGCCTAAGATCCGAAGGTCACTGGGATTCCAGTCACCACGGCTGGATTTTCGACACTTGCTAAGCTTGGTCGAATTCAGCTGCTGTCTGGAGGAGGATTCAAGCGCACGACTGCTCTGATGGTAGTTATTCGTGGTTTCTCCGAACAACATTAGGCGAATGCTAGGGCGGTACCCTTACAAGCGGACCGATCGCGATCTTTCCTTCCTCTTCCTTTTCCTATCCACACCCCTTACTTACACATTCTCATGCATTACACTATCACTCTTGTCGGGAGCTGGCGGAAGAGAGATACCTAGTGGGAGATACCTAGTGGGCCACCTCCCGATGTAAAAAAACATGCACTCCATTTACGACTCTAAGGGCCGGTCTCACCAACCAGGATCAAATTCGTAGTTGATCCGAGTTTCGTGATCCTGATCCGCGGAGTCAAGGCCGACTTGATCCCTGTGCGTTTCACCAACATTTTGAGACATCGAAGTTAATCCGGATCCCATGATTCGTGAGCAGTCGTGAAAATGCGCGTTTGGCAACAATTTTGCAATGCATTGTGGGTATTCTCGCGGTCAGCTGTAGAAAACGAGTTGTTTTGATTTCATTTCGTTCCGTCTGTGTGGTGTTCTTGTTCGGTGATGGATTCACCTGACGTTGGAAATAATGCATAGACTACGCCCAATTTCTCTCCAGTTAAATGAGAATTACTCGAAAGCTTAATGAGTAAATACAAAGAAAGTTTTAATGCTCGTTCTCACATTTCAAAATAATAGCTTCTTTTGGGAATTACTCGTGGTGTCTCTCCCAGCAATAAGTCTTCAATGACTTCATTAATAATAATATTTATTGAGTCACATTCGAAAACATAATCTATTTTCACGACACAAATTACCCTAACAAGAACAAAAATTGAAAGTATTACTACACTAAAAAAAAGTATTCAATAAAACTGTCCCACGTCAATTGGAATACAGATACCACAAAATGCTTTTTTACTAATGCTACTTATAATTACATTAATCTGAAGCCAAAATATATTTAAATTTTACTTCCCAATACCGAGAATTCTAACCTTCAATTGTGTTAACCCTACTTTTTATTTACAATACTATCTTAAAAAACACGTTTGCTCAACAAATATTACGCGTAATCCTACTTCTTAACGAATACTTCCATACCGAATCTAAGTCCAACTACAGGTGTTTACTTAAAAAACACGGAAAACTGGAATAGCTAGACGACCAAGACGAGAAATAACTCCTGATCTGGCCGTGATCCACCGCTCGGCGACGGATCAATTGCGAGTCAAATTTGATCCGAGTCAGACATGTTGATTCATGTCAATTGCGTAGAGAAACGTACAACGGGATCAAACCGAAGTTGATCCGGATCAACTCGGGATCATCATCTTGATTCCTGTTGGTGAAACCGACCCTAATGGCTTCAGCAGTTGACGCGCCTGGAAACACGAATCAGTCGAACGACCTGGCTCTGAACTAGGAGTTACAGCATTTTTAACCCGGTACTGTGCTTGGGTAAACATTCCAATAAGGCTGAGCTACTAACAAACGAAATAGGTGAAGAGTTAGACCCGCAAGAATGAATTACGGGAGTGGGGGAATATTAATTTTCATTTTATGTTAACTACGTGATTCTTCTCCTTTCTGACCACCCATGCTTCTAAGAAGTGGGTGTTACCAAGAAGAAATAAACCCCCCAAAATGTAGTAGAAGGTTCAAAGTAACATTTTGTAAAATTTATATTTGTATTTAGCCGTTATATTTCACGTAAAGTACAATTGGCCTCGGAGCCTTTATGTCCCAGGGTTCCAAGGCAGACGCCAACCAGTAACCCGCGAAGTCTCGAAATCGCTTAACCGTCGTGTCTTAAAGTCAACGAATCCAACTAACGAGACTGCACGAATCCTGCGCGCCGGTTTAGCGGTCGTGACTTTTCAGTAGCAGCCAAGCATTCTCCTGGATGACCGAAGGACAGTACGAAAGCCCCGGTCAGGATGGCCGGCACGGGGATTGAAGCCGGGCCTTCCGAATTCGAAGTCAGGGTGAACCTCTTCGCTCGGAATTTTGTTAAGTACGGCTTTTAAAACATAACTCGGACCCCCACACACTCCTGCGAGAGTCCATGCATATGCTCCTGCATGTGTCCTCGCGTGGTCTCCGTACCTGCACCCTGTATGTGCAGCCTCCCATGTGTGTACCTTGAATGTATCCTCAAAGGCATACTGATGCATTAAACGGTTGTATTGTGCGAAACACAACCTCTGTGTTAACTTGTTAGATTTCAGATCGAAACTCGTCCTCGACATCTTCAAGTAATAAACTTGTCAATTTGTCTTACTTAATGTTCATCATGTATAAGTCTGATAATTTGTGTCGGCGAAGTGTGGTTGCCAAATAACTTTTTGGTGAGTGTAAGTCGACTAAATCTCTTACTCTAAAAAGCAGTTTTGTCAGATTTTAGTATGCTGTAAATATTACAAAAATTAATAAATATTGAAAACAACTTTCATGTGTTGGCTCTTAGAAAAGCGAGACCCTAAGCGTGGCACCGAACCGCTTAACTGAACGCTCCGTGAAATCACAGAAAGTCGAGCAGCTCAAGATACCGAGGTTCTTTGGATGGGTGACTATGTGGGAAGGTCGAATATTAACGTAGCTGATCCCCCGGCTCAAAGGGGGGGAAGACAGCGATGCGAGAATAAACGACTATGTACCAGGATAATGTACCACTCCTTGGTACTCATGACATTTGACTTACGACGACTAAAATAAAGGAGAATTGCTAATTGGTCAATGCCAAATGTCTTGGGAGTACTATTAAAAGAAGCATTGGCTTCGATTATTTAGGAATCCATTGATCAAACCGCCGTTTTTACCACCTGTCAGTTCAATGAGCATCAGTTAAAACAGTATTTCTTTGGGTGTGTTTGTGAAGATAGACATTGACATCTAGCACGTTACGTACAAAAACGCACTTAATATTTCTCCGCTTCAAACTACAACAAAATCCCACAAAGATCCGCAGCACAATTTCGAGACCCACATTGCGGATCTCCCGACTTGCCTGGTTCCAACCGTACCAGCGGTACAGTTAGCATTTCGGTCGCGTCTTCGGCGCGGGTCTCGCCGACCCTCCGTGCACATGGAGGGCGCGGGTGCCAGCCCGGCGACCTGCTACCGCCCACCCGACCACCCGGCGCGGCGCGGCGCGGCGGTCGCGTTAGCAGGCCCCGCTCGTATGTATGAGTTCCGCCCTGCTGCGTTATTCAGAAGGCAGTAACGTACAACTTTCAACACACAGGCCGCGGGGGAATCGCTAGCATAACTCTATACGCCCATCATTGCGCCCCGCAACATAATACATGAAAAATTGTCAGCACGCCCATCTGCAGCCAAATGGCTTGTTTTTCTGCGGGACGGATGGTCCGCGTCTCCAGATCGTCGTAAGTTACGAGGGCGAAACGGGGCGGAGCGGAGCAGAGCGCGGTACGAAACGGAATGGTGCATGCGCAGCGGCGAGTCAGTCGAGAGCGAAAAATGAGGTTTGGGGAGTGCTCGTTGGAATCGATTTCAGCGTACTTTGCCCGGAAGGGAACTGTTTTTGGAAACTTTGGTCAGTAGCGGCTTTCTCAAATTTATCCCATCAGCTGCCATCAATTCAATTACACACATTTTGATAGTCTTTCAACAACACAACTTTCCTTTTTTTGGCAGTTAATCGGACTTAGGAAAACATTCTGCACTTTGTAAACTGTTTTAAACGGTGGCGGATCGTAACTGCCACAAAGTAAAAGCTGAACAAAGTAAAGCTTGAGTGGTTCACAAAAAAATGTGGAGGGGTGGCTAAGTTGTCTCACAATTAGTCAACAAACCTAGCTCGGTATACTCTCTGCTGTGCCTAGGCCCTACATGGAAGGAACCAAGAACTCCTTTTCATACTTATTTATACTCCAAATCTAATGTAGTGAACTCTGACGTTTGATCCGCAGTTATCATATCACATATTTGTTACGATATAAATTTTGGTTTGAAGTTCCCAATTGGATAACCGCGTCGCAGCTTCATTGTAATTAAATCAAAGAATAATGAGATGGATGGCACTCTCCCTCTCATGTACGTTATCTATTCAAGGGCGTTCAGAAGGGGCGGGGCCGGCAGCTGGGGCAATAATGGGGGTCCCAATTTTTTTTTTTTTTCGTTCAAAAGAAATCAAAAATATAGTTGTCTCTAATCCAAATGTAATGCTATACGTTATTTCTGATGCATGGAGTATTATGTTTATAAATTGGGGGAGAATGCAATTTGGTTTTTTTTAGTGGTTCCTGAGAAACAGTTGCTCCAGACCCTTGGTTTTAGAACGGGCGCTTGTGTTTTAATTTAAACGTCAGTGTAGTCACAAATGAGTAGGGCATTAATAAAACTTAGCTGACATTTATGAAATTTTAAAACAGGACCAGCAAACTTATTAAATAAATAATAAAGTAAATGTTACTGCCTGCTTCATAAGTGAGATACATTACTTTTACTAAAATATGAACTCCATTAAAGTGTATTATATACACACAAATGGAAATGAAATTTGAAGATTAGTTTTGTACTCTTAAGTGTAAGGTGATCAGTTGTGTTGCCGAAGATCCTCCCAAAGTAATTTGTAGCTTTACGGAAAGGAATGTTTTCGTATTATTGCCGTAAATTGAATTATAGAGTATTAACCATTTCTAAAAATTGTATTGTAGTCTGGATAAACTTAATATCGCAATATATAATATAATTGTTATATTTGGAATTCCAACAATAACATCAGAATTCATAGGTGTATCTTCATACTCTTCCTCTCATTCAGACATGTCCCCAATCAGTGCATTTTTGTAGAAGGAAATTTTTGGAATATCTCTCCTTTCATTTCCATAGAGCTTGGAAAGTAATTTATTGACATCTTTCACTTTTTTTTACAATGGATTGCAATATTCCTTTTACTCATGGATCAACTTTTGTATGGTTTGCAAACACTTCTCATTTCATTAAAATCTATCATATAAGCTCTTTCTCCTCTTACAAGCACCTTTCCATTAATCTTTCTTTGAACATAGCGTATGGTTTCAGAAAATTTGAAGTGCCACAAGAATTAAGAAAACTTTTCCCAATGTTTAAATATATCGAAAAGTTTTTAGTCGGTATATTGTTAACATCGATGATTTGTTATCTATGTCGCATCCCAGGAAGGAACGAAGGAGAAGAAAAATATTACCAGGATCACTCGCGAAACCATAATCTTGGCGGTGATAAGTTATTTACGATATTAGTGTCGTATTACATCTTATTACAATACGAGATTGGAAAAGCTAGGACGAGTTTGGTAACCAATTGAGTATTGTAATCAGATGTTACGACACGAATATCGTATAACGTTTTATCCACTTTGTAAAAATTTGTTACATTTAAGATTAAAATTTTCATTTATAATTCACATTTTTTCCCTTTAAGTGGCGACACTGTTCTTAACAAGGAGAGCAATTGAAACGCGCATGGTGTGCACATGAGCGAATGCAGTTCAGACTCAGAAAGATACATAGAAATAGCAGCAAATGCTGCTATAGATTCTTTGTTACCATACAAATCAAAGAAGAAATATGAGCGTAGGCACTCAATTATTCAGGAATAATTGTGGTTATTCTCAATAGTATACCGTTGAATAGTGCTCGTCGCAGAATAACCCTACTCGTATGTCATTAACGCACTAGTGTGGTAATGAAGTTCATTCCCACACTAGAGCGGTAAAGTACCTCATTACAAAACTGATTATAATAGCATAATGTTTCACATTACCTAACCAAAGTGGATACAGATCTTTACTCTCCCCGAAGATCGGATCGACCCAACTCGATCCGTACCTTTACACATTTGCTCTTTATATTCCTTGAGCCCACCTCGATGCTCCTGAACCACTGTTTGGGTACAAGTTTTGGAATGCCTTCCACTCTTCGAACGCATTCGTGATTTACGTGGGGTTCAAACCCAAAGCAGTTAGTGTCCACGTAGCTCCCCGATTTGAAATCTTGGTCGAATCATTTGACCATGCTTATAGTCCTAGTATTTGAAATCTAATAATTTTATAAAAACTAATATTAAAACTAATGACGTTTGTTTGCATACGCTGCTTGTAAGATACTTTGTAATATTGTACCTATGTAACTGAAGGATTCTAAAAACTTGCATTTTTTGAAAAATTGTACATGATCTCAGTTGAAGATAAATGTTTGATCAATAAGGGAAAAGTATTTATCTTAAACATTGTAATTTTAGGAATAATTCGAAAAGATTTTAAACTATTGAAATTTTCACACAAAAAACTCAAGAGATTTTAAGACAATGAAATTTATTTGAGAAGCATTGCAGTTCAGATATTGTGCAAGTTTAACGCTTTATACAGGTATTAAAGCATCTATTTTTTTGGAGAAGGAAATAAAATCTCAGTATTGTTGCTATCTATTTATAAAAAGCTCGCAGCCGCAGTGTTATCAGTGAAACGTGAAATGCGTGCTGAAGAGGGTGTGCGCATTTTGGTTAAGACAATGGAGTTTCAAGTGTGTCATACGGAGCAACAAATGTGTCATCTCCATACACGGTTGACTTACAAAACACCCGCAAGAGAAGTATTGAGCGTGCAGTAAAGATCACGATCTCATTGCCACGCGTACTGAGCCAGCAGGATACTGCAAACTATCATAGTTTTTACTTCAGTTTAAATAACTTCTCTGAAACAGCGTAAACTATCTCTCATTTGAACACCCCCAAAGAGTTTATTTCGAAGAATACTTGTGGAGAGAAACCGCCGCTTCCGGGACTACTCCAGGAGGAGGCGCGGCTCCAGCCGATGTCGCCATCGGATCCGGAGATGTCGGACGACGAGAGGGCCGATGCACCACCTGCGGGAACCTCCAACGCCAGCGATGAGGTATCCAAACAAGCGAACCGCAACCTCTGACTCTCTCTTGACTCCTCCCCCGACAAACCATTCAAAATTTTCCTGACGGATAACGGCTTCCGATTGGTAACAAAAGGAGCCAAACCCCAACCTCCATCAAAGCAAACCGGTTGAATCCCTTAATCCCTTCAACCCTTTCTCCCAATTAGACCCCCGGCAATCTGACTCCGGAACCCCTGGAGAACTGAACACAAATAACGAACCATTATCTGACCAATCAACCTCCCAACAAACGACGACCACAAAACCAACTAACAAAGGACGAGTCGGACTTTTCAGATTTGACTTGACAATTCTTGACCCAACCGAACTGATCAAGGAATTGAAGACGAACTGTAATAACCACATGACAGCCAAAAGCACTCGGAGAGAATTGGTAATTTAACCAATGACTGTGACTGCCCACGGAAAGATGAGAGATCTGGTCCAGGCAGTCCCTTGAGATCCCAGACTAAAAGGACTTTTCTTCACCACCATTTCTTACCATTTCAACCGAGCCACAGACGAACAAAGAGACAAATTTGTAATCAAGGACTCCCAGCCAAATACGACTTGACTGCCATCAAGGACAACTTGACCGCCCTTAAAATTCCTTCACACCACAGAGATGCAACGACGAGAAGCCGAGGGGACATTGGCACAAATAGGCCTGTACACAGTGGAGACAAACAAAAAAGAAATGACGGACATAAAGAATGTACTAAGATACTTGTACATTGACTACTTTAGAGTGACCATTAAAGACTCCAAGATGACAGACAATACCCCAGTGCAGAAATCGCCTAAGACTTACCATACGAAGCCCTATTGCAGGAGACAAGCGACTTGCGCCCTCTGCGCTGGTTCCCACCCAACTGAAGATTGTCCCTCCCATACATATGACAAAACATTCACCCCAAAATGCATCAACTGCACCCTAAACCACCCTACCTACGATCCACAATACCCCTTCACAGTGAAAGACAGAGAACAGAGACAAGCACAGATGACCAAATCATTCAGCCATCCACCCCCAACCAACTCACTCCAAAATTTTCCCCACCTAAGACCCCAAAACCAAACTTACGCCTCTGCCGCCAACATAACCCTAATTCAACCCCAACAATCCAAAACCCAACAACAAACTACCCAATCAACTACCCAAGATATAAAAGACCGCCTCTTCCTTCTTCAAAATCCCACAGTCAAAAAGATAATCCTCAACCTAAAACCCCTCCTCGAAATCCTCAAAGGCCCCGAGGACATCATCACAAAACTAATTACAGCAGGAATCAAATTAGTTTAAATCCTCGACTAATGGTTCCACCTCCCAAAATTCTAACTCTATCCTCGTGGTACGCGCGAGGCGGCGTAAACCAGAAAAAAAAACATTCTCACCCAATTCCTTAAAGATTACTCCATCGGGATACTATTCTTACAATCCCACACTCCCCTTACCACCTCCCTCCAACATCCGTCCTAGAATGCACTGCAGTCGCTATTGGAACCTCCACATACCACAAACTTCTGATATCCTGTTACAAATCCCCCCACACACCGATCCCCTACTCCGACGTAGACACCCTTAAAAACCTTCCCTACCCCTTCATTATCGCAGGCGACCTCAACAGTAAATCGACCTCGCGGGGCTGCATTACTAGTAACGGGACCGGAATATGACTGAACATTTAATAGACACAACCCCCCACATCCAAATAAAAATCCCTACTGAACCTACCCACCTTATTCGACATATTCCCCACGATATCCTTGATATTATCCTCCATTCCTCCCAAATATTAAGAACCATCCCCAATCCAAAATACGACCTGTATGACTTATCTGACTACCTCCCAATACTTATCACCAGCTCGTCTACCCCCAACTATATGCTTCCCAAACCCCCATCAATACCAAAAACCGACTGGAAAAAAATTAATCACATACTGTCTAAGAAAATACACAATCCCTCAGATATCCTGACCACCCAATCTATAGACAACTCCATAGAACACCTAACCCACCACATAAAACAAAATATCAAAAACCCACAACCTACTCCAGAAATACACACCCCCACCCACCCTGGCGAAATCCTTACTATTATGCGACATAAACGACGGATTCAACGAAGATACTACAAATACAGACGAGACGACGACAAACGACAACTAAAAGTAACGCATTAAGTTATACACAACCTACTTAAACATCACGAGACATAAGTATGACGATCTACTATCTGACACAAGCAGCCCCAATAATAACCACAAAGTCATAAAAACAGTCAGGAACCATCCCACACTCATTTCCTCTATCCTAACCAACAACAACGCCTTAACCTTTGACCCCCAAACCATCACCAATACATTCTCCCAATCCCTGGCCGAACGCTTCCTTCCCCCTAATATCCCAATCCCAGACAGTATTCTTTGGAACTTCCTTGAAACTCCACCTCTACCACCCGACCAACAGACCTGGACGACGAAGTGAAACAGATACTCAAGACGATAGACTGCAACAAATTGCCCGGACCCGATTGAGTCCTCCCATCACAACTCACCCACCTACCAAAAAATGCAATAGACCTGATTATTCTAATCCTCAACTCCTGCCTAACACTCCTACTTCCCCACCATCTGGAAGGTCGCTCGCGTTACCATAATCCCCAAACCTGGCAAGGATCATCGGCTCGCATGTAACCACCGTCCCATCAGCCTACTACCCATTCGAAAGTAAAACATTCGAAAAGATACTTCTTCTCCGTCTAATACCTCTCCTCGATCCTATCATAACCTCCACACAATTTGGTTTCCGTGAAGGTCGCTCGGCGGCCCTCCAAACCTTAAACCTATCCCTAGCCATAGTCACCCCACTGCAAGATAGAAAAGAAATCCCTGCTATTCTCAGACCTCGCCCAAGAGTACGACACCGTCTCCCATCCAATCCTCCTCATGAAAATCCGACCCTATATCCCGGATCATATTCACACCCTACGACAAAACTACTTAAATCATCGCTCCTTCCACATTCGACACCTACCAAAAACCTCTCACAACTACCTAATCCAAGCCGGCGTCCCACAGGGCGCAGTGCTATCCCCAATGTTATTTTCCATTTACATAAATGACGTTCCACCAACACCAGGAGTACAAACTTTCCTTTACGCTGGTGACCTTGCCTTCCTAGCTTACTTCTGCTTCCAAAATCTTTATCCTACCTACAAGAATCCCTAAACTACATCCACCTTTGGGCTTCCCAAAACTCGATTATAATATCCCATCCAAATCCCAAGCAATCCTGTTCTTGTGATTTGTTTGGATTTATCTGGATTTTTCAATTATCAGTCCATTTAATTCAGGAATTTAAATCATTCTGTACATATTCTAGGACAATAATCAATTATTAATGCTGTGAGAGGATTAATGTTGTGAACAATATATTGTCAATTTCCGTAAATTAGTAATTGACAGTCATACAGTAATTGACATTCTGAGCAATAAGTATTGTAATGAATTGTAACCATATGTATAAACATTTTCACATATACAATTACATAAAAAACATGTCTATCGCAAAGAAATAGAATTTCCTGAAAAATACTGATTTTTCAAACAAATCATCAGAAAATAAAACCCTAGTTGGCGAATATATAAAATCAGCAAAGGAACACAGTCATTCAAGTGGCATGGATGAACATGTGAATTATTTAAAATACGTACTTCATATAGTACATGTATTTACATACTACCTAACCCTACTCATTACAAGTTGTACAACACTTGGTGCAAAAACTAAATATTTTCAAGCAAATATCAACTCAAATTTGACAATTATAACTCATTTTTGTGCAGGTATCTCAAGTCCCAACAATAGACGCAAATCACAAAAATCAGCTTCCGAGTCAATTGTTGTGGAGTCATTGTAGCGTTGCAATCAGATATCCCATGAAAGCTAGCAGTATTCAAATTGGTTTTAAATAATTTCCAAAAGTTAAATGTGTAAATGTCAAACAAAAGTCGAATATAAGAAATGAACAAAGATATATGATACATATGATACATACAAATTCTAACATTATGAAGCATCCAAATGTCGGAAATTACGACAACGAAGCGTAATAAATTGCTTCGACGCTTGCTTTTGTGATGCCCTCGTCCGACAAAAATTTAGTGCGCCACAAGAAATTTTTAAAACACTTTTCCACTTATGTAATTAAATTTCAATGTTTCCCGGACTCACGTACGTTCATATACCTGAGCGAAACTCTCAGACTTCTTTGTCTTCACGGGAGCCTTAATAAAACACTTACGAAGAGGCGAATCTGAACAGCTATCAGAACCGCCTGAACCGAACAATCTGAACAGAACCGTGGCGGAGGGATACTTCCCTGAATTACACTTGATGTTCATTTGTTTAGCTAACTGTCACTTTGGCTCATTCCTATAAAAATCGCTCTATATCCATGGTTACACTTCTACCTTTTTTACTGCCTCACATGGCTAAAAGTGTACTGCTCTTTGATATGTATTACAAATTTTGTTTTGTTTCAAAGTTTATACCAGTATTCTATTATTTGCCGCCCTGGTGCCACTTCTCGAACCAGGGTCACGGCGGCACAGATATTTACATTAGCGGCAGTTTGTTCATTGCATTTAAGAGTACATATGCTTTCAAAAAATACCAGATTAAGTTACTCCAAATTTCAACAGTTTTCTGTGAAAATGAGCTCAAAATTTCTGCAGTTTCAGAAACACTCAAATGTCATTTTCTCAAAAATGGCTTCAAGTATTTTCCAACAGTGCTAATTGTACTGTTTAAAATGATATGAACTTCATTTTGCTGTATTCTTTATTTTTTTTCAAAAATTACACAAGCTTTTTAAATCTCTCTCACGCCTTAATATGCACATTTCCAGATTTATAGGTACTTGTGCATTTGTGACTAGAAGTGCTTGAAATGACTTCATGTGAAGATTCAAATTTCGCATTCAAAGTAATGCTCAAACACCATTTTCTTAAAAAAACAGCAGTAAATTCTTCAATGAAAAGTTCTATGAAGGACAAGGTTTCACTTTTTTTTATATTAAAGTATTAATTTGATTCTACTATTAGGAAACCAAAAGTAGTTTTAAAAAATTGAAAAAAATGTACTTTGGGCAGGGCAGATGGCAGCGGGCAAGAGAATGTGGCAAGTCTGAATACCTAGCTGAGACCCAAGGACATAGAAAACTAATATAGGAATGTCTGTGCCATTCTGTAGCACCACTACTTTCATTCTTTCTAAACTAGGCTATCAAAATTTGCTACATTACTAAAAAAGAACACAATGTATTTATTTAAAAGTTCTCTAAATATTGTCTTACATATTGCGTGCAGTTCATGAATTTTATAGAAAATGTAAATTTGTGCATGACAAAGCTACAGAAATTAAGCGGGAAAAGTCTTGAAGCATTGTTACCACAAGAACTAATTTTGTTATTGCTGTTTTAGTTGTTTCAGGTGCAGACTCAGAGACAAATTAAAGAACATCTGCCCTTACACTGATAAGGTTGAGTGTGTTAAAATGGAGAAATGGCCATTTGTGTTGTCATTTGAGTAGTTTGGAGATCTGTAAGAGATAGCAAAAAATTCTGAAGGATATGAGTTGCAAACAGTTTTGCATGACAAATAATTTGAGGAAGTTTGGAATGTTGAGGTATTAGTTATTTTTATATACACTTAAAGAATATATAGTAGATATGAATTAAAATGAAACTTCTGCTTTCAATAAATAATTGAAAACTAACAACTAAAAAATTACTGGTTAGTCTGCTTTATCAATTTTGTCAAGATTGTCAAAATTGTCAAAACAATTTTACATAAGCATTTTGACAAATGTGCATACATTTCCTTGGTATAAATTTGATGTACATTTCAGTTTTTGACAGTTATTTCATTTAATTTCTTTTTTATCGACTTTCTCTAGGAGTAACTTATCTTCAAGAATGTTTACTTCAGTACAAAGATCACTGCAGAATTTCTGATCACAAAATTGATTAGAAAATAACTATTTAAAATAAGAGAAATTAAAGTAGCCCTGTACACTATGTAATTATAATTTTCTAATGCATTAAAGTATATAAATTAAATAGGATACAAAATAACTTAACAGACATGCCATTTTTATTGTCCATAAACTACATTTCAGCATACATTAGCAAAAATACGCAAGGAAAGAAGCTATTATTCTGAAACTGATGCTGCTGCTTTCTCAATAAAATTAGCTAATTTAATATCACGACCACTAAGTCCATTCACATCATGTGAAGAGAGTGTAATTTGTACTTTGTTGTAAACATTAAACCATTCTGGATGATGATCCATTTTCTCAGCTGTTAATGCAACACGTGTCATGAATCCAAAAGCCTAGAGAAATTACAAGAAACAATTAATATGGTAATATGTTTCAATTTAAAATGCAATTACAATTACAAATAAAGTGACAATTTAACTGTTCTGACCTGGTTGAAATTTTTAAATAAATATTCCTTGTAAATAGCATCACGGCCCTCAACAACGCTCCAACCACTGCCAAGCAAAGGTTTCAGGGTCTTCTCACGATCCTCTTCAGTAAGTTTGCCTGACTGCAAGAACAACACAAACAAGACGTTAAATATAAAAGACAGAAAACTGGATTCAACAAAGTTAACAAGTCAACAAGTCTTGGCTCAAAGTCTGCCATTATATTTTATCATTTCAATGGTGTAAACAGGATTTTTTTTTATGAGGGCTATAGGCACAGTGTCCAGCCAAGTTTTTGTTTAAAGAATTTTTCAGTTATGCTGAATAACTTATTTGAAATGAATTCAATAGCAACATATGACATTTCTGCCATAGAAAACACTGAACAACAATTTTAAACTTTTTTCTGGTTCAGCAAGGGAACGACTGATGTTTAATGTATTTTGTAGGGCTGAACTCTAATACCACCACAATGGTCAGATAAGGTCTGATTTTTTTTAATAATGTTAAGGCAAAAAATATTATAAATTTTGCTTGTTGCTAGCATTATTATCTTACAACATATTCCAAAAAAATATAAATAAATAACTTTTCTAAGCAATTATCAAGAAGACTCCTCTAAAAGTAGGTCTGTATAGGTACATATATCCAAAAGGAAGTCCATCATTATGCAATGGTTTTGCAAATTTTATCATGTGTCCTAATTTAATATGTAAGTTAAAATGTAAAATATTATTTTATAACTGTTGCTCAACATCTCCCCCCCCACACACACACACACATTAAAATTATTTTACACAACTCACACTTCTAGCAGAAATTTTATCTTTACTGTTTTATCAAGAAGGAAAGCTTTTGGGTCAATGACCCCATCTCAATCAGGATTTCGTCCAGTTTCCCTGATATTTGAGCAATGCTGAGATGGCAACCCTTGCTTTGTTTCTGGATATAAATGTAACTTCAATTAACTAAAATTAACTTCTCACCATGGTTTTTAACTGCTTTTGATGTAAATAAACAAAAGGAAGCAAGTGTATTTTCTGTATTATTGTTGAAGTCAAAATGCAATTGCATTTATCTTTAAATCACTTTATATTTGCCAATTAAATGGATTATAATGGATAAGATTTATAAGACACTTTACATTTTGGTATATTTCTCTTAAATTTTCTTCACAGCTTATAGGAATAGATGACCCAATAATCCAAGTGCAAAATAAAGTACTTTTCAGGCTTCACACACACACAAAAAAAACTTCCATTCTTTGGTAGAGCGGGGCTTATATACTCTCTGGAGCGGGGTTTATTCAAGGTTTCCCTGAGTCCTACATTTTTTAGAACACAATATCAACCTTTACAACTTTTTTTTTCCCCCTTCAAAAGGCATTTGGCAATACCAGTGCGTGCGACCTTTAACATCTTTTTGTTAGGTATTCCCACTTAAGTTGAACTTAAAGTTTTGATTTTGTCTTTGAAAGTTCTAAATCTCTTTACAAGATGATTCAACTGAGTCAAATATATTTGATCTTCTACACTATTTGTCTTGCGCAAGATGGAGACGAATGTGTCAAATGGGTGTTCAAACAAAACTTCCCCGTTTGAAGTTAATAAATTCTGACCTGTAGTTTGACAATTGGAACAATGTTTAATGTGAAATTCGTAATTAGAACAAAATCATAAATCGTTTATTTCTTGGCTGCTGACTAATGAAATTAATAAATGATATTTTTCGTGAATATGAGCGAATGTGCCTTCGACTTTTTCTTCTGGTTGGGGTCTATAGCGAAGCCCCCATCACACACACATTTATGTCCCAACTTATGTGCGCCACAATTTAATCCTCCCATCCAGAATATTCAGATTTGTTGTTAGCCCAAATATTCCCTCCAATGAAACAAAATTAACCGACTTAAAAACGAAAATATTCTCCAACTTATGGACCAATGGCATGAGCTGTCCCTGACGATTTCATTGGCTGTCCCTCCCAAATAATTTAAATCAACCAATCATCGTCCTTTCAGCTTCTGGAAGTCTTCTATCGTCTTTTTCCTCATGTTTTTCTTTATCTATGCCCGTAGTTTATTTTCTTTTGGATACTAAAAACAAAGAGAGGAAAATATTATTTTTATCTCCACTCCGGATAAAATTTACCCTCTAAATTCACAAAAATTTCCCCGTACATTTTATGTTCCCCATTCTCTGCCCGCAACGAAAAAGTCCCCATTTTGGGGACAAAATTCCCCATCTGGCAACCCTGCTCCAACCCAAGGTCACTAGACATACAAATCAGATGACTAGGAATATATGCCTTTCCAATCCTAGCAAACATCTTTCATTCTATTAAGTTTAATTTTTTAAATTTCAATTGCGAAATTCTCTTCACGAATTGTATGAGATCCGTCAGACTTGAACTTGTTGCTTTCACGTTCCTATCATAACATCACCTTGAACTCTGCCTATCCAAGGTCATTATCTCCAGTAAACGTTCACAAGGGTTCATATGCTATCTTCTGAGCTGCTTCCGAGTTTTGTTTAGCGCCAAGTAGACTCTCGCACGTTTATAGAGGACATAAATAGCAATTTGGCCGTAAATGTGCAAAACTGGGTAGTTTGCGTAGAGACCCATAATCATAAAGGCATTATATAAAACTTGCGCCGTTTCAGGCACAATAGGGTAAATTGTCACGCCGTATTTTTCGTTTGAAGGTGCTTTAAAAATTCCTCCCCCCCCCCCTCCTCTTTTCAGCTGCCAGCCACCTTCAACTTCTCGCAATCCGATCGACTTTCCTGAGAGGAGCCAGTTGCCATGGTAACCGTGCGAGAACTTGTCCACTTTCACTCCCTCCTTCAACCAACGATTTCACTCCAACAAAGAAAAAAACTATCACTGTCGCCTCTGTGGTGGAGATAATTTAACGCGATGCTTGCTTACCGTGGTAATTTGCGAGTATTTCAGTACTATCGAATCTTTTGTTAACACCGGGGGGAGGGTAATATACGATTTAAATACTTATTCCACATTTCGGGGGAAATTATGCAATAAGTTATATGCGTCATTAAATATGTTAATACGCTATTAACAATTTTAATTAATATAGGAACGTATATAGGAACTCAGAAAACGTAAATTCCATATGTAAATTTATTGCAAATAATGGTATTTGTATTTCATATAAACTTTAAAAAAATGATAATCAGAAAATACTTACCATTTTTAATGGGCGGGCAGCGACAGCTAACGTCCTGGAACTAAGACAGACTGAAACTGGCACTTTCTTCTTGAGAATGACAGCTCTACAGGTGGCAGCACATATCCCAGCCGAAGAAAGCATAGTGGTTTCAAAAGTTTATGTTGTCTAACCTGTATAACGATCGTACTTTATCAAAACAAGCATGGAGCACAGAACGTGTAGAATATCATAAACGACTTACAACTATTATAGTGCCAGTCGGTGCCCATTGTAATTGAGGTGCGAGAAAAATTGGAGGTTAGAGTGTGTTGCCTTTGGAACGGCTTTCTGAACAAAAGTTACTTTGACAAACAACCAGGTTAGGTAATATACTGATACCGAATAATTGTGGATGTGGACAATGAACGAAGGCCAGAGTGTAATATCCGAAATAGTTTTGAAAGATGGAAATGTACCACCAATAATTGGTAAGCTGTAGTTAACTCATGTTTTGTCCACGAAACTTAAAATTGATGTTACCACTTAAATACAATACCATTGCGCGTGGTATAATTTATTTACCTTTAGTGTAGTCTCTAATAAAACATTTGTGGGGAGATTGGTCCCTCTGAAGCAACTGAGATTATCCGCAAAATTTTCAATTAAACGTCTTATGTCTTCCTTTCAGTACGGTGCATGTTACTCGTGCCCTATTCGTGTGTGCAGCTTTCGTGATTCGTGAATGGTGCTGCCAACATTGTAATTCTAATAAGGACATATGTAAACTGAAACCAAATTTTTTGCAGGGCATTTCGAAAATGGGGATTTGAAGCCTAGTGCAGGGAGCGTGCAAAGATGTGGGATTTTTCGCAAAAATACTGAGTCCGATAAATATATTGTTGCTGTGCATACAAGTGATAATGGAGTGTACATGGGTACTCAACCAGAAGAGGAGCCATACCGAACATTACTTGCTGTCCAAGATAAAGGAAGCAATGAAGTACATATTTAATTTAATTGAATATATATTAATAACATTTTCTTCTTGCAAACTAATGCTGTTGTCCTGATTTCAGATTCGATTAATTGAAGTAGATAAAGTCTCTTTTAAACCAATGTCTATTATTTCTTCCACAAATAATCAAGAAGAAGCATCTGTTTCTGCATTATACAAATCATTTGGATCAAGAGTAATAAAACGAAAAACAGAACAAAAAGAGCGAATGACAATTAACATAGAAACTTTCTCAGAGCGCTTGCATGGAACAGCTTCTAATATTGATGTGGATAATGCTCTAAATTTAATAGACGATTCAGAATATATTGGTACATTCCTTCCATGCAATAGAAATGCCACTGTTGTCACAAATGTGTACAATTTAGAGGATATTATATCTCCTCATGAGCTAGAAGATTTACAAGAACAAGCTCTGGTTGTGTTATCTAATTCAAATGAAGATAATAAAAATGAGTATGTCAACTTTGAAATATTTGGATTCCATTTAGTGTTAGCAGTTGTTAATATTGAAGTTCAATTTACTTTTATGTTTTAAATAAATTATGAAGCAGTTGCAATTGAAATTATATTCGTACTTATTATTTTTTGTTCTAGTTACTCAGCATTCTTAAATGCAAATTTACGGCTACTTCCTGAAACAAATAGGCATTATTATGCTCAAATATTACTGTACGCTGAATGCCTTCTTCAGTTTTTATCATTAAGAAAAAAAATTATTGGTGTCGTATGCCCTTTCTCAGATATAATTAATGAAAAAATTCTACAAACTTTTACTGAGAACGTAAAGGGTGGAAGGTACATTATATTATCTAATATATTTTATTAAAATTTTTGAAATATTCCCTTATGACACAGGTCTGTTTAATGCTATATTTTTAGTTCACAATTTCTTTGAAGTTCTGTACTAGTTAACATATGTTTTTCCTAGTGGCAAGTGTGGTTAGAGATTTGCTTAGAATTTTGTACTCTAGCTATATGCATTGTGTGTTATTTTCCCTAACTGTTTTAATGACATCTGTTACCAAAACTAAACCGAATATGGAAGGTAAAAGCAATGAAAACAATTATCTATAACCAAGAAATTTAACCTTTCATTATGAGCACACAATTAAATTGTTTAAAATTACAGTATTCTTACTTTCTCACACACATTTTATGTAATCACAATGAAGAACTAGTTATTCTAATAAATTGTAAGTTTGAGTTGCGAGTCTAAATTAATCATGATCAGCACTGGTCAAAGTGAAACTATGGATAGCTATGGAAAGAGATGATTGTCGTTTGTTATAATAGAACTGGAGAAAATTAAGTTTTCACTGGTTTTGTAAATATAAGAATATAGCTCGTAAAGATAGAAATCAAAATTTTTACTCTTGACATGATTTACATTTGATCACTCGATATGAAGTGGATGAAGAAAAGTAATTGGAAAAATTAGTTTCATATTAGTGATGTATAATCAATAATCATTGTAATCAAATTGTTTCACGTGAGATTAGATAATTTAATTTAGAGAGAAGAGGTATTCAGTATAGGGTTAATGCAGAACATACATACTCGTTTTTCTACTATAATAAAACAAATATTCGCTTCAATTGTGCCTTGTGTTTACAGAATGGCACAGACATTCTCGTACTAGTTTCTTCAAATTTCTGTGGTCTAGTCTCGCTTTTCGGTCTTGCCCCATCCTCTTTCCAGTGCCATCTATCGCCACCGCAAAGTACTTTTTTATTAAAAAAAATAATTTCTCAGTTTTTCAGTTTCTTAATGATAGAACTGAAATATTACTTTAAGAATTTTATAGAACAGTAAAACCTCATCTTATAAGGATATTTCCATTAAAAACTTAGGAGTCAGATTCTAACAAAATTATGTTTAAGCATTACTGTAAATGCAAAATTTGAATCTCATTTTAACAAAGATATTTTAAGTCTGAAAAACTGAATTTGAAGTCATTTGAAGCACTTCCACTCACAAATACAATAATGTATATAAATCGCTGTTTTATGTATATATTAATGTATTTTAATGTAATTAATGTTTAATGTATTAATGGCGTGAGAGCTATTTAAAAAAAGAAACATTTGTCTAATTTTTGAATAAACAAACGAATACCGCAAAATGATTTTATGTCTTCATAATTGGTGCAATTAGCGCTAACTGTACGAAAAGTTTGAAAAAAAAATTTGGAGCCGGATTTCAGAAAATTTTGTTTTTGTCATTTTTTTAAAATGGCATATATTGCATGAAAACTACTAAAATTTTCAAAAATGTACATGACCCTTACGAAAGAACTAATTATGGAGAACATTTCATTTGAAGGAAAAATCTCTATCTTTTATTCCGACGTGGAAAAAGAAAACTGAAAAAATTTAATCTTAATTTTGGCAATTATCGAAAATACAGAATTTGTAGTGAAAATTAGATCTATGCCATCTTCAAAACTGTAATTTACTTTATACTTGCAAGAAATTTTTTAAAAAAATGTAGAGCAATTTTTTATGAAATTTTGAAATTGTCCTAAAGGCGTCATGTAAAGTACCCCCAAAATTTAATTGTTTTTCAAAATCGCAGAGCTTCGGCTCAGACCAGATTGAGTTTCAGTTGGGAAAAAATTGTAGATTAGGCACTTGTATTGTTCACATACACCAGACAGACAGAGTTTTGCCATCAATCAATTTTTCGGTATCAAGGACCCAGAAAACATGGATTCTTGCTACACCATATGTGAAAGGAATTTTTCTCTCTAAATTTAGCATTTGGATTTATTCATGTTTTTCGTTATTAGGGCCCGACAATAAGAGTTTTGCCGAAATTTCAGTTTTTTCATACAGCATCACAAAACTTTCTCTCAAGTGTGTAAGTGGTAGCGAGAAAGTAAAAGGTAATAAGAATTTCAAATGTAGTATTGCAAAAATTTCTGCAAAAATTATTGCAAAAAGATGTCAGATTTATGTTTATATATCAGTATGTGCCATAATATGATCCTAAGATACTTCAAAAAATTAAAATGATTTCTCAGTTCAAGACCAGAGAGCAGCATATTTTCAACATAAGTAAATCAGGTTTAGTTCAAGCTAGCAACTACTTGCTTCTTGATAGGAAATTGTAGTGGTTGGCTTCTCTGATAAGTCTGATTTGTGTTGTTTCCTACAATCAATCTCAACCAGATGCTGGAGCTTGTAACAGGCTGTAGAGGCGATCCTTTTCATTGTTAGAGCCAGATGATTGCTTGATCTCTCATACTCATTGTACCTCCCTCCACTGATACCTGTAAAATATACCCCCCCCCCCCAAATGGTATTAATGATGTCACATTGTTTTTATAAATTAATGTCCATTATAGCATACTTTTTCAAAAAAGAGACAACTTCAGACTTTTTTCTTGAACTTTCATTTAGCTATCTTATTTTCACACTTACCTTATATTCACATATTTTTTTACAGGCTGTCAAGTCCACCTCTCCGAAGCAAAGCATTATGTCACTTAATTGTTGCAGGCTTATTAGCTTGTAAATTTACACTTAATATAGAGGCTTTACCGAGTTTGACCCAAATGTCTGGAGAAAAGTAAGTTTGTGTTGCTTGAAAATTTATTATTCCGTTTGTTCTTGGGGTGGCAAATGTACTTAGTCAAATATGATATATGTCCAGATTTAAGGTTTTTGTTTATCAATCATCTTTGATTGCAGCTTGATGAAACTTTGTCGGATCTTAGGAGCTGTGCCAATGGGTAAAGAAAAGAAAGACATTGTTTTAAAAGTTCCTCTTCCATTCACAAGAAAGCCTAATATTTTAAAGAGGAAGAAGAAATCTTGATTATTATGTACCCTTTCCATCTGTAAAATATGTATCTCTTGCTAAATAAAATGTTTATTACATAAATTTCCTTGTGTAGAATTTATGACCTATAATGCTAATGAATTTAAATTGATTTAAATTGCCTTGATCCCAATTACTTTCTGATATTTGGGGTTTATTTTAAATAATGGTAAGCGAGGAATACTAAAGTTATTTCAATAAATGTTTGTTACTATGTTAGTTTATTCTAGGAGTTTGTGTAGCTGGTAGACTTAATAAGCTCACTTAACACTTCTAATTTATGAAAATATATTTACAATAAATAATGGAAAAAATGAGATTCAAATGATACTCAATGGAATTGTTTGCTGGAGAGTTTTATATTTACTTTCGAATTAGGCGTGACTTAGAAATAAGTTTTTAAAAGGATATGCTTTACCCGTACGAATGGGATCTCGATATAAGGAAAACATTTTATTAAAGGTAAAATAGTAATTGGAGACTGTTTCTGACAGTTCGTGATACCGGTTCTCGAGCCAGGTGTCTTGTGAAGCCACGCGAGTCCATACGGGACCCTACGCTGACCACCCCTTGTTGGTCTAGTGTCACAGTACTGCCACCTGCAAAGATACCGAGATATTGTTTCGTTACGTCTGTAATAGGCTGTACTGTCACAGTTCCTTTGTATTATGCTCTGAATTTATTTTCGTGCTTGCCGATATATGAAGATACTTTGTATTCTCGAAGCAATTTATCCCACTTTCCTATCCTTGTTTATTTTTAGGTGTTTGTGATGATGTTGGCCATGGGCAACTTGTGACCCTGCTGATGTCAGGGCAGGTTGTTGCTCTACATAGCAAATCCGTGTGAAACTGTGCGGTCGGTAAATTGAGTCGTAGTGTTTTGATATATTTTGTTCCCGTGAGTATGTAGTTAGTTAGAGAAAACTAATATCCTGTTGGTTTCTTTCGAAGATTGTGACACGGCATTCTTTGAGCAGGTGGGTTAACGGTATATCTTTCTGAAATGACAAATTATTGCACATTTGCGTATTGAGCATGTTGGGAAGAAATGGCTCTGTACATTCAATTATCTTGTCTGTTTCCTTTGACAAATAAATTCATATTGAAATAAGGATTGACAGAGCAATCAGCCTCATAACCACTGTGACCTGCATGGAGTGACAGCTGCTAATGGCTGGTGTTATGTATTAAAATTTTCAGTTGGATAAAATTTTTTATGTTCGAAAGAATTAAAATAAATAGTTCTAGGGCACTTGTCAATATTTTGTAATCATTGTATCACTAAACAGTTTGTAGTTACCATGTTTATGATGAAATCCTGTTTTCCAATTTTACATTTCTTCTGTAAATTGTTTCTTAATGGAAAATGACTTTGTTTTCAGGATTTTAGAAGCTAGAAAATATGGATGTTCCAGAAGTAACATTCTTATTTCAATTCGGTTTGATTCGTGATACAGTTACTGCTTCTCCAGGATCGTTGGGACTTAAAACCTTGAAAGATCTTGCAGCTGATTTTATTAATAGAAAGGTATATTCTTTTTTGTTTTCTGTGAACTAATAAATAATTATTTAAATTTGTGGTTCTAAACCTTTGATTTTTTGTGACAAATGCGTTTGTTGCTTACAATAGCATTTTAGTTTTAAAGACATTATTTTGATAGGAAAATAAATACAAAAAGAAAACACAATTTTTTTGCTTCCTAGCTCACTCTCATGTCTACAAATCTCAGTGTCAAGTTGCATCTTTTAATCATTTTTGTGTATTATCCCCAAAATATGTTGTTTGTTTGAATTCCTGTATAATTAAATGTTTACAACTGTCAGGTTGATGGCTCTGATATATTTTGTGTAATTATATTGTACCCACAGTGTATGTATACTTTGTTTCATGAATCTTTAAGAAGAAAACTAATGAATTTGATCCAAATCTTGTGGGTGTTCAATATTGAAAATTATGCTACGATGATTATGATGATATTTTTTTTTCTTTGCGAATAGACTTATTCAGTGATAAGTGACAAACATTGTTGAAGTGTAAAAACCTAAAAATTGGATGAAAATAAAAATTAATATGTAATATACAATTTATAAGAAAATAGATAAAGTCCTTGCTTAGGTTGTACCATATACTAAATTTTAGTCAAACCTTTTTAAAATTGTTATTGTTGCTAATTAGTAATATTATTTTTCTCCAATGTTATTTTCCAAAAACACAGTCTATTGTGCTACAAACCATTTGATTTATTTTGCATCTTAAAAAAATCAAAAATTTACACTAATGAACTTATTACTATAATGTAGACTCAAAACTGGAGGAGGATATTAAATTTGAAGCTTATAATAGATTCTTTGAACATTCTTTGTCTTCTATGCTTGTACTTATCATGTTTGTATTTGTTTTTTAGGCTGAGATTTTTGAATGTATCATTTCATTTAGCAATGAACTACAATAGTGATTTTTACTTTCTCACAAAGTACTTCCATAGAGAAGGAAAAAGTGTTGCCATGTTGCAGCAAAAACTGTGTTTTATTGACAAAAAAAAAATTTGTATTGTGGGGCCCACATATTGAAAAAGCAGATAATTCTAGTTACCTTTCATTTTACAGTCTGAAACATACCTGCAATGGCTTTTTTTCATTAGGGAGTTGCTTGAGAAGACTTTTTTGCCATTTTCTTCATGTTCTCATCTTTAACAGAGTCATTGTTTACATTTTTTTGTGTTGTTCTTTAAAGTTACTGTGTTTAGTTTGATTAAAGCGAATAGGAGCCAGTTGATTGTTAAAGGATGCATTTCTATTAAATTGCTTTTTGTGAACTTTGTATCATCAAGTTTTGTGTTTTCAATTGTTTCTCAATACTTTCGAGGACACTAAAATATTTTGTCCTTTTTTAATTTGTTTGTAATCTTTGTTTTCCCAGTGCCCAGATCATGGACTGACCTGTTTAAATGAGCGGTTACTTCTATTTCGACATGATTATAACTCTACAAATATTTTACAACTTATAAATTCGACAGCAGAAATTGTAGATGAGACACTAGTAGAGATAGTTCTTACTGGTAAGTATAATAAATGTTTAGTAATTTAGCCTTCTTTACAGTTGGGAAATACCTCTTGTGATACAAAACTTACGAATAAGTAGGCACATTCTACCCAAATGAGTGAGTCTTTCTTCTGGAAGACATCAGTGTTACCATTGAAGCCAATTGCTGATCATCACAAACGAATAAATCTTTAATTCTATTGACATGTGTTCTTGATGTTACTCCTTCCTAATGAAAAATTGAATATTTCTTAATTTTAGCATTATATTAATTATGTTATTTTCAAGGTTTCAATTTGCTTTATGATGATCTACATTTACAGCCCAAGTTCCTGTGGAGGAAGTTCCTGTTCGACCACATGCTCTTGTGGTGCATTCATACAAAGCACCGACATTTTGTGACTTTTGTGGTGAAATGCTCTTTGGACTCGTTCGACAAGGATTGAAATGTGAAGGTAATTTTTCTCCTTGTATTTGCTCCTTTTTCTTTCTTTTGAGGAAAAGACATAAAAATGCACTGTAACTCTATGTAAATGTTCCCTGGAAGATAGATTGAGGTCTTAACTCCATTGTTAAAACTAAATTAATTTGCAAAGGTATAGTAAAGAATTCAACTCTGTCAATATTCTCTGAATATTGGAGCTTTATTTTTTCCCTTTCCATGTAAACTGCTTGCAATTTACATTATGTTACTGATTTTGAATAGATTAAAACTAATTCAAAATTGTGTCCTTAATCTTGGCAAGAATATTCTGTTTATTTAAAACTTTATATAATAGCATGAAGTACATTTCCAATCCTGGAATTGTTATCAAAAATTTGTCAAGTTTAAAGAGGCATACTTGTATGTGGTGAGTGCCTAAATATTACTGTTTGCTGTACGCTTCAAAACTGTCAGTATTATATTTCTGAATCAAAATGAATTGTGTTCAAGAACCGTTAATAAAATACTATGTGGTAATATTATGAATTGATAGGTAAGCATTGAATGTGATCCATCGATAAAGAAAAGTTGTGCGAATAGCACTATGAGATGACATAAATGCCATATTGCTCTGTTCTTTTGTTTTTTCAAAAATTCCAAAAATTAATTTTGTGGACTAGCCTCTCACGTTGTTAACATTACGTTATGAACAATTTGTTCACATTATTGGGTTTACTAGTAAAAGTTCTCTTCACAATTGTCTAATACAGTTTCTTTAAACTCAATAGTTTTGTGTGAAAATGTGCTCAAAATTCTGCATTTTCAGAAATGCTCAAACACCATTTTCTCAAAAATGGTTACAAATTTTTCCTTCAAAATTTTCGTACAGAAAGTGCTGTTAAAGATGACGTAACATTAATTTTGCTGTGTTCTTTTGTTTTTTCAAAAATTACACTGATATGATTATTTTTAAATATCTCTTAGGCCTATAACATGCACATTTCCAGCGACTCGTAAACATTATTGTATTTGAGAGTGGAAGAGCTTTAAGAGACTTCCAATTAAGTTTTTCAAAAGCTCAAAATATTTCTGTGAAAAAGAGCTTCAAATTTTGCTTTTACAGTAACACTTATACACTATTTTCTTAAAAATGGCTTCAACGTTTTGAGCAAAAATTTCCGTACAGGACAAGGTTTTACTCTTCTATAAGTCTTAAAGTAATATTTCGGTTCTACCATTAGGAAACTGAAAAATTGCGAAAATTTCAAAAAGATTTACTTTGGGGGGCAATTGCTGGCAGCTGCCAAGTGGTGAGGGCAAGAATTAGGAAAGTAGGAAGAAGAAAAAAGAAATTAGAATACTAATACAAGAAAGTCTGTGCCATTCTGTAGCACCACTAGATAATTATAATGTAATATATGCCATATAAATGAATAACAATATTTGGGATTGTTGACGTTTGTGATATGCGTATATTCAATAAATCAGTTTTATAGTGGTACTTAAACACCAATTTTATGGTACTGCTTACATTTAGGTTGTGGCCTGAACTTCCATAAAAGATGTGTGGTAAAAATACCTAACAACTGCTCAACCCAAGGGAAACGCCGTCCTTCCTTCACTCCACCTCAACCCCTGCAAGTGCCCCGCAGCCCATCTGATACTGGATCTACATCTTCTTTGGCATCTGCATCTGACGAAAGTGCTTTGGTAAGAGTATTTTATGTTTTTATTTATAAACAGTCATTGATATTGAATTGCCTTGGAAAATATATTATTATTGAAAATACTTGTAAATGAACAAAATTCTGTAGTGGCTCTTCATTGGATTTTGATTGTTTACCTTATTGTATCATTTTCATCCTCTTTTTCGGTTTTATTCCATTTGGTTTAATTTTTATTTATTTCATTTTGTTTAAGTTAACTTTGTTTACTGATGCAAATAAGTTTTCTATAACTCGGGAACAAAATTGTCTAGTTTTTTTTAAATATGGCTAATCTCTCTAATCTTTTTCAATTTTTTATTTATTTTAAACTTTTACTCATCTTTCAACTATTTATAGTTAAAATGATGAGAAGGGATTCTGGAACTCAAGAAAACGTGCACTGATTATTTTCTTCCCTATACATCACTTACAATTTTTACTGTTTTTATTTTTTATTTTATTATTATTTTTATTATTATTATTATTAAATAAATTTATATCTAATTTATTGCCTAAAAAATAATTTTAAAAAAATCTAAATTATTACCATATTGTTAATGTATTTATTCCTTTTATATTTACTTAATCGTAGAAATATTAAAAATCACGTAGATACCACTCTATTTTTCTCCCTTCTTTTCTGATCTCCATAAGGTAGTAGTTCAATGTTAATAAATTCATTTCTTTTTCAGATTCCAACAATAATAGTTACTAACAAGCAGAGTCGTTCTCCCTCACTCGGAGGTCGGTCACCATGGATAGAAAAAGAGCTAGCTTCACGAATTAAGATTCCCCATACTTTTGTGTTGCATTCCTATACCAGACCTACTGTTTGCCATTATTGCCGAAAACTTTTAAAGGGACTCTTCAAACAAGGTTTACAATGCAAAGACTGTCACTACAACGCCCATAAAAAATGTATTGATAAGATTCCTAAAGACTGCACTGGAGAAAGTCCCAAGGAAGCAGGAAGTAAGTTCGTTTTGTAATTTAGAATATGTTATTTTGCTTCCATGAAATTGCAATGACAATCTCTTTTGTCAGCTGGAGAGTATCCTGACAGTGGAGTGGGCAGTGAGCCTGAACGTGAAGGTCTGAGAGAATCCGGGGAGCACGGTGAGGAAGATAGTGATGCAGAAAATGGTTCTCCCCCTTCTGGTAGGGGCCCTCGCAAGTCATCTTCCACAGACTCTTCCATTGCAAATGGAGCGTATGAGGTAATGACACACTGTGCATTTCACCATTCTGGTTTCTTTATTTCTTAAGAGTGTGCTGAAAAACTACTTTTGTTCACAGGATCTGATTCAAATAACAGATGAAAATGATGCCAACAAACGACCAACAAGGTATGATTTCTATTTTTTTGTTATATTTACATTTTTTAACTTCATAATACTTTCACAATTTTTGTTTGATTTTTCCAGTTCTTCTCCCAGCAATAATATACCACTAATGAGAATTGTGCAATCTGTGAAGCATACAAAGCGCCGTGGTTCTAAAGTACTTAAAGAAGGGTGGATGGTACACTTCACAAATAAGGATCGAATGGTATTTATCAATTCTTTAATAAATTGAACAATGAGTCAGAGCTGTTTTTTCTTGTTTTTCTGTTTAGAGAAATACTCATTTTAGTTAAGAACATGCACTTGTCAACATTAAGCAATTGTCAATGATTAGAATAATTAAGAGCCAAATTCATAGTTGATACTTAACATGTAAGGGAAAGTGTTTCCTCAAAGGACGTGGTCTCTTAATGTTTCCTTAGGAACACTGAGCACTTCCTTAACAGGGCAATGTCGTTTGTGCCATCTGCTTTGAGGGACTTTGGCCACAGACAACCACCCAATACTCCTTTTCATGCAAACGCATCTGATTCCCCTCCAGTAATTGCAGCATTATCTGCATTTGTTAACAAATGCAGATAATAACAAAACCCCTTTTGAAACTGTTTATCATAGTTTGTTTCCAATGTATTGCTCACGTTTCTTAATATGCCTTGTTATAGAGAGTAGTGTTTCATGTGTTAAGGATAAAACTCAAAATATTCTGCAAAATCATTACTGTAAGGTTGACTGATGACAAATTTTATAATAATTCTAATCAGAAATGCAAACCTTGATGTAAAATCAAACAAAATTAAAAAGATACAGCGATCACTGGGTAAGTACCTAAATTGGTTATGAGACCCTTAGAGAACCTGAATTATAGATGAGCGGAAAGGGAGAGCTATTTATTTATAAAATTAATTCACTTAAAGAATATTCATCTTAAGTGTCCACTATGAATGCGGTCCATAGTATTCAATCGAATAAAATTATGATTTGTAGTGTTAACGACAGAGACATGATATTAATATTTATAGGGCACATAGTGTCAATGAGATATAGTATTTTAAAAGTTAAGCAAATTACTATATGTATATGAATAATAGTAATTATTCATTTTGCAGCGGAAACGGCACTACTGGCGTCTTGATACAAAATCCATTACTCTATTTCAAAGTGACACTGGTTCTAAATACTACAAAGAAATTCCATTAGCTGAAATATTAGCGGTTGAACCTGCAAGAGCTCCACATGGAGGTGAGGGAAAACATAAAATTTGTGCCTGCTACTGAATTGCCTTTGAAGGCCGTGGCTCTAAAGCATCTGGGAGGTATCTTAATGTCAGCATGGGACAGTTTTCTATGTCTATGTTTACCAATGTGGAACAATTTTTACCATGGCTACATGATATACAAATAGTTGATTAGCAAATATAAAACAGTTCCATTTTCTAACATATCATACCAAGATTTTCGACTATGGCTTCAACTGAAATGGTCTTTCGTCTTTATGAGCATTGTTGTACAGTATTGATATGTACTCTGTGAATCGTGTGAATTCTCAGAAGGTTTTTGATTTTCTGCGACACTTCAAGAATTGTAAAAATATTATAGAAATATAATTCATAATCTACATCAATTTCTGTGTAGAATCATCCACCTCACTGTCTGAAAAATCATATAAATTTTGTTTCAAAAGACAGGCAGGTTCTGGGTCCTTGGAGAAGAACAAACCCTCCTTGTTATAGGATGCTATTTTCAATTTGAATAGAATGTTTTTTATTTGTATAATGGGAATCTATATGTATAAAAATAAATGTTGGTATATATAAAAGCAGTAAACTGCTCACTGTGTGACCGATCTCCGAAAGTTGGCACATCTACATGGTTTTTTAATTTAAAAGGCTTATGTGATGTTAATTTTGTTGTAACTCTTCTACATGGCGCTGCTGAACAAAGTTGTGCTTCTATTTAATTCAGTTTTCATTCAAACTGCACTTGACCTGCGGGTTTCATTGTTGCCACATGACTTAGGGCAAAGCCCAGGAGAACCGGATGCGTGCATGAGAGTGACCGAGAGATGCAGAGAGAGAGAGCGAGAGATGCAGAGTGTGATGGCAGCAGAGAGAAGGCGTGCATATGTAAGAGGCAGAGTGAGAGAGATGCAGAAAGAGAGGGAAGGAGTCAGCAAGACAGACAGGGGCAGGCAGAGACTGTCATAGACAAAGTCGAACAACAGGGGTAAACCTAGACAGATAGAGACAGAGAGGGACAGGGACAGGGACAGAAAGGGACTGAGTGGCAGAGTCAAACAGACACAGAGAGAGAGAGACTTAAGAGAGAGAGCGTGATGAGAGATTGAGACGATAGATGAGATGCGAGAGAAGAGCAGACATGGAGAAGGACGAGAAGAGAGAGAGCAGAGAAGAGAGCAGAGAGAGAGAGGAGAGCAGAGACGAGAGAGAAGAAGAGCGAGAGATGAGAGAAGAGAGAGACGAGAGAGAGGAAGCGAGAGAGACAGACAGACGTAGAGAGAGAGAGATGAGAGAGAGAGAGAGAGCGAGAGAGAGAGAGCGAGCGAAAGAGAGAGAGCGAGCGAAAGAGAGAGAGCGAGCGAAAGAGAGAGAGACAAAGAGAGAGAGAGAGAGAAAGAGAGACAAAGAGAGAGAGAGAGAAAGAGAGAGAGAGAGACAAAGAGAGAGGGAGACATGGAGACATTTTCTTTTTCACAAGAATTGAATATGAAAAACCCTGGGCAATGCTGAGTATTTTGTTAGTACTACTTACTAATCAATTGTTAAAATGTATATGTATATAAAGTAAAGCTTGTCTAAAAGGCATGAAAGCAGATTTCTAATATATTTTAATTTGACCAGGAGAGAGCAGCTAAAAGTATAATCTGCTTTGAGCATATGAGGCACATTCCACATGAGCAGGCTGAAAACGTGTGTACTGAGAACATCACTACATATAGAGGGGTTAAAGCAGTCACTTATAAGCACCTCAAGAACAAAGATGTGGGAGGAAAGCTCTCTGAAAAGAAATACATAATTTTCAAAATTATATAAATTTGTAACGTCATTAATATGATTTAAAAAACATATTTTCTCATATTAGGCAGGTGAGGGATAAATATAAATGAACAGTAACACAAGTGTACAAAACCTACTGCCTTATTTGAAAACCTATATGAATAGGAATAAAAACTTACAGTTAAAATAATGAAATTTATTTATTGACTGTAAGAGAATATTAAAGGTAGTGTAAACGGTCATAATACTTCTGGTTCCAGAGCCTAGATTGTGTTACAATAATGGAGGTTCACAAAATTTTTATTCAACAACACTTATACTTTCATCACAAATAATCGAATCAAACTGAGCTGTATAATCCAATTTTTTATTAATTGAATGCATTTTAAATGAAAATAATACATATTTGTCACTGGATCAAATTAAACCTCTTATTGAAAGGAATATTGTTTAAAAACAGCATGGCTTGGTGTCTGGTAGGAGGTATCTTACAAATTTCTTAATGTATACAAGTAATGTAATAAATGCTCTTAATAGCAGTATACTAGTCGATGGACGTGCATGGATTTTTCACAAGCATTTGACAGGATGAACTATGAAGTACTTTTGAGCAAATTAAAATTATTGTTGAAAAAAATTATTATTTTTAAAACTTTGAAATCAATAGAAAGTTATTTGACAGATCATAGATTGTAAGATATAAAGTGTACAAATCAAAAATGATATCTGTAACATCAGGTGTACCCCAAGTGTCTCATTTAGGTCCATGGTTATTTTTAGTGTTTATAAATGATATCTGAGGTATTAATTGAAGCTTCGGTCTTATTGTAGATGACTGCAAATTTTGGCGAGTAATCTCTGTTTTACTGGTTCAATTCAACTTCAAGAGGGTGACAATAGATTAAATTCACAGAGTAGAGAGAACAAAATGAATCTTAATATTGATAAGTGTAAATTTCTTTGCTGTAGTGGTAGTTTCTCTCATAATTTGGACAATATCAAATATATTTGTGATCTAGTTATAATAGTAAATGATTAACTATCTTTTTAATAGTCACGTAAACTATGTTATAAATAACTCTTTGAAGGTACTGAAGAAATACTTCCAAATTTAAATCTATTAAAACTATTCCTTTGCTTTAAAATTCTGTAGTCAAAACTAAATTGATGCATTACTCTGTGGTTTGGTTACCTTAAAGTAGTTTAAATATTAAAAAGCTTGTGCATATACAGCATATCTCTATTGCGCGTGCAGCTTTTAAAACCCCCTTTTAACTAATCCAAGATACTCACATGACATTCTGATATTTATAATTTACTGAAAGTACCTTCTTTGAAGTCTGCATGCAAAGCTAATGAGGTGATTTTCAAGCATAAATTATTATGGGGTAAAATAAATTGTGTATCATTAAGAAATTATTTTGAAACCTTCGTGAACCTTTATAACATGAGATTTGATAAGAAACTAAAAGAATGCAATTGCAAGAATCTTTTTATGTACTTTTCTGCTATTCCATGTCTAGCTAGAATGGTTAATGGGTGTCAATGATTTGTCTGAAAATTTGAAATGTTCTCCTCCTGTAAAAAAAACAAAAATACTTTTATGTATTTAACTAGTTTTGTATTATTATGCTTCTATAGAAAATATTTTGATAATTGAACAACAGGTCATGAAAATGAGAATAGTTTTTATTTAAATTAGTTTTAATTTTTTTGTCTTTTAGTTCATTAAATATTGGGCTATTGCTTGTTGTATATTCTCAAATAAATATATATCAAATAATAGTTCCTTACTCATACGTTCCCTTCCTGTGGGCAACACAAGCTTTTTTTATTGGCATGTGTTTATGATATATTTAAATTCCTGGAATCATTGTCACATTGGATATTAATAAATAAATTTCTTGATTCTTGTTATTTGGTAACTGGCATTTCATCTATAAGTGGTTTCTTGTTTTCAGATATTATGCACTGTTTTGAACTACGTACATCTGCAGTGGACTACTACGTTGGGGAAGATCCTTTATATGGGAGACAAGAGAATCCTCCTGTTACAATTCCTCCACCAGACAGTGGAATTGGTGCACATCTTGCTAAGACTTGGGAAACAAGCATTCGACAAGCACTTATGCCTGTTACTGCTCATGCAAGTTAGTTAATAACTTCACTTTTTTTAAAGATTCTATATGATAATTTTATTTTATAATGCATCTAAGAATTTGTGTGTGTAATGAATAGGAAGTCTTTAGTATACTGTAGTACACGTATCAGTCTTTGGCCCTTGTTCTTCTGCGCTTAAACATTTAAATTGTAATGTTAAACCTTTTCTGTTTCTGTTTCATACCTTACTTTTGAAATTCATTTTCAACTCTGAACAATAAAGTGTGTTGTGTATGAAGTGAATGTGTTTCCTGCATTCCCATATAATTTGGGGCGATATTGAACACTAGGTTTTGTATTCAAAAACACAATTTGTTTCTTTAAACTTCAGATTTTAATTTTTTGATGTTATGACAAACCATTATACCTTTATTTCTTCCAAATAAATATCTCTATTTGATTCTAATTACTTCATGTTCTTCTTGGTATAATTGTAACATCTTTGTTAAAAAATTAAATTAATTACGAATTTAACAAAATAGTTACATATTTTTTTATTAGAGTTTAATACTTATAAATCATACTTAATAATAATTGGTATCTGGTAGCACTGGTTCAATGTGAATATTTGAATAATAATTATAAAAATAATAATAATATCAACTACATTGTTCATATTGATATTTTATTGTTTTGTAACTAATAATTTTATTACATCCATAGAACAAATACAGTCAAGTGAAAAATTATTTAATTTTGAACATGATCTTGGCTATTCTGGTGACATCGCATCATAGGCTGTGTTGCCGACATTTTGACCATCTTGTCGTGGTTTTCCTCAGGGCTGGTATGCGCCACCCTGAGGCAGACCACGGCAAAATGGTCAAAACGTCGGCAACACAGCCTTCAGCACGGCATCACCCGGACAGCCCAAATCATGCACTTGACTCTGGCCGCAGAAACCTGCGACTTCACTTTATTTAATTTTGAGTTTACTAAATTTTGTTGAACTAAAAATTGAAGTTCCCAAGTATTGGTTCTCTGCTGCGTGTGTGTCCGTGTGTGTGTGTCCGTGCGTGTGTGTCCGTGCGTGTGTGTGTGCGTGTATGTGTGTGTGTGTCTCCAGAACACCATTTTGCCAGAAATCACTCTATACTATATTAATGAAAGAGAGATATGTAGTGTATTATATTAACTCTCCTTTCTCTTTGTTGCAGAGACTGAAGGTGTGGGTGAACCTGAAGAAAGAGTAACAGACATGAGTCAGCTTTATCAGATATTTCCAGATGAGGTTCTTGGATCTGGGCAATTTGGAATCGTATATGGAGGTCAGTGTTTGTTTGTGTATATTGCTTCTGAACTGCACTCAAGTAACCAATTTATCAGTTCCTTCACAGGGTTCAAATTGCACCATATTTCTGTAGTTTTCAGACAGCTGTTGAATGAAACTGGTATGTTGCCCCTGGATCTAATGAACAATACAGTACTTGCAGCATCATTAGTGGTGAGGTAAAAGATGAATGTGAAGCATTTTTGTTTTGACCCTTCATGTGTTAATGTTAAACAGCACCAGCAATTTCTGTGAGCTCCTGGGATCATTCGTCCTGTTGATAACTGTGTGTTGCGTGCAGCGTGTTCTTTGCAAGGATCACATCATGTGGCATGCTGTAGGCATCATGAGGCAATTGCCTTTCAAAGTGTAGTAGTCCCTTCCCAGCCTGTTGAATGAACATTACTTTTGCTTGGGGCATCAGGAACCTACTGTTCCAGTCTGTTCACTCAGATGTGCCAATTTATGTTATAGATATTACAATAATGTATCATTTGCAGTTTTGAAACGTGAATAATATTGCACAAAGTGTCTGAGATGTTCAATGCTAGCCAAATGGTATACAATACTGTTTCAGAAAAAATGTCATTCGTAAAGAGAGTAGAGTAAATTATTGCCTTGTAAATTGTTTTTGATTCATAGAGAGAGCATAATAAATTTATATATTATTTTGTATTAAAGTCATTTTCAATTTTTATCTCTTGCTCACTCTTTTAATCTTTGCTGGTAAAATATTTTCAGTTAGAATCATTAATCTGTCAATAGAGAGTAGCAACTAATGAAAATGAAATTCAAGTCTATTCATGCTCCATCGATACTCTCTCCCCAGTATAGATTGTCAGAAATGTGACCAATGAAAAGAAGCCCATCTTAGAGTGAACAGAAAATCTCTTCCTATTGTGACTTTCATGCTAGTCCTAGGTGATGCAATTTGGGTCTCCCAGTGCTATTGTATATGCATTGTGTGTTACCAAGAACTTTTCTATACTGTTAGTATTTCTATTTTCCATTTGTCATTTTCCTTTTTTGATTTGTGTCATCATGACAAGTATGGGTTGTCTTCTGATATGTCTAATTATTTCTTCCAAGTATGTGCAAAAGTGGCGTTAAAATTGTATGTACAAAATATGTGTATTAAAATAAGAATTCCTGACAGTTTCTACTCTTATAACTCACTAAATGAAAATAAAATTATATTACTGTTTGCAATTATCTGATGTATAATAATTTCTGTTTTTCTTAGGTGTTCATCGAAAGTCTGGCCGTGCTGTAGCAATTAAAGTCATTGATAAATTACGCTTTCCCACCAAACAAGAAGCTCAACTTAAAAATGAAGTTTCTATTTTGCAAAACTTATCACATCCTGGTGTTGTAAATCTTGAACGCATGTTTGAAACATCAGAACGTATTTTTGTTGTAATGGAAAAATTACGGGGTGATATGCTCGAAATGATTTTATCAAGTGAAAGAGGCCGTCTTAGTGAGAGAATTACTAAATTTCTGATCACTCAGGTGGGTTAAAGTAGAAGCAGATTTCATTGTTTTGAAAACCTGTAATATTGATGTATCAAGGTTTTTTCTGCATTTTGTCTAAATTATCTGTGTTTATATACTTACAATTACGAAATAATTGAATGTACAATAGTCTCCAAGCAAAGACCCTTTACCTTTAAAATATGTTTTGTAATCCAAAAGGTCTTCAGAGACTCCTATATATAATTTTCTTGGTTGGAAAATTGATAATAAATTTATGCATTTAAGTTGAAAGATAACATTCTTCTAACTTTCTTCTTAATTATTGTTGTTCTTTTGTCTTGTTATTTTGGTAATTGGGTTGAGTGTTGAAATATATCATTGGTTGGGATCAATTGGTGAGTTAATAAGCACAATGATTCAATCTTGGAAGTTTTATTTTTTTTATCTGCTAGGCTGAGGTTAGAAATATGTCCAATATGCAAATAGCCCATTAATTTGCACTTTGATCAGATGGTTTAGATAAATCCGTATTAGCCATAATATAGCCAACACATAACATTCGTCTTTTTATATTTCTCTTAGAATGAAACATGGTAAGTTATCAAGGCTTGAATTTATCCTTTTCACTTGCTCAAAATTTATGTACAGCATTGGAATTGAAAAATGTGGCTAGTATTAAAAATTATACATTGATATATTTCAATATGATTTAAAGAATCCCAAAGAGGTGTAAGCTATTATCTTAAATTTTTTTAATGTATATATTATTGATATTAGAAGCATTGAACTTTTCAATGGTAATGTTTGGTTTCAGATTCTTGTGGCACTGAAACATCTACACAGTAAAAATATTGTTCATTGTGACCTAAAACCGGAAAATGTGTTATTGAGCTCCGATTCAGATTTTCCTCAAGTGAAATTGTGTGATTTTGGATTTGCAAGAATTATCGGAGAAAAATCTTTCAGAAGATCAGTTGTTGGTACTCCTGCATATCTAGGTAGATGGTTTCAAATATATTTTGTGCCATTTAGAGTAATTTTATGCCTTTAATTTACTATTTTTACTGTTTATAGTAATAATATAATATTAATGAACCATGAAAATGGATCTTTGTGTTATGAACAGTTCTCATAACAATAAAAAAACTGATTCTTGTATGTACAATTTTATTTGTGCAGCTCCTGAAGTGCTTCGAAACAAAGGATACAACCGCTCCCTTGATATGTGGAGTGTAGGTGTTATTGTTTATGTTAGTTTAAGTGGCACTTTCCCATTCAATGAAGATGAAGATATCAATGAGCAAATTCAAAATGCTGCGTTCATGTACCCACCTAATCCTTGGAAAGAAATTTCTTCTGATGGTAATTTTTTTTATTTCTGTTATATATGCTTTATTCTTCTTCTTCTTCTTCTTCTTATTATTATTATTATTATTATTATTATTATTAT
>BOPP01000072.1:21168-70936 GCA_017312745.1 Gryllus bimaculatus | reverse complement strand
ATTATTATTATTATTACTATTATTATTACTATTATTATTATTATTATTACTATTATTATTATTATAAACATTGTCATTTCATCATTGCAATTTCTTTTTCAGCTATTGATTTAATTAATAACTTACTTCAAGTCAAGCAGAGGAAACGTTTTACTGTGGACAAATCTCTGGCACATGTCTGGTTACAGGTATGCCTATCAATTCTGTTATATAAACTTGGTGATCTGTTCCTTTCATAATTAAATGAAGGTATGGATTGATATATGGTCTGTGTTCCAGAGCTGTCTTTCAGCAATTGCGAACTCCTATATATAACATCAAGTTTAAAATACTTTCTAATATTAGACATTTAAAAGTATGCCCACAGTGTATTGCAGTATACTAATTTCACTGTTAATTTTCTACCATGTTTTCAAGTTAGCAAAGCATAATTCACTTTAACAAATATAACTGCAATTACCTTTATATCCAACTTCAGAATAAAATTTAAATTCATAAACAAATAAAATTCTTATTTAAATAAATTCTTAACACACTATTAATGTAATACATAATCTTCATTTTCATAAAAGTGATGAGCAGGTACATAATGTGGAATCTTGGAACATTATAAGTGGAGGAAGAGTATTATCGCAACATTTTTATATTTCTTTGTTCAGAACTATAAAAAGGAAATGAAATTAATTTACTGAAAAATAACACATAAACACACACAATATATACTAATATGATTGCAAATAACCAAATAAAAATGAAATGAAAGCAAATACTAATAGACAAACGCTAAAAGTAATGCTAATCAACTGCAAAAATGGTGACCGTAGACTGTACACGTAAACTTCATAAGCATGTACACGTAGACTGTTCAATTCAAAGAAAAACATGGAAACATGATGTGACACTAAAAGCAAGAGAAAAGCTGATGCAAGCATAGAAAAGCACATTTCTTTCGCTCTGGGTTCATTATCAAATTGAAATACCTTCTATGTTCTCTGCAAGTACCCTGGAAACAACACATTAAGACTGCGCTGCAGCACTAGAAAACACAAGAATTGTGGAATATGTTACTGACAGGCTCAGGGGGATTGTTAAATATGCAAATAACTAATTTAATGGAATTGGGACAAGACCTAAAAATACTTATGTACAAAAATGTAACAATGAATTTGCTAATAATATTCCACTACATCTTGTGTTGTCAATATAGGGTAGCAGTATGAACTGTGCCATTGAAATACCATATAAAAAATGTTTGTTAATTTATGTAAATAGTTTTTTAATTTCAAATGCCACAATTTTCATCCATGTATATATTTTTTTTAGAGGGCGGATTAAGAGAGGTGTTTTTTATACAGGTTATGAAATGTGTCAATTCTCACTATTTTTTAATGTAAATTATAATCTTCTGGTAGTCATTCTACATCGCATAAATGACATTTAAACACATTTGAACACCATATTTGAAAAAAACTCAATATCAGTAATAATATCATAAACATTTTTTATCAAAATTTCAAATTAATATGAATTAACTTTGAAATTTCAATTACGGTCACATACCAAGGGAGGTGGGAGTTGCTGTTTGAACTCGTAATTCTGTCTTCCATACCTGACTATTTCCTGTGAGTATCACCCTGTCTCATCCCTTTAAAATATCAGCAAGCATTCACTACAGAATCTGAATTCCATCTCCAACCATCACTTGCCGAATCTAAATAGCCTGAGACAAAATCAAGGTTCTTGAAAAAATGTTACCTTAATTTTCACTTGTCTTTTAACTTTCTACAACTAATTTTATCGTTGGTTTTAACCCATCTGCAGACGGTCACTTATTCTGTCCTGATGCTGACATCAGCAATAAAATATGTAATCATTGGTAGTACATTTCTCTTTCATTCCTTTATATCATGTTATCTTACAAAAAGTTATGCTTTAGAATGAGCCACGTCCCCAATCGTGACTGTGTTTAATTTATATTATGATTATCCAGTGTTCAATATTTACTGTGTATTTCAGCCTCAAATGCTCACGAGTCCTGAAGTTTGTTCTGGTCATATTGGCATTTTATTGTTGTCATATCCAACAAGGCAACCATATGTCCTCTGTATAAATATGTTATACAACTTGTATATTGCCATTTCTGGGTTCCAATGCCCTAAAATAAGTGTAGTTTTTAAACATGTAACTCCTTCCTTTAATTATATTGCAATTTTTCTTTGGTCCGCTGACAACCCCCTCTTCCCCCCAGTCTTCATCGGCTACAGAAATGGCATTGATAAGCATCTATTAATATTCCCATCACCAGTTTTTTCTAGACTATGCCTCCGTTCTATTCAAATACTTGTTCTTCATTAAACAACATACAAAATATCATTTTATATTTTTTTTCCCTTCACATTTTCTCACTCCACCTTCAACATGGTTTTCTATAAACTGAAAATCCTTATTAACATGTATTTGAAGGGACCAAAGTAATCAGTGTTCATTGGGTAAAAAATTGTTATTAGTTACTTACTGTGTATTCCTGCCGGAACCCAAATTTGGTTTATATTACAGCTAAATTAGCGTTAAGCAAGAACATGCTAACAAGTATTTTCTATACTCAAACACTGGAAAGCGTTGCTGTTAAGGAATACAGTATTAATAAAATCCCAGAATGTACAAATTCAACAAAAATGAAAATTAAAACGAAATGAAATTTCCCCTTAAATTCTTCAATTACTCTGAAATGTCAGTCTCAGTATACCTCAATTTTGGCATATCAAGATCCCCCTCATGCTTCATTAATGCTCTTTTTTATCTAGTGCACATGATCATTAATTTTTTCTTTTATTTCTCCAAGTTTTTCAGAATTGCTGGGAGGCTTTGCAACTTCATTTTTCTAACAAAACTAGTGTGGTTAAATAATATCTGCCCCACTTCCCCACAATGAATAATTCATTACTATTTACAGATCTTGTCCTTTCCTAAATTCATATTTTCTTCTTTGAATATTTCAATTTGTGCGTGTACTTCTCACTCATTTTAAGCATGAATGGGGGCCCTGCTGCAGCTTAAATATTAAAAATCAGCATTCTGCTGTTTCAGGTCTCTTGATTCCAAGCCAATAAGCTGGGAAACAATGAAAGCCAATCAATGAAGACATTGAACTCGAACAATAGTACACATAAGACATTGACATTATTGGTACGGATATGGGTAGCTGGTATACACAGAATGTGCATGGGATGTTGTATTTACATTGGTGCTTGTCAAAGCCACATGTCTCTAAGCCCCTAGAAGAGCATTGAGCGCTTTGCAATTAGGAGTATTCCTCTATTCACATTCATTAATATATCTCAAGTCTTGACACAATTTTCACAAATTTCACATGAGTTTGTTCGGTAATCAGACCAGGACCTCAGTGAAAGAAAAGCTATTTGCATTGAAAATATTATTTTTCTGGACAAAAGACACACAAATTCTGTCTGCCACATGTGCTGCCATGTAAATATTTGTTGATATAATCCAAATGAAAACTAAGAGGTGATCAATGAAATGAAGTGTAAATTGCTTTTGTTATTAAATAACATTTTAGAATAAAAGCCTTACAAAGTATATTCAAATGTCAATTGAGTTCAAAGCAGTGGCATATGGGATTACACTCATAGCATTAGCTACAAGAAATTGCCCATTAACATAATCAAAAATTTGTATTTCTCAGTCAGATTCAAAAGTGCTATTGATTTCATATTTCACTCACTCTTACTCTCTCACTCACTCACTTTCTCACTCTCACTCACTTTCTCACTCTCACTCACTTTCTCACTCTCACTCACTCTTTCTCACTCTCACTCACTCTTTCTCACTCTCACTCACTCTTTCTCTCACTCTCACTCTTTCTTTCTCTCTCACTCTCACTCTTTCTTTCTCTCTCACTTTCTCTCTCACTCTCACTCACTTTCTCTCTCACTCTCACTTACTTTCTCTCTCTCTCTCACTTTCTCTCTCTCTCACTTTCTCTCTCTCTCACTTTCTCTCACTCACTTTCTCTCTCTCACTCACTTTCTCTCTCTCACTCACTTTCTCTCTCTCTCACTCCTTCTCTCTCTCACTCTTTTCTCACTCTTTCTCTCTCTTCTCTCACTTCACTCTTCTCTCTCTCTCTCTCTCATCTTTCTCTCTCTCTCTCACTCACTCTTCTCTCTCTCTCTCACTCACTCTTTCTCTCACTCATCTTCTCTCTTCTCTCTCTCTCTCACTCACTCTCTATCTTCTCTCTCTCTCACTCACTCTTTCTCTCTCTCTCTCTCATTCTCTCTCACTTCTTTCTCTCCTCTCTCTCATCACTCTTTCTCTCTCTCTCTCTCTCTCACACACACACACACACACACACACTTTACAGAACCACTTATGCAGGGTGATGCCACCCCTTTAAAATGTTTGTGTACTGAAACAAAATAATGGAAGCCTTTTTCAGCATTCCATGCAACACAATCCAAATTCATTGAAATTGGAGAAGGACGTCTCTGAAAATTTTATTTCAATTTCAAATCTTCAATATCTGTTGTTCACAAATCTCCAAAAATAAAATCAATCGCTACATACATACGTTAAATTTGTTATAAATATCAATTTGTTGTAAGAAAGCTTGTCAGCTTCATAAATAGTGATGTGATATACCACATTGTTTTTTTCTGAATGTCTTCACAGCCATACACCTTCTATTAATTCAGGGAATCTCTTTCATATCTTCATGTGATGTATCCATTCCAGTATTTATCTTCACATCGTGTAAGAATTGTCTTGTGAAGATACTGGAGTTAAGGGTTACCATATTGTGTTACCATGTTACATTGTAGGTTAGAAATGGTGCTGTGCTTCTATTTCCAGTGATAACTGACTGGGATCACTATTATATTTGTATTGCTCATGTACCCCCTAATAGTATTTAATTTGAATATCTTGTATTTAGTTATTGTGGGCTGTAGTGATTCTTTCAACAGATGCGAAATGTTTGTCAATCTATTAATGTAATTCTGACCCATTTTATGAGACATCTCAGCAAAACCTTGTAATGTTCATTCAGGATTATCAGACATGGTGTGATTTGCGGGAACTTGAGTCGCAAGTGGGACTTCGCTACCTAACGCATGAATCCGACGATGCTCGATGGGAAGCATTCCAACGGGATCGGCTTTGACCACGTAGAAGATGGGTTTTTGCTGCAAAAGTTCGCTGGAGACGTTTTGCCAAAGTGTGAGTCTTCTAGGTTTACAAGCATATATTGTATGCAAAAAAAAGCATCATGAATTGTTTCACAATTATTTGTTGAGATACTAAAAATGCAGATGCACCTATTATGAATCAGTTAACTTTTTAGTGTATTTACTGACTTTTTAAATTAATAGGCTTAATGAATATTTGTTATGCGGCATGAACCTTAATATTTTTTATAAGTTTCTATTATTAATTACCTTTTTTTTATAATTACCTTTTTTTTTTGGTACTTTCGAAACGCTTATTTTATGTTTTTTTTTAAATTTATTCGTTACTGAATAAGTATAGAATAATCACAAAGCCTGACCAAAAAAAATATTTCACATGTTTTTAATTATTCTAACAGAATATTAATCTGTTCTTTAAAAGAAAATTAAATTTTGAAAGGATTTTGCCTTTCATGTAAGATACTGCCAGAAAATTATTCTTAATCTTCCTTCTCTATAAACGCTATATATGTTGTATAATGGATTTCAAGTGCCAGCAACTATTAATGAACTCTTTAACATTAATTGCGCTACACAGTTCTTCCATGGGAGTAATTTATGAATTTTTGACAGGGTAGTAGTGTAAAATTTCTTTAAGTATAAATAAACAGTTAAATTGACATGAAAATTAATATTCTTTATTTGCATTATGAAAGAAATTTCTCTTTAGTTGAAGTGAAAGAGAGTAATTAAAGGCAACATGGGAGTGTTTCTTTCTCACAGAATGCGATCCAGAGACATTGAAAGATATTTTATATGAATTTATTAATGTGTTTTATGAGTCGAGAGGAATTTTAAAGATATATATTTTGAAGTAATAATGCTCTGTGTATGCATGTGTGTGTGTGTGTGTGTGTGTGTGTGTGAGTATATGAAGTGGATGAGTGTGAGGATGGAATAATTTGATGTAGATATCAACTTCACAACATCGATTTGTGTAGATTGTTACCGGGCTGATTGTGCTTTCTGATATTAAGCATGCAATAGTGCTGTGTTTTTTGCTATCAGACTTATAATACTCATACAAATTATGTATTGAAAACTCTGTGCATTGTACAGTTCTCATGTGGATTATATACAATCCACTGATAAGGTTTTTTAAAATAGACTGATGTATAAGCACGTTTTCTGGTAGGTTGAGGTTGTACTGTGACTGAATGGGTTGAGTGTTTGTAGGTTGTAGGTTGAAAGCCAATCACTTCATGATGGCAATAGCCATAGCTTTTCAAAAGTTTGTGGTTTTGGTATTTAACACATCGCTGTACCTTCAGTATTTTAGTGATGATACATTGTAGAATGAAATGTTATACAGTATGTTTTAGAATAGTCAATTTGACATTTTTATATATATACATATATATATATACATTAGTATACATATATTTAAAAATTAATATTGCAACGACATCATGAAAATGTCCATTTTTTATAGACAAATAAGTTTTGTTTTCATATTTTCAGTGGCTTTATGGCAATGTAGAACATTCTATTAGTATTAAATTATATTTTAAACATGTACATTGTCATGAAATATAACCATGTCTCAGAATAGATCTGGAATAGCCTGCAAACTTGTCTTGCAGTTGTGTTGTTCTTACCCTTATTGTTTTTACAATGTGCTAGAGAGAGCCGATTGATAGCAGTGAAAACTTAGCACATTGTTATCTCTCAAAATATAAGAAGTTTCTTTACATCTGGATCTGGGTAATTTTGTGAAATAACATAATTTTAATATATAATGAGAGAGGTGTGCTTGAGAAACAGAAACACTTTTGGATGGGACCAGAGATAGTTAAAAAGGCCTACATAACAATATCTGTTTTTAAAATTGTGATTTTAAAAATATGGTAGAAGTATAAAACCTGCAAATACAAACCACCACCTTCACCTATTTTTATTCCTGGTAATTGAAAAATAGTCCTTGAATTTTTTAGAGCAAATAGCAGGCTATATCATAAGTAAAGCAGAACTATCCAGCATTAAAGTTTACTTGCAATATCACTTCAAAATTTATTTATTTTATATCTTATGTGTAACAGTGTGTATGCCTTGCCCTTTGAAATGTTATTTTTTTGGTTTTGGTACGCCATCATGTAAAATTAACTTTCTTTCATTGACTGGCAGAAATTGTTTTTTTTAATACGTAGTACATTGGTGTAATATTTTAGAAATAATAATAACATTAATGTAGTTAGAAAGTTTTGTGTTAAATAGTAAGTAAATATTCTCGTTTATATCATGTTATTTACATGTTTAAAATAATTTAAACTATAATTCTGTTGTTCAAGGGATTTTATTTTATCATTCGTTTTTGCTCTTCTTTCCTTTTGAAATACTGATGGACTTTTACACAAGATCTGTATTTTTATTTTCACTTCTTGATATGTTGTATGTCATGTAGGTTCGATTTGAAGGTCTGAGCACTAGATATTCCTGTACCAAATTTTCATAAAAAGTAAGATCTTCTAGCTTACTTGCCATATTGAATATTACATTTTGTGCTAGTATTGTGGTGCTGGTGTAACAAATGATACTGTACTATGGAAACATTTCTGATTTACTCTGTGACAAAGAATGTTTATTTGAAACCACTGTTATCTTCTTATTTCTCAGAATGAACTCTAGGTTGCTTAGGAAAATTTAGAGCCAAGCCGTTCAACTATAAAAATTAAGTTGATTTTGCATTGTGGGCATTAATACTGGATTTTTCTGTTTAAGAATAGTTTGCAAACAGGGTATATTTCCCTTTGGATGTCTCAGACTTGTCAAAAGACTCTCTGTCACCTGTGTTCTACAGGCAACCAGCATTGTTTATCTCGAAACTATTCCCTCCCAGTTATTTGTACAGCACAGGAAATTATTCTCAAATAAGTGATGCAACCAATAAAGGTTATGCTATGCATTCTTCAAACTTGATATTTTTACCATGTTTCAAACCATATATCAATCGTATTATCTTATATCAATTTTAGAGTATTTTTAATTCGCCATTCAATGCTTCAATCTAAAATAAATCTCACTTATAAAGTTTTGTATGTTTTATTATATGACAAGTTCCAAATATTACACCAATCTATAAATTTATTTAAGAGCTAAATTTTTCGAATGAGATCATACAAAATCAAGTAAATCAACTGACATGAGAAATTCTATCACTAGAAAAAATTTTGTTCATAATCTTAAAACTGTATGAAGTACAGTTGTCTAAAACTTACTATTTTTGCTAATAGAGTTCTGAAGTTAAAAATGATTTATTATACATTACCTTTTAGGATTCAGAAATAATAGTTGCTCTAATGATTATAATTATTTATTAGTCAAATGCCAAAGGTCCTTGCCAAATATGTGTTTAATTGTAGAACACACAAGTAGGCATCAATAAATCTAATCATATTCGTAACTATTTTTATGAAATGTTGACAAAATTGCAATTTATGGTTTCCAATTTAATTGCATTCTATAAAATTGTAATTAAAATTTTAAACAATCACAATGATTGACATCAGAGAAGGAACTTAAGTTTTTGACTGAAAATTCATCATGTTCAGTAATATTCTTGAAATTATGAATTCATCTCGAAAATATTGATATTTTTAAGAGAAGAATGTGGTAATCATTCCAATTTTGAGTGTATCTGCTCTTCAGATGTCTGGTTGTGTCTCTTTTAAGAGCTTTGATATCCTTGCTATGTATACTATCTGGAAATTGATACAGGGGAAAATTTGTAGTCAATTAAATCTTTCGCTGCACTCTTACTGAAAATGTAGCTGTATGTTAATTTTCTTGCCTAAATTAAAACTTTGCATGTTGATATCCCTTGACATGCAATAGGTAGCCATTTTCTGCCAAAATATTCTGTTTTGGCAGATTTGCCAAGATTTCATCCTGTTCATCTGCATAATTGGTGTCTCCTACTTACTTGAAAGTGAAATAATGTTGAACATTTATATGTAAATTATTGGTCTAAGCTGATACAAGAGTTCTTAGTTAGTGTAAAAAATTATTGGTGATAAGTTAGTATACTTTTGATTGCTTATGGCGAACTGTTTTATTTGTATGCTTTTAATTAAGAAATCACAAAAAATTAAAAAAAGAAATAGTATTCTCTTTTTCTCATCATTTTTTCTTTTCCAAAAATAAATAATTTTTCTTGCCTAATTTTCATCATATTTTCTCATTTTTCCCCATCCACTTTTACATTTCTTAGTTGATTATGTTAAGTTGTTTGTGTTAAATAATTCACCTATGTAATCTGTGTTTAGATTTTATAGCAGTTTGTTTTGTTAAAATATGCAATTATTTAAACTAATTGAAGAGTTAATTCTGAAGAATTTGGATCTTTGTGAAAGAACTGAACTCTGCAAAAGAACTTTGTTGTGATTTCTTTGAAGAAATGGAAGAGGATTTTTCTATAAAAGGATATTACAAAGAATTGAAATTAAAACATGGAGTGAATCTCTTTCTTTTGCTCTGGAGTAAGAAAAAAAATTCATGATGTTCATTCAAAAAAGCATCCATGATGTTCTTTATTGAATTAGCTATCTTTGACATTGTGATATTGAATTTAGACCATTTTGGTTTAAATTGTTTTGTTATTCTTTTCAATAAAATGAAGTAAATCAAGCCATGATCACCCAAATGGTGATAATTTCTTTAGTCAGCTATGTAGTAAATTATTATTTCAAAAAGCTTTTTAGTTCTTAGTAAATAATTTTGCAGAGTTGGTGTTCTCAAAAATCAGATTTTTAAACTACATTTGTACTTAAAAGAAGTTCTAAGGTTGATATTTTGTAGGATTTTGCTTTTTCACTGCCATAACTATGTTCATCTTGTGTGCATGTCATGGCAACATCTACTTTTGCTTTGCTTACAATAGTAAACCAAGACTGATGCAAATCTCACACATTGAAGCATGGCAATGAGAGTATCATCTTGAATGGATATAATTTTGATTGAAGGGGTATGTTAGGTAATCAAGAGTTGGTAGTTGCACTGGAATGTTAGGATACAACAGTACAATGATCTTAAGAAATATTTTTTATGATTGTTAATTTTGGATTTGTTATTCTATCTTGCTTTTCATCATACTGATGATAAAATATATCCAGTTCACTTACCAAACAAATAACTTAGTTTTTTGCGTGCTCAGTGAATGACTTTGAATATACTCTGGTGCAATTTGTACATTATTGATCGCTTTATATAGTCATTCGTTGCTTGAACTTAACAATTATTTGTTACCAGTTAGTTTCTTTAGAACATTTATTTTTGTTAAGTTGATCTGTAGTTATAAGGTAGGGAAAAACATTATTTTATTACAAAATGCAGCAAAAGGCTGTTGTATTGATTTGAGTATTGCAGAATATTATTTTGAAAATTTAATATTACAGTATTCTATCACAAAGTGTTTCAATATGAATGCTGCATTTTGCTTTGTTGTGGTAGTCCTTTACTCTTCACATGAAACATTTTTGGTCTTCCATGGAAAGAGTTCTAAGTGCAATTGCCAATCAGTGGAGCCCCCTGATGAATGTTCTTTTTCTGTAATAAGGCCTAAATCAATATGTTGCTACAGTATTATAATGAAATGTTATGTAGCTTTGTAAATAAGAAAGCTTAATATCTTGTTAATTGTATGGGAGAGGGATAAATCTCAATAAAACATTTTTTACCAAAATGAATTTGTATTGCTTTGTAATTTCTAAGTATGTATTTCAATCTACATAACATCCAGAAAATTAAAATATATCATGTATTTTTGTCAAAGAGCATGATTGTCTTACAGTTTTATCAATAGAAATCATTATCATTTTTATCTGGTCAGTTTTGTAGTCAGTTGTTTTATAGTCTGTTTTGTAAAACTGCTAATGAGAATCACTCAACATTGGAGATTTTGCAATGTGTAAAAGACCGTAACTGACATGACAATGAATTACAAGATGTTAGGAAAATCTTTCATAAGTGATTTCTTTGTATATGACAAATTATGAAACAGAATCATCTCTATATTTATTCTAAGTGGCTGGCCAAAAAACGTCCAGCAAACAAATATTTCGAATTTATTGAAGCATAGGAAATGTAGTTTCATTTAGCAGATTTTTCTTAAGCTCTCTTTTGCTAGTTGTGGTGTGAATGGAGCCAGGAACGTGGGTTGAAATTTTGTTGGTAATGTTACCAAATCAAATCAAATCTGCAGTTTATCATTCAACTACATAGAGGGAAAAGTGGGGAGGTATTCTGGAGCTCAAGAAAACATTCACAGATTATACCTATCCTTATATCACTTTTTTTTTTACAAAAATGAAATCATAGATTTACTTTAAAATACCAGCTGTCTGTATCGAAATTAAACCAACTCCCAAATTCTTAGGTGTAAAGTGCGACGAGTTAGGCCCTGACGTCGCCCGCGTCTCATTTCGAGGCGCGTTCTTTTCATAAAAAGGATAATGTGTACGCAGAAAATTTCTCTCGCACTCCCTCGAAACCATACAGTTTCTTTAGCTTTTTGTAAGGTCATTTCTATAGCTCTTTGGAAGGTCATATATCCGCACCCCCTTTAGACCAGACAAGCAGCCGTTCGCTCGTCGGACGGCCCAGTAACCAGTCAAGAGCCATCAAACCCGCTCGCGCCCACGCATCGCTGGGGAGAAATATGTCTTGTTCACGAGTAAATTCGTGTATTATCTGACGCCACTGACCAGCATTCCCTCTGTGAACCACCCCATTTCCCATCGAGATCGGCCCGCGAACAACGCCACGCCACGCGCATTAGCTTGCTACTTATCGCGGTGGAGTTCTACGAGTTCTTTCGGAAGACGCGTCGCACTCGACGTCTTCAATAAAAATTGGAGAGAAAGAACGCCAGTCATCCTCCGAGCCACCCCTTTCGACCGCCCCCATCCCAGGAGGATGTCACTGGTAGACGAGGGCTTTCCAGGTCCTATAGAGATGCGTTGACAACCGTGGAAATAGATTCGCGCAAAAGTAATATTGCCCGACTCCCGAGGCGAGTTTGTTGCGTTATATGAAGCAAAGGGATGCTTCTTCACCCAATCAGATGTACAGGGCGAAGGAAAATCCTAGAAGCTAGACAATGTGATGAAATCGACAGAAACCCGCAATTTAGGCGCTGATGCGAGTCCGCGTTGCAGAAAGACTCAAATTCGATTGGACGAAAGGAGAAAAATGATAAGGGAAAGAGTTTGTGCGGGAGAACAGGTTTGCGAGGTAGGAGCTCTTCGCTGAACGCAGCAGGCACTTGACCTCGAGTAAAACAGACGAACATTAAAGTAGAGCAGACGAATAACTTACTGCAAGGAGAACAGGCGAACATGTGGCTTTGAAGAAAACAAGACCTTGATGGGCAAGTTCTCGCCGCCAATTTCTATTCGCGATTTGAACATTTGGCGATTGCCTTCAATACTCGATCACGCACAGCAGTGCCTGACAATAACGAATTCTGCAAATACTTCGCCCTTGAGACAGCGCGTTCGTGGCAATAACGCCATCATTGCGCCTGGAGCCGCGTGCATTGTGGGCGATTCTAACGCCCCGGTATCCTGATCGCTTCCGAAATCCGCCACCCTGTCGAGGCGGCGATCTTCACCCAGCGGGCCTAGACTGGCTGCCACAGCGGCCCTCCCACCCCACAAAGAGCGGCGTACCAGCCTCATTCGCGGTGCGTTTATTGGGTCAAAGGACGCTGACTTCCGATTCACGACCTCACCAATTGTAAGTAGACAGATCACATTCTAAATACGAGATGCACGTATTGGAAGGTTTTATGATAGTATTGAAACAAAAATGTTAGAGACTAATGAAATCAACTATTAAATCGCTAAGAAATAATAAAAATGTTACTGTAATGCATGGGAATTGTAATTTGTTTTTCTTAGGTTAAAGTTTAAGTAGTAAGTGTCAGAAATAGTTGAAGCAGTTTGAGCAAACATTGAGGAAATAAGTAAGTGGACTCCCTTCAAAAATCACGTTGAACGAATTACTGCATTTTATTCAGTAACTTATGTTGAGCACACCTGATCTCATTTTATCTGAAAATCTAACCCATAGAGATCCCGATCCTAAAGGTATCTCTGGCTGTACCGGGAGATTATAGCGTAGAAATCTTCGGCTATTGTCGAAGATAGGCGTGGAAGTTCAATTGTTCGCGACTTCCTGCCGAGCGCGCCTGGCGCCCAGCCCTAGAAGGGCATATGCAGAGGAGAGATCATATCAAAAGTGGGAAACATTATTATGAAAAGATAAAATGTCAATATATTTTAATTGTAAATATCACGGTTACGTGAATGTTGGTTCAGTAGTATTAAACATTTATAAAACATGTAATATAAATCGAAATGACCTTGAGAGAGGACATTTCCACAAGTACAGCAAAAGCGCACTTAATTAAGATAATAAATTATGTATAATGACTTTGGTTCATTATTATTGTAACTCCTTAGTTCACTCTCTCTATCTCTAGGTACTAATTTCTAGTGAATCTGCAGTTTTAAACAAATTATGAATAAATCAAGTGTCATTGAAATTAGTGAAGAGGGATGGTTTCAGTTTCACTGAAACGTCCACTTTCAAGATGACGTACGAAACGGAAGCGCCTAATTGAAAAATTGAAATCTGAGAACAGTCAAAAGTTTGTCATGTACAGTATGCTATTAATACATTTATTATTCCATAAATATTTTTTAAAACGCCAATGAAATGAATTCTTATTTTAGGAACACCGCCAATAAAATAACATATTTTAAAACAACTCTTAATACGCGATTTCAGTTTGATGGATTATTTCTACTCACAGTGTAAGAAATATTTCTTACATCGTGTATTTACAGTTATCGTGTATTTACAAGTATTCTTGCGCAGAACGACAAACGCACTACCGAGCTACCCTTATCTGGACGCTGCGTGCAATTTTTAAAGTTTGCTACTTTTGGGTCTCAGTGTAAAGAGGAGGGTGCCATCTTCGGGTGCGACACAAACGTGATCGTTTCGTCTAGAAAACTAGTAGAAAAGTCGCGTAGATAGTACGATTCCAAAGATATACGTGATATTAATATATTTTTGATGTGTGTCAAGCTAGAACAACCATGTCTGCACACTCGAATGAAACATGTCAAATGATTTATTGCTAATTAATTTCTAAGCGTTTTCGCGCGGGAAACAGATTAAACTGACTTAACGCGTCGCCAGCCCACACATAAGTTAAATTCGGATCGTAGCTCGGAACCTCTCAACTGAATTATTGCTAATTAATTGCTACAATTTGTTATGAATTCAGAATTACCACATATTTTAGTGCAGAAAAGGCTGTGAACTAGCTTGACGCAACGCCAGCTTACATAAGTTATTGAATTGCCACAAATAAGAATTAATTCCCACGTATTTTCGTGAGAAAAAAAACGAGAGTTCGTTCAACGCGACGCCAGAACACAAGTTAAATTCGAACCAAAGTTTGTCGAAAATCCTCAAATTATTTAATGCAAATTAATTGCCATAATTTGGACTTAATTGCCACTATTTTCAAGGAGAAAACGGGTGTAAGCACACACATGTTAAATTTGGATCGTAGCTCGATGGAAACCCTGAAATGATATTTTACTAATTAACTGCCTCGTATTTTCGTGCAGAAAACGGCTGTGAAGTGTCTTGACACGACTAAATTGGGGGAATTAATTAACACATAATTTGAAATTAATCATTTGACATGTTTCATTTGTTTGTGCTGACATGGCTGTTCCAGCTTGACATACATATATTTTTGTGACTTGTAACATTACACAGAGTTTTACAATACCCCCTCACACACGCGCACACTTGGACCCATTTTATAACTTCAAAAACAATTTCCAGACGTTGATGTATCCATGCTTACCCCCGCACGTATTCTCGAGCCCTCATTTCGCTTGATGAGAAAGGAGTGGTGGTTCTATTTTTTTGTTGACCAGACTATTGTATCCAATCTGCAGATCGTTTTTCAATGCAAAATAGTTTCTGTGTGGGAACGAACGGGAGCGTACACTTCTGGTTATCAGAGTTTGCCAACAACGCTTGTTGCTATTATTTACGCGTAATTGAACTAAAGTAGGTAAAGGAGTGAGGGTAGGTGTCCCATTTAATAAAAGAAGCGCGTATGTTAAATACATCGTATGTCAGACAGCTTAACCATCTCCCCTCATGGCGACTAAATCCAATCATAACACCTGCTGCTCCTTCACGATCCTTCTGGTTGATTAATTAGTGATTCCGGGCACGTCAGCTGCTAAGGTCTTTTGTCTCGTAACTGTAGTATTTTTGTTGCGGGAAGTGGCGGTGATCTTCCCCCGCTGGATGGTGAGATCCGGCGCCGACCTCGTCGACTTGCGGGATTTTCCCCATCCAGTTATCTCCCCCAGCGGTGCCCCACCTCGGGACAAGCTATAAGCTTTCGTCTGGTCTCGCGGCATGTATGGTAGTGTAGTGTATGTGAGTGTGTATAAGGGGCGAAGATAGGAAAATAAAGGAAAGATCGCACGCGGTCCGTAGTCCGATTGTTAGGGAATTTCTCGGGCATTCGCCTGGCGTTGATAGAATCCACGGAAAAGTACCGATTACAGCGGGCAGTCTCTCAAATTCTCCTCCAGACAGAATCTGAATTCTACCCAACAGTCTAGATAGTGTTCAAAATTCTGCCATCGTCGGGACTCGAACCCTAGGATATCCCGATCAGAGTCATTGTGGTGACATCAATTGATGCCCTGAGCTATGTAATGTTAATGCTGAGAGCGGTGAGAAGCAATACTAATCTCGGCGTTGGGCAATTCCAGCCCAACGTCCAGAATTGCTGCACAGTGGCTCCTGGAACACTCTTCTGAATTTAAACACTTCCACTTGCTACCAAAATCCCCAGACATGAACATTACTCAGCATATCTGAGATGCCTTGCAACGTGCTGTTCAGAAGAAGAACCACCCCCTCGTACTCTTACGAGTTTATGGACAGCCCTGCAGGATTCATGGTGTCTATTACCTCCAGCACTACAGAATTAGTTGAATCCATGCCACGTCGTGTGCTGCGCAACTTCTGCGTGCTCGCGCAGCACCCTCTCCACAAGGGGAGGGGAGTTGTGGAGAGCGTGCTGGCTCGCGGGGGCTCTCCACGGTATTAGGCAGGTGTACCAGTTTTGGATATTCGGTGTATTATGATACCAATTAAACAACTGTTCCACACTTGAGCAACCGTTTTGAGGTCTGGAATCACTGTTTGTTGGCCCAACACTAATACACACTGTACAATTTGTCTGGCAATATAGTGGGGGAATCGGTAGTCGTATGGTCAGAACCAACCTATCGCTCGACAAACATTTCTGTTGGACCACTTGTCTCCACACGATGCAATTTGTCGTATCGAAAAGCCGGTCGGCCCAACAAATTGTTTATGAATGGGCCTTTAGCAGTACGCTGCACCCATTAAACATCATCAGTGACGTCACTATGATGACGAGCGTGCTCCCTATTGGATGAAACCGTTAACAGCTGATATCTGCCAGGGGTAGAGTTGCATTTATCGCAGTATAATGCTACGGACGGTCTCGCGATCAGAGAATATTGCGCAAAGACATTGGAAATAATGACGATAGTCCACGATCAGAGAGCTCCACGATGCAACCTATTCCAAAAATATTTCTATTTCGCTTAAGCGGGCACAAAAACTAGATTCGTCCTCAAAATTACACTGTTGGTGTGCACAAATTAAACGATTAATTGCAAGTTTAATACTTTCTGCAACTTTCTCCAAGGTTGTTTTTTCTGGGGAAGGCGCCACCGTAAAGCCCTGCCCCAAGGGTACAGGAAATCAAGTAGCATAACCCTCCAACGCACTATGGACAGTGGAGTTGGATGAGCTACAATCCTCTGCCATAATTAAATAATAAAATTACGAAGAATAAAAATAATTGGGAAACCATGTACGAGCACTGGGAATCTTTCATATGAGGACACGAGTATTTGAGACATTTGCAAAATATGACAACTGATCATAGTTCTTTTAAAATACTTTTTTGTATTTTGAAAAGTATAAGAAAATTGTTGCCATATTTCTTCACTCACAACTTTCAGAAAATAGTTATTTATGATACGAGTGGTGAGAGTGCCATTTTCGTTTGTAAGTACCAAAGGTTGCGACACGAGGCAGTGCGCCACAATCCTACAAAGAAAATAAAATCACTTTTACCCGTGTGCCGTACACTATTTTTAGACAACCTTACTGATTTTTCTTTTATTCTAATTCAAGTAAACAAATCACTTAATGATACATTAAAATTACTAGTAGCTGATGCGCTCATATAAAAGTAGTACCTATTTTGTTTTCTTGTTGCGTTGGTTTCTTTGTTGCTTTTACTAATGGCTGTCTAATATATATTATTATAAATCTTTGCTTGGGCATTTCCTTTATTAACGTATTTCTACAGAATTAATTAATGGACTGACATCAACTTTAATAAATGTCAACATAAAGACTAACACAATGATGCCCAACCTCTTCTTCCATGGGCATCTTTTATAAGAATTGTTTGTTTCAAAGACCCCTTCAAGTGTTCGCTATAATATACAGCATTCATAATCATAAATTAAAGAATTGCACATAATGCCTTAAAGATAACAATTTCTTTTACAAAATATTTGTGTAAATATCTCTGTTTTCAAATAATCAAAGACGTGTATGCTTTTAAGTAGTAGCCGACTTTCTAATCTTCATTGTAGTGCAATGATTACACTAGTATTTTCTTGCGCAATGAGGTATCCTGAATGCATAATTTCATGCATAGTTATAATTTCTTGAGATGAGTTTGAGTTTTTTAAACATCCCAACTTTAAAGGATGAGATGTTTAATTACGATACGAAAGAAAAGGAGCAAATTTGTCATATATTTTAATGTTTTGTCGCTTACCAGAAAATAATTCATTAAATGTTTTTTGTATTCAATGAAATATTGATTATACTGATCAGTCGCCGATTCATATTAGGCTGTTGACCTCCAATCTACCCCTTGGCCATCAATGACCCCCTAAAAATTTCATTGACCCTCAGGAGTGGATGGTTACCTTTTGGGCACCTCTGGACTAACAAATCACCAATAAATTTGTCACACACACAGGAAATGATATGTATAAGATTTTCAAAGATAAAAGCTTATCCTTTTCCATTATCACATTGCACATGCTCCATAAACTTTCTTACAATATTTTGGCAATCTTTGACCAAAAAGACGAAAGCTATCACAAATAATTTTTATAATTAGGCATATAAATTGAAAACATATCTCTAAACAGTAATGTATTCATCAATAAACAATATTGATGCAAAAAAAGTAGTATAATTTTTTTTTAGTAACAAAATAGATTGTTTATATAAAGTATTCAAACTTCTTTACACTCTTCAATGTATTTTCAGTGAAGAGCATATTTCCTCGCGATAAAGACTAATTTGGTCTCATTTTTCTAATGTTAACAAATTAAATATGCAAATACATATTTAATGATACATGCTTCTTGCCAACATCTACTAAAATCATAGTATCCTTTACAAATATTATTTCAGCTTTTGCAATTTCTGCTGAAACATTCATAGTTCAAGTGAAGAAGAAAGAAATAAAAAACTTTTCTTTTCTTTTCTTCTTTTTTTTTCCTCAGCTTTTAGAATTCTTTATTAACACACGATAGCAATTTGTAACATTAATACTGCAAATACAATTCCACACGAGTAGTTACAGATTACATTGCATTTACATATTTTTATTAACAGTCCATATTCAATAAACTATAATTCTAATTCTTTTAAACACCAACAATTTTAGTAAAACTGACATCTCAACATAAGAAATGCTGGAGATTAAGAAAGTTTTTAAAAATTAGGTGTGAAGGAATTTCGGAATTATATTGCTCTAAATCTTTTTGTTCTTGATGAATGAGAGCCGCATTCCACCCACATTTTATGGCAGCAAAATAATCCAGTACTGGACTGTTACCAACATGTAATGCATGTTCTGGCAGCACTTTACTACATTGCAAAGCTTTCTGAAATATTTCGCAATGAGGTTTTTCATAACCAACATTGTATGATGTAAACACAAAATTAAAATATGGTAATAAGCCTAGATGTTCTAAAACACTAATTAATCTTTCATCATTATTTGATAAAACTCCTAAAATGATCTTTTGTTTTTGCAAATTCTCCATTACTTCTTTTACATGAGGGTACAGTTCATAATATGAACCAGAACTATATCCTTTGATAAGATGCTGTGCAATTAAGTCTAACTTTGATGCTTCTAAAAATGAATTTCTGGTAGTACTTGCTCTGAAAGTCCTACATACAAGTTCGTACCACCACTTCTCCCACCCCAGCCCTGACATTTTCCCGAAATTTGGATGTTCTTTATTCAGGAGTTTCCAGTTTAATTTGAAATTAGAAGTAATGTCCTTAACATTTACTTCCACTCCATACATACTTCCAACTATTGCATATTGTTCCGGAGGAGATATACGGAATTTCATTAACGTTCCTGTAGCATCAAAAGTCACCAACTGAAACGCACCAGCAAACTTCATACTTCAGTTTGATGCCAATCACACAATAAATTAAATCGACTGATAATACATACAAGTTACAGATCAAACTCATAATCCTGCAACCAATGACCTGCGACTGGCACAGACAGTCCGCATCACATCACAAAGCTGAATGCTTAAGATATATACTCTCTGGCTTAATGTGTGTCAACTCCTGGTCTAAAACTAAACCTTTTTAACGCTAGTTCTTACAGTTACCAAATGCAGTGCTGCTGACGAACCGGATCCTTTTGGGGCGAGATGGCGGGCAATGTGATTAGCCAGCTGATGTTCCATTCTAAACACGGTGTTTATGAGGATTCTATATTGTAGGCGTGGATATACGCAAACAGAGCGAGTTGAAAGTGTTTTGACATAGTGAATTATACGTGTAGCGATTCGTACACGAATAACTTTGTTTACTACTCCAAAGATTGAAGACATGCAAAAGAAATAATTAATAAATGTTACACAAAAATAAGAGCAAATTAAACTGCAAAGGTTACATTGACGAAAAAACTTCAGTATGAGACATATTATTAAGACAATTATAGTTAGAACACACTAAAAATTATTCTTACACCGTCAGAAAGTAAATTGTAAAATCATATACAATCAATATTGAAGTTTATTGTCTTATACAATCAGTCTTATCAACCGAAATATTTATTACCTATCCCATACTAGCGGCCTCCACAATATTAATTAGAAAGAAAATTAAAATTGTTCAATAATTACATTATACACTTAAACACTATAAGAAATTATAATATTTATTGTAAATATGGATTTTTCGAAGTACCTCAACGTAATTTCTGTTAAAAAGTATGTAAAAGAATATTTTTAATACTAAATTATAACAAAGTTTGCTGAATTTATTATTTTGTGAATAATATTGTATTGATATATTTTATTCATTACGTTATTTACATTTATATTGTTAATATATGTACAATATTGAATTAATATTATGTAAATAACAAAATATTATATGCGCGTGACGCCAGTAGTGTGCACTAGGCTACAGATACTAATAATAGGCAAAGTATATCCTGTGTATATCCAAGTTGTGTGTAGCACGGAGAATCGAGGAACTAGTCTCCAGAAAATCCATGAAAGTTGACTCACCAATTCTCATGGTTCATTACGAACGAATGTGTCGAAAAGATAAGACCGGAGACCGACTGATCCTCGTATGTTTATTCATCCTCTCGTTAGATAGCAGGGCAACCACATGAATTGCAGCGCGGCGAACGTGAACATCGATAGAGAACTGTACATGACAAAAATAATATTCACTTCTGTTTAAACTACGAGAGATCATTATTTTCGCTCAATAATGTGTATAAAGCCCTATCATGGGTAAGCACGAAAAAACATTTGCCCAAACTATTTGCCCTAGCAATCAATTTATTTGATCAATGACAATCCTTGACAATCAATTTGATATTGTTTTAAAAAAGTTTCTATTTTAATTCCATTACTTGTATCATCTCCTTTATTATAGGAAGACAATTTTTAAATGTACTTATTTTAATTCCATTATTTGTATTATATTGTTGGGTCATCTTTTTTATTATTTAAGATTTTGTATTTATTTTTGTACATTTCTAGACTCATGATAATGCCCAAGCTGTTGAAATCCAGGTCCCTGAATAAATCTAGGTTGATAAATATTACTTCAATTATTTCATCCTTTCTTCATCCAGTAATTGAACCTAGGCTTTTAGGCTTGTGAAACAAGTTTGCTGTCCATGAACGATGTGGATGCTTCTCAACTCACATATCCTAGAGCATGCAAAATAAATGCAAATAAAGCAATCCACCTCTAATGTAACCTTCATCTGAACCACATTATAATTGTCAATGAAGAATCAGGTAGACAAGTTGAACACCATGAATTATAATAAATTTCCTCCAGTAAATATCATTCATTTAAGAAGTATGTATAATACGTATTAAATACATGTGTTCAAAGCATATTCGTCTTGAAAAGTTGCAAAAAAATATTGCACATCAAATACCTAATGAACAAGGAAAATATTGCAGTGTTAGGTAATTATTAGGGGTTGGATTTATTTGCACAAATGATCTACAAGATATGTAACCTTTTATACAGTAAAAATTTCAAAAATATGCACTAAAAATGTCCTAAAATATGTTCACCCATCAGATTACTGTTTCTCATAATTTTTTCATCTTAATCTTTCAAGGCAAGATATTTTAGTAATGATAATCTAAATTACTAATGTTCTTTCAGGAAATGAAATTAAAAGAAGATTAGATGTGGTTTCACCTCAGTATCATTTTACTCCTTTACTTTAGATCATATTATGTTCTTCTATTCTATGCTTTATGCTTTGTATTTTCATTCTGAAAAACAAATTATGAATATAAATGTATTAAAGTTGTTTCAAATTAAAGAAAAAATGTACTCAATTAAGTGTCAATTATCTTTCTCAAATAAAGTTAGGTTACTAGCTTTCTTACCATATGATTTCACATATTTTAAAACTAAAAATATTTATTTAAAAGATGCAGCACTTCTTGTGAAAGTACATAGGGATGCCTACTAGGGCAAGACCAATACTATCACAAATTTTAATCATTAACTAACCATGTGAGATGAATAGGCATTCCCAAACAGTTATTTTTTTGTGTAGGTATCATGTTTCCTGAAGAAAATCATTAAATTGTACTTCTTGAAAAGTAAAATTACAAATTATTTGAACATCATTTTGTGGTTCTAGAAATTGACAACTCACTGAATAGAAGAAGGAAAATTGGTAGGTAAAATGACTCCCAACCTGAACAATAGAGTCCTTCCAAAGGAATTAATTTTTCATTCCTAATTTCTATAAAGCTAGACAGAGTGGTGTAAGTGGAAATAAGTGTGGTTTTTAATCAGTGAGAATTTCAATTGAGATGCAGAAAGTGATAATGAGCCATAACACACTTTTTTTAAAACTTGAGACATTTACAGGATTAGATTGTCTTATAGTTTAAAAACAAATATTATTATTGGATTTCTTAACTTTCACAGTTTTCTCAATCTTTCATACTAAAATTCAAGAAAAATCAAATTTTTGCTTTAATGAATATAACTATTCTCCAGAGTGAGCCTCAGCTACGATGGCGGATAACGAATGGCCTGTAGATATACAGACTAGGGATAATAAAGGCAATATTTCTGGAGTTATCCGAGACCAAAGTGGCTTGGAGACTAGAGTGCGAGAGTATGATCCATGGTGAGATCACATTCATGAAAAGACACAGAAACTCTACCTTGTGACATGGCAAATAAGCACTGCCATTAAATAAGTGCTGACCTTCTGCCTTGCGGGTAGGAATTAGACCAAAGGTTGAGGGAAGGAAAACCCTGACAGAAAACAAGGGTAGAGAGAGCTCTGGAAGGTGTAGTGAAGCTAATATCTCCAGGGGAGTAAACCCTATACACTTGGGACTTGGATACCACCAGATAAAACAATGTGTCAGAACATTGAGAATATCAGACTGTGACTCAGATCAATTCCTTGTAAGCTAAATATAGACAAAATATATCACTTAATAGAACACAGTAAGCTGACAGTAGCCTTAGATATGACATAGGAAAATTTAATCAAGTGACAATAGTAGACAAATTCAAGGATGAAATAAAAGACTTCCAAGAAAGACAATCCAAAGGCGCAGGAGGAGAAGAATCAGTAGATAGCAACAAATTAAACTAAGTATGATAATCTCAGTAAAAAAGATTTTAGAGGAAAAGAAGAAAACATGGTTTGATGAAAAGTGTAGAATGGTAATACAAGAGAAAGAAGAAAGGAGAAATAACATGTGAAGAAAAAGAAGAACTAGAAGTATGAGGAAGCAAGACGTAAGGCTAAGAAAGTAATTTGGAAAAAGAAAAGACAATATGAAGAAGAAAACTTAGATGTTATACAAAAATGAAATGGAAGGGGTGAGATTAGAAAATTGTATGAAAGAATTAAAAATTATAAAAACCTAAAATATTTTTATGTAGAGATACAGAACAAAATTCGGTTGTTACAGAAGATGAAGTAAGTGGGCAGAACATTCTCATCAATGTTTGAATGGAAGAAATTGAATAATTCAACATGAAGATAAGGTTAATTTTTAAGGACCAGCCTGGAACTTAAAGAATCCACAAGAAATAAAACACAGCTGTAAGAAAACTGAAGAATAATAAAGCCCTGGGTTTAGATCAAATAGCAGCAGAATTTATAAAATTGAGACCCAGAACTTTGCGGAAGAAGGTGCGTAATTTAATATGTATAATACGAAGAGAAGAAAGAATGCCAAAGGATTGGCAAATGTCCATTTTAAACTCTTTTTATAAGAAAGGGAATAGAATGAAATGCAAAAACTACAGAGGTAGAGCTTTGAGAGATCATGGAGAAACAGCATACAATACTAAACACAGGATTGAAATTATTAAGTATTATATGAATTTGCAGTATCATTCAAAGTGGTAAGATTGATACAAATCACCCTTCAAGACTCGAGTAATGTCATTAATTTTCAAAGGAAAATATCTAAGAAATTCACAACACAACGTGAATTAAAGCAAGGAGATGAACAATACAATATTATATCCAAAAGAAATGATAATGGACCGGTTTATTATTCGAGGGTTCCGAGGTAAACGAGAGAATGACGAAATTAATGAATCTTTCAGTCAAAATCAGAGATAATTAAAAGTGGTTTAGCCATTCTTGAGTTATAAATGGTGTAACTAACCCTACTTTGTTTTATTTATGTATTTAGATGAAATATATGAAACATATGTTCCACGTGACTTTTCATCGGTTATGAAGTGCCAACGAATTGTGAGTTCCTGTGCTATTTGCGTAGAAGTGACTTCTTCCGTAAATTTTTATAAACGTCGGCTTTTTAAATATTTATTTTAGAAAGTATTAATTATCACGGAGAGAAATATTACTTGCATAAAACTTTTAATAATCGTTTGGAAAAAAAACACAGAATGGTCATAAACATAGTCCCAAAAATATTCATAATTTTTCACGGAAGGGAGGAACTTTCAACACTAAGTTAACCAGAATATAAAATAATAACCTATTAATTTGTAATGTTTTTTTGGACATAAATATACGGTATTTAAAACTATAAATAAATATTGCACTTTTGAAACATATTTAAGAAAGTTTTTTTGGATTTACTATAATGGTGATAAAACAACGATTTCAAGGGTTAAAATTACTTAAGACCTTTCAATAAGACAAGAAATGGGACTCGTAAATGATCTCATACGAAGCTCTACAGACATAACCTCCAGCTCATGCGGCTTGTGGTTCAAAGACATTTGATAATTCGAATTATCCATTTCTGGAGAGTGGACGCAGCCCCACCGGCCACTTTCCATACTTTTCGTCGCACATTTCTCGCAAAGGATCTCTCGGGGTAGAGATCGGGCCTGCCTTACATGAAAAAGGTCACATCTAAAGTAATTTTTTCTGGAAGATTCAAACTCAAAGAACGTGACAACGAATAAATGTACCAAATTAATCTAACGGAAAATATGTATAGAGTGGTAAGATGTTTAAATATCCATTTTATCTAATAGGTTTCACCACCACCACAAAAAATATTGAAAACTCCTCCGATGTGTTTGTAAATCTACGCGAGTCTAGAGAGTGACACAATTGCAGATCTGCTTAGAGCGACATCTCATCTACCTTCATCACCCAGAGGAAGAACTACATCGCATGGTCAAACATGGAAAGATATTGTGGCATTTAATTCATTGTTCGCTGGCCTGCCGAATTACCTTTTGCACTGATGAATGTTTCGATCCCGTATGCTCGTAAATTAGGTGGAGATAACTGAAAAGTGCGGAGGGTGAATTTTTAGATAATAAATTGGAAAATTCACGACGGAAATGTTTGCATTTGGACCAGTTTATACAAGGATTACGTTACCTTGAAATTCAGAACATAATTATTGGCCGCGAAAGAAAATAGAACAGAGCGCAAGGGTAGGGTCAAATAAAAAGAATGAAGATAGTTTTTCTTTCACATATTTCTACAGTTCAAAAATATTCAGAGAGTGTTTTGAAATGCCTCCGGGATTGATCAAGCTGCACTCGTGAATGTGATCTTTGATTTGATTAATTTTAAAACGGAAGCTCGATTTTTTTTTTTAAATAGTGAAAACATGTTGATAGCGTTTGCGAGAGAAGTATAAATCTGTGGGCGTTTTTCTTGGGTTCAAGAATCCTTTCCCCATCCTTTTATTATACGTACATATTTGGACGATGAAAACATCAAAGCAACATTTGAAAACTAAACATTTTCGCTCCCAAGATATTGAAAACATATTTTCATCCGATTACGGAAAATATATTCGTATTTGATCTTCATCTCAGTTCTGTAAGCCATCACTGTTCTTGATACTCGTAAAAATTATATTAGCATCCAGGAAGGTTCAGTTTAAACTTTCAATGTCAAACAATAGAATAAAGTCAAGTACACACATTGTGAGATTAGAGACGGAAAGCTACCACTTGTGGCGTGTATAAAAATATTTGCCAAGGGGGCAGGACTATCTTTGAATGCCTAATTCTTTTCTTGATTTAGTTTTGTGTTATATTTTATTAAACCATTCAGTTATTTGTTTTTATACAGCAATAAAAAGAAATAAATTAACAAGAATCTATAAGTTAACTAGATGTTAATATTTCTCCCTTACGGACGGACGCTTATAGTAGTAGACAAGGATCTTTTAAACTTCCAAACCTGAACGTAGGAAGATAATACAATATTTTGCGCAGTGAAGTAAACACGATTCCAACTTTAATTTTATCTCAATTGTCAATTTGAAACCTGACTGATATAATATTACATTTTAATGTATTATTTGACCTTGGCATGCCAGGCCAAGAGCATTCGTCTGACCCTTGCCGTGAAAGTAATCAAGTCTTCGATATCGTATACAATATATAATGTACAATAGATGCTAGTGCATGTTAAGATCTTTATTGCGAAAGCCATTTGAACTTGAAGGAATAGTGCAAAGAGCGCAGAGCTCATGAGGTAGATGAGATGTCGTTGTAAGCAGATTTTCAGTTGACACTCTCTGTAGACTCGCGTAGATTCACAATCACATCGGAGGGGTTTTCAATTATTTTTGAGGTAGTGGTGGAACCTATTAGATACAAGTGTTATTTAAAAATCGTACTAATTTATTATACATTAGTATATACACATTTTACGTTAATGAAATTTATAGATTAATTTGGTATATTTATTCGTTTTCACGTTCCTTAAGTTTGAATCTTCCAGAAAAATCCATTTTAGGTGTGACCTTTTTCATGTAACGCAGGCAGAAATCTACACTAAGAGATGCTTTGCGAGAAATGTGCGATGAGAAGTGTGGAAAGAGGCCGGTGAGGTCCCGTCTGCTCTCTAGACACTTGATGTATCTAAATGTCTTTGAGCCTCAAGCCTGATGGGAGCGGGGGGTTATGTCTGTGGTTTCCTATGAGACCAGCCATAGGAATTCCCATTTCCCACTTGTTGTTTTATTGAAAGGTCTTATGTAATTTCAGTCCATGAAATTCTTATTTTATCATCATGATAGCAAATCGAGTTCCCATTATCTGATGAGAATACATTGTTGTGTATTGCATTTAAATTGTTATTTATTTGTTTAACGTAAATAAATAATTAAAACTGTATGTGACGTATGGGAGAGTAGTATAGTTGTTTATTCTAAGATTTATTGAGCTCCAAGATCTCTTAACCTTGAAATTTGAATAAATGCTCAATGATGATTCATTATAATATTAAAGATAATAAATTCATTCATAAAAAATAAAGAAGCATTTTAAAAATTCAAATCTTGGAATATATCGCTTCAGGTTTCTTCCTTTAATTTGTATTTTTATACTGTTCATTATGCACGGGTTTCAAGGAAAATTTCTAACACAAGATTGTTTCTAGTTAATGTTCGTTCAAGACAAATATAAGAAAGTGGTTGGTTATCACATCTTTCAGTGCCGAATCTTATAACTTCACTGAGTCCTGTAGCACTGTATAGAATTTACCTGCGGCAGCAATCACCTAAATATCGATTAACAAATGAAACCGTAGCAGTGTGTCCGAGACAACTTACTCACCGACCAACCAGAGCGAGAAACTCATTCGCGTCCGAGAAGTCGAACAGGAAACTCTGTCAAGTGTGCGGAGGTCGTTGTGTCTCCTTCGTCTCGATTTTCCAGGTATTTTTTTTTTTTTTTGCTCATGTCTGTAACACATTTCTCGGTGTAGTCTATTGGGGGCCTTAAGTAAGCGTCATATGCTAGGTTCTAAGTATTATTGCAGGGGGCGAAGTGAGATAAAGAATTCATTTAACTTCTTTTGGGGAGTGGTCTGAAATACAAATGGCAATGGGCAATTGCAACACTTTATTTTATTAATAGTACTAATCTAATTTTAATCACACTTTAAATTGTTTTAATCATAAATATAATGATTCAGTTTCAAAATAGTATTTGAGTCAATAATCAATTAAATTGTGAGTGAATTGAAGTGATGAAGCGGTTGTCTTTTATTTTACTTCACGATATGAAAACAATCAGCTCAGTTCCATGGTCTTGTAAGGAAATCTGTACTTGTGTAACAGGGTTCCCATTTAGCCAAGAGTTTTAGTTCGACGGGGGAGGGGGAGAGAGTAGCAATTCCGACGTTGCTCGTGCATTCCGTGTGGTGTGGCTGTGAGACGCGGGAAGCGAAAATGCTCGTCTCGCAAGGTCGTCTGTGATAGCGGTCGGACAAGAAATTGAAAGATTTCGCTGCGTGATTTGGACTTTCAACATCGTATCAGCTGCGGGAGGAGGTTACGGGCAACAGTTGGCATAACGTGTCGTGACTTTTTTATCAATTTCTCAAAAATGTGTACACATCGTTTGAATCATTTTCGTTTCGTTCTTCTTTTGTTATTCTTATTTTGCCTATCTCGTAGACCAGGCGTGTTAAGAGAGCGGGCAAGGTAACTACGTCAGTAGAGTTCTCGGGCACTGCGATTAGAAAAATGGGCGAATGGTTTGAAAGTGAAGGTTGTGTAAAAGTCTGGGATGGCGGTACTTCACTGGAATCCTGGCCAATGACTGTCTTTTGGTGAAATCAGTTGACAGTTACTTCTATAATTATAGCTCTATTAATTTCTATTTCGCATACAACAGCAAGGAAATATTCATTAAAATGAAATAATGCGTCAATCAGATTATAAATTGACAATTGAGATTAAAATCGAACATGTTGAATCGAAAGTGTCTTTAGTTCGTAATCGTGTTTAGTTAACTGTTTTAACTTCTTGAATGAAGTTTAACAGATAAAGATTCTTGTCTGTTAAATGAGCCGTTCGCCCATATGTGAGAATTGTTAAATAATAGGGGCGTCTTAATTTATTTCACATTATTGCAGTATATAACAAATTCCTAAATGATTTAAACTATGACACAAAACGAAACGAATCCATAATTTAAACATATCGTCCTTGATGACGGTCGACTTACTAAGTGACGGAATTGGCGATTTTTACATATTGGTATCAATGATTCAGAATTTGCTAGTTCTTTAGTTTGATAAGAAAATTGCCAAAGAAAACTAGAAATTTAGTTCTTAAAATAGAAAATAAAAAAAAAAAACTTTATGGCCTTCACAATTTATTGATGATAGAATATCTCGTATGGGATAAGAGCCACATGGGAGGTTTTCGTAAGGTGTTTTCAGAAAACTATTACAATAAAGAAATATTTATTGTATTATATTGAAAGTGTAGAATACTTTAACATACCCAACAGTACGTTATTAACATAAAAAAGTATTTTTCCTTTCTCGTGTGTTTCTTTTTACATGCGAGGTTGTCTATCAACGACGATATTCCAGCCAAATAGCGAAAATGCTTGCATAAGACACGAGTTAAAAAGAAATAAATATGAAATAGCATACTTCTTAATAAGTAATAATGTAGGAAACATAATACACAGTAAGGAATGTAAATGAACTTCAAATCTCGGTTGTTGGATGGAACAAATCTGGCAAACATTTTCGTTTGAAGCCACTATTTTCTACCTCGCACCTATTCAGCTTGCACGTGTGCACCCGTGCGTCAGTAATTTATGTGCTTGAGATATTAAATTGATGATTAAAAACGTCCTTCCTATGCGTTTTTATGTGCACTGCATATTGCCAATGGATGGAAATACAAATTCCATTGATCATTTATTGCGTTCATTTTAATCATTACTTAATTTTATCCCCAATTCTTTTATGTCATTAAAAATGTCAAAATTCAACCCTGTGGAATTTTGCAATTTTCGACATTTGCCGGATTTTTCTCCAAACTAGAGTCCTAGCACGAAATTTACTGACAAAAAATTGTAATGTTTGCAAAAATATAAAATTTCTTTTTTACCAATGTATTTGCCATTTAATTTCACCGTTAGATGTAAATTTCCCAAAATTTCAAAAGTTGATATTTTTCGGCTTATTCCTAAAATTAAAGATCGAGAACTTTCCTTCTAGTTAATTTCAGGTAGAAGCGGAATGTTCAAAAATTATAAAAATAATGAAATCCTGTAATATTGTAATCACTTACCCAATAAAAAATAATTTTGTCAGATAAAAAACGAACTTTTCATCGCAAAGTTTGCAATGAAATTTGCTTGTGGTTCTGAATACTGTCAATAACCAAGGATGAAATTTTGTTGACATAAATTATACGTTTTTAGGGGTATTTTGGTTTTGAAAATCAAAAAAAAAAAAAGACGATTACGTATTTTCACAATAGATTTTAAAATATTTTTACCCTTTTATGACCTTAGCGACCTTGCTGTGAACTTGAAACAAATTGTTGTGCAACTTTTCTGTTGCTTGACATCAGTAGATAGTGTTAAGAAATTTTCGGTGAAATTCTACGTACGCGAAACGTCTTTGCTTGGAATTTTTTATTGCGACGATACCGGAAAATTTATTAAAATCGTTAAAAATCGAATTATTTGTATATAAAAAATAACTTTTCATAAGGTTTGTTATGCTGAATCAAGAAATATAATTATTTTAATGTTTTCCGACCTTTCAATATTTTGTAGGCCGTGTTGACACAAAATTCTCCACAATTCGCACATACACACACTTCATAATGTTTCGCTATATTTTGTTTTCTTTTCATTTATTTCCGAACCCATTTCTTGAGTTCCTTCCATCAGTTGCTGTTATGCTTGTTTCATGTCTTTCTGTGTCCTAATGTGTCCTATGTCCTGTGTCCTATCACCATGTCATCTGTGTACGCCAAAGTTTGTTCTATTCAAAATTGTTCAGTTAGGACTGGTCTCAATATTCCATTCTATTTTCTCCAGACAAATACTAAACAACAAAATACGACAACATAGTACATCTCCTTGCTTAAATTCACATTGTGTTGTGAATTTCTTAGATATTTTACCCAAAATTTAATGACATTACTCGAGACGTGAGGGGCATTTGTATCAATCTTACCGCTTTAAACGATACTTCAAGTTCATATAATGCTTAATCATTTCAACCATGTGTTTAGTAATGAATGCTGTTTCTACATGATCTCTCAAAGGTATATCTCTGTAGTTTTTGCATTTCATTCTATTCTCTTTCTTATATCTAAGGTTTAAAATGGACATTTGCCAATCGTTTGGCATTATTTCATTTCTCCATATTACAAAATCCAAAAGAATTTTAAGGATGTGAATAAGCAATGTGTAATATTATAAAAAATACGAACACATCATCTCGACACTTTGTAGAGAATGTTGTTTAAAAGAATAATAAAAGAGATGAGAGTAATTCAGAAAAGGTTGCGAATTTCTTCAACCAATACTTTTCCAGAATTGCGGCTAATGTCATGAAGGGACTAAAAGCACAAAATTCAACATCATACGCTGCCCAAACAATTTTCGACAGGATTTTTATTTCCGAAACTACTTCTAACGAAATCCTCAGAATAGTCAGTAAACTAAAAAATAAATATTCATCTTGTTTGGATGAATTTCCGGATTTTTTATTAAAAACTTGTGCACCTGCATGTATACATCCGTTAACTCACATTTTCAATGCTTCTTTATCACAGGAATATTTCCAGATATATTCAAAACAGCAAAAATTAAGACACTTTTTTTTCAAAAGTGAACAAAAAAGAAATTGAAAATTACCAGCCAATTTCTCTTTTGTCAGCTTTCTCAAAAATATTAGAGAGGTTTTTCTATACGCGAATGGAAACGTTTATCAGAAAAAAAGTAAGCGTTTTCAGACTCATAATACTGGAATATTTTGAGATCTTTAGACTTGTTTAGTCAAAATACAGTAAAAATTGTATATGGCGTATGGGGGAGAAGATCTGCTCACATGTTTTTGAGTTCCAAAATCCTTTCCCAAAATGTTAACTATAAATAGTAGAAAAATGAGTAAAAATTAAAGAATAAATAAATAAAAATAAAATTTAAAAAAGCGTGAGATTAGCAATATTTGAAAAACCTAGACATTTTCGTTCCAGAAAGAAAGAAAACAGACAGAAAACTTATTTATGTCGGTAAACGAATTGCAGATATGATTTATCTGCATTGTTAACAACATAGTAACTCGCCCTTATCTCTACTCCTACCATTACAAGCAAAAGGAGAGTTCAACAAAACGTCCGCATAGTGAAGCTACATTTACGCCCAGAAGCAAACTAAGTGGCCATCTCAGCATTTGCTCAGTGAATCAGGGAAACTGGACAAAATCCTGATCGAGATGGGGATAATTGACCGGAAGCTGAAGTACATTATTTGTTACAAACCTATTAAGTCTGTTTTTTTAATATTATACAATACAAATGTAAACTAATTTATTATAAATCACTGTTTTGCTAAAATATACTTTATTTCTCTTTTTGATGATCAGTATAGTCTCTAATAGTATAGAAACAGCTATGCATCAGAAAATATTTTACTTTCAACTAGAATTTGTGATCCGACTTCAATTGTTTTATGTTATCTTGTTATGCGTTGTAAAGTAATGTACATGTATTGCATGTGGATTTCTGAAAGTGATCTGTTGATGCTGACACTTGATGAACGTAATTTTTGCGACGTGTGTTATAATTATAAATATCAATGTCGCATCTTTCGAAATCTCTTGACGTTAGTGACAACAATTCGTTATTCTCGAATTGTAGAATTATTAATATTTGTAATGGGAAAGATGCGAAATGAGATGAAAGATTATGTTAGGCACACTGAGTCATCTGTTGTGGGCGTATACCGTGCGCCTATTATGCAAACCTCCAAATGCGTGGGAGAAGCCGGTAAAAAGAGAGTTAATTGGTTATGGAAGAGGATGGCGTTGTGTGATTGAGTATAGAGGAGGTTGGCTAGGCGCTGTATCACGTTATGATAATGCGGACGGAACGGACGAGGCGGATGTGCCCATCAAAGCGGATGGAGCAATCGAAGCGGACACGGCGGACGGGTATCGGACGGAACGAACGAGGTGGATGGAGCGGACGGAACGGACAAGGTGGACGGAGCCGTCGGAGCGGACGGAACGGACAAGGTGGATGGAGCGGACGAAGCAGACAAGACGGACGGAGTTGTCGAAGCGGACGAGGAGAACAGAGCAGACGAAACGGACGAGGTCGAAGCAGGCGAGGCGAACGGAGCGGACGGAACGGACGGAGTGGATAGAGGGAACGGACCACATGTATCAGACAGGGAAGACCGACAAACGGAACGGACGGGGACGGATTCTTCCTAAATGCGCGGTTTCAAAAAGAAGCGACACAATTAATATTTGCACATATTAATCATGCAGTGGTGGAGCACCGCTCGTTAATCAACTAAGGCTCCGGTTTGTATCGCGTCTATTTCCCAAACAATTGTTCGGATTGGAGTCTGGTTACAATACCTCGTAACGTGTTCTTCTTATATACGTAATTTCACAAAGAAGCAAAAAAAAGTTCTCAAATGTATTACATAATGGTGGGTATTGTTGGTATAACATGTCAGGCTACCTTTGTTTTGCATGTACCTCCGAAAGTATTAGTCGGACAGGAATGTAGTTTCCTCCATTCAATTTGTCGTAACGTGTTTTACCTATATACGTGATTTCAGAAAGAAACAACAAAATTAATATTTTCGCAAATTTTTCAGGTTATGGGGGGGGGGGGGTATTATTTATTAACCATCTAAGGCTACATTTTGTTCCGAGTGTTTCTCCGGAACAATTATTCGGATTGGAGTGTGGTTTCCTCCATTAAAATTATCGCAAAGCATTCTATCTATATACTTGATTTCAGAAAGAAGTGGCCAAATGAACTCTTTCTCATATTTTCACGTAATGGGGGGTATTATTTGTTAATCAACTTAGTGTACATTTTGTTTCGTGTCTATCATTGAAACAGTCGAATTCGAGTGTGGTTTCCTCCATTCAATTTGTCGGAAACTGTTTTACTTATATACGTGATTTCAGACAGAAGCAATAAAATTAATATATTCTCAAATTTTTCACGTAATGGGGATAATGTTTGTTAATAATCTTATGCTAAATTTTGTTTCGTGTGTATCTCAGAAAGTATTAGTCGGATAGGAATGTAGTATCCCCCATTCAATTTGTCGTAACATATTTTACCTATATATATATATGATTTACGAATGAAGAGGCAATATTATTATATTTTCAAATTTGTCACGTATTGGGGGGTTATAGTTTGTTAATCATCTAAGTTTCTCTAAATTTGTCAGGTATTAAGAAGGAAAGGTATCTTGTACTTGCTCACTTGGGATTCGATTTTGTTTCTCGTCTTCCTCCAAATATATTAGTCTGATTGGATTCTCCTTTTCACTATTCAATTTCTAGTAAAAAGATCTTCCTATACACTTAATTTCAGACGTAGTTTCTCAAATTTGACACTTAATAGTGGCGTATGTTGTAGTTGGTCACCTGGGGCTCAAATTGTTTTCTACTTTTCACTATTCAATTTTTCGTAACGTGTTCTACTTATACATTAAATATCAGAAGTAAGCGCCGAAATTAATATTTTTCCACATTTCTCACGTAATGGGGGGGGGGGATTTTGTATATTTCCACTTAGAGCCCAATTTTATTTCACGTCTATGTCCGAAAGTATTGATCTGATTGCCGTCTGGTATGCACAATTCAATTTGTCGTTAAGTGTTTTACTTATACACTAAATTTCAGAAGTAAGCGCTGAAAATAATATTTATCCTAATTTGTCACGTAAAGGGGTGTATTTTGTACTTAAACACCGAGGACTTGATTTTGTTTCACGTCTACCTCCGAAAGTATTTATCTGATTGGCGTCAAGTCTGCACCAATTAATTTCTTGTAATGTGTTCTACATATACACTGAATATCAGATGTAAGCGCCGAATTTAATATTTTTCCAAATTTGTCTCGGAATGGGGGGGTATTTTGTACTTGGCTGAGGCTGGCATGCGGCTCGCAATTTCTTTCACGTCTACTTCCCAATATATTTGTCTGATTGAATTTTAATATTCACTATTCTATTTCTCGTAACGTGTTGTACTCATATATTGAAAATTAGTAGTAAGCGCCAAAATAATTATTTTTCCAAATTTATCACGTAATGGCTGGGTATTTTGTACTTAATTATTTGGAGCTCGATTTCATTTTACGTCTTTTTCCGAAAGTATTAATCTGATAGGCGTCTAGTCTGTATCGATTAATTTCTTTCAATGTGTTCTACATAAACACTGAATATCAGAAGAAAGCGCCAAATTTAATTTTTTTCCAGATATGTCACTAAATGGAGGGGTATTTTGTACATGGTCACATGAGGTTCGAAACTTCTTTCACGTCCACCTCCAAATCTATTTGTCTGATTTAATTCTAGTTTTCATTTTCTAACTTCTCGTAATTTTTTCTACCTATACACTGAAAATAAGAAGTAAGCACCTAAATTAATATTTTTCAAAATTTGTCCCGTTATGGCGGGGTATTTTGTACTTAAGCACGTACTACTTAACTTTGTTTCACGTCTTACTCCGAAAGTATTAGTCTGTTTGGCGTCTAGTCTGCAACGATTAATTTCTCGTAATGTGTTCTATATATACACTGAATATCAGAGGAAAGCGCTGAATATAATTTTTTTCCAGATTTTTTCACGTAATGGGGGAGTATTCTGTACATGGTCACATGAGGTTCGAAATTTCTATCACGTCTACCTATAATTCGGTCTTTTAATTCTATACATATATTATTCGTCTACCTATAATTCTGTAATTTAAGAGTTAAATTAATATATTTCCAAATTTATCACGTAATGGGGGGGGTATTTTTTATTAAACACCTGAAGCTCGAGTTTGTTTCACGTCTGTCTCCGAAAGTATTAATCTGATTGGCGTTTGGTTTCCACAATTCAATTTATCGTAAAAAGTTCAACTAATACAATGAATTTATAAAATAGTAGCCGAAACTAATATTTTTCCAAATTTGTCACATAATGGGGGGATATTTTGTACCTAATCACCTGGGGCACGATTTGACTTCACGTTTAATTCCAAAAGTATTAATCTGCTTGGCGTCTAGTTTCAACCATTCAATTTCTCGTAAAGAGTTCTACTTGCACAATGAGTTTAAGAAAAAGGAGCCAAAATTAATGTTTTTCAAAATTTTTCACGTAATGGGTGGATAATTTGTACTTAACCACCTGAAGCACGAGTTGGTTTCATGTCTGTCTCCGACATTATATATCTGATTGGCGTTTAGTTTCCTCCGTTCAATTTCTCTTAACAGTTCTACTTATACCCTGAATTTCAGAAACAGTTAATGAAATCAATATTTTTCTAAATTTGTCACGTAATGGGGGGAGTATTTTGTACCTATCACTTAGGGTTCAAATTTTTCTTCACGTTTATTTCCAAAATATTAATCTGATTGGCGTGTATTTTCTATAATTCAGTTTCTCGTAAAGAGTTCTATTTATACACTAAATTTCAGAAATAGCTATTAATACACTGAATTTCAGAAGTGAGCGCCAAAATAATTTTCATCGAAATAATTAAAAATTGTCAAATGATGGGGGTATTTTTTATTTAATTATCTGGTACTCGATTTCGTTTCACATCTATCTTTAGTGTATAAATATGATTGGCGTCCTTGTATGCAGTATTTCATTTTTCATAAGGAGTTCTGTTTATACACTTAATTTCGGAAGTATGCGCCGAAATTAATATTTTTCTAAATTTGTCACGTAATGGGGGTGTATTTTGTACTTAATCATCTGGGGCTCGACTTCGTTTCACTTCTATCTCCGAAAGTATTAATCTGATAGACGTCTAGTATGCACCATTGAATTTCTTGTAAAGAGTTCTAATTATGCACTAAATTTCAGAAGTAAGCGCCAAAATTAATATTTTACAAAATTAGTCACATAATAGGGGGGGCATTTGATCTTGATAATGGGTGTTGTGGTAAGATATCTTTGGCATTTTTAAAATAATTAAAGATGTTCTCATTGCCAACAATTGTTGGCAATGACAACATCTTTAATTACTTGATAATGGGGTTAAACTTCATCACTCTTAGCTCCGTTTTGTATGTCGTCTATTTCCGAAAGTATTCGTGTGATTGGAGTCTGGTTTGCAGGTTTGAATTTCTCTTAAAGTGTTCTACTTGTATACTGAATTTCAGTACTTTCAGTACTGAAAGTAGTACATTCAGTACTACGTTCAGTACTTTCAGTACTACGTTCAGTACTTTCAGTACTGAAATTATAACTTTTTGCAATTTTCACGAAATGAGGGTGAGGTTTTTTGTAATTTTTCACACTTAGCTCCGTTTTTTTGTCGTCTATCTTCGAAAGTATTCGTCAAATTCGAATCTGGTTTGCAGCTTTTAATTTCTCTCAAAGTAATCTAATTTAATACAGAATTTTAGATGGCAGTGCCAAAATTTTATCGTCGATCTCCAAAATTATTTGTCTGATTGGAGTCTAGTTTGCAGCTTTGATTATCTATTAATGTGTTCTACTTGTATACAGAATATGAGATGGCAGTGCCTAAAGTAATATTATTCAAAATTTGGCACGCAATGGGGTGGATGTATGTACCTGGTCAATCAAAATTTCACTTTGTTTCTCGTCTACCTCGTAAAATTATTCGTCTAGTTGGACTTTGGATTGCACCTAAGAATTTCTAAAAAAATGCGTTCTACTTGTAAACAGAATATCAGAAGGCAGTGCCAAAATTAATATCTTTCGAAATTAGGCACGTAATAGGGAGGTGCATTGTATTTGATCACTCGAGGCTCCACTTTGTTAATCGTCTATCTCGAAAACTATTCGTCTCATTTAAGTTAGGTTTGCACATATGAAATTCTCTTCATGTGTTCTACTTGTATACTGGGTATCAGATGGTAGTGCTAAAATTAATATTTATGGAAATTTGGCACGTACTTGAGGGGTGTTTTATACTTGATCATTATAGGCTTAACTTTGTTTTTCGTCTAACACGTAAACTATTCGTCTGATTTACGTTTGGTTTGCACCTATGAAATTCTCTTAATGTGTTCTACTTTTATATCAAGTATTAAATTGAAGTGCCAAAATTAATATTTTTGGAAATTTCACACTTAATGGGAGATGTTTTATACTAGATCATCATAGGCGCAACATTGTTACTCGTCTAACTCGTAAACTATTCGTCTGATTTAGGTTTAGTTTGCACCTATGAATTTCTCTTAATGTATTCTACGTGTATACAGAATATGAATTATCAGTGCCGAATTTTATATTTTTCGAAATTCGGCAAGTAATGGTGGATTGTTTTGTATATGATCTTTATACGCTCAATTATGTTTCTCGTCTAACTCGAAAACTATTTGTCTGATTGGAGTTTGGTTTGCACCTATGAATTATTCATAATGTATTCTACTTGTATACAGTATTAGAATAATTAGTGCGATAATTAATATTTTTCGAAATTTGGCAAGTAATGGGGGGGGTGTTTTGTATTTGATCATTATAGGCTCAAATTTTTTCTCGTCTAACTCGAAAACTATTTGTGTGATTGGAGTTTCGTTTGCTCCTATGAATTTTTCATAATGTATTCTACTTGTATACAGAATTAGGATATTTAGTGCCAAAATTATATTTTTCGAAATTTGGCACGTAATTGTGGGGTGTTTTTTACTTGATCATTATAGGCTCAACTTTGTTCCTCGTCTTACTCGAAAATATTTATCTGATTGGAGTTTGGTTTGCACTTTAGAATTTCTCTTAATGTATTCTACTTGTATACAGAATTAGAATAACTAGTGCCAAACATAATATTTTTTGAAATTTGGTACGAAATGGGGGGGTGTTTTGTATTTGATCATTATAGGCTAAATTTTTTTCTCGTCTAACTGGAAAACTATTTGTCTGATTGGAGTTTGTTTTGCACCTATGAATTATTCATAATGTATTCTACTTGTATACATAATTAGAATAATTAGTGCGAAAATTAATATTTTTCGAAATTTGGCAAGTAATGGGGGGGGGGGAATAGTTGATCATTATAGGCTACACTTTGTCTCTCGTGGAACTCGAAAACTATTTGTCTGATTGTAGTTAGGTTTGCACCTATGAATTTTTTATAATGTATTTTATTTGTAGACAAAATTAGAATAATTATTGCCAAAATATATTTTTCGAAATTTGGCACGTAATGGGGGGGTGTTTCGTTCTTGATCATTATAGGCTCAACTTTGTTTCTTGTCTTTCTCGAAAACTAATTGTGTAATTGGAGTTTGGTTTGCCTCTATGAATTTTATTCTCTTAACGACTTGACATGTATTCAAAATATGAATTATCAAGTGCCAAAGAATTAATATTTTGCCAAATTTGCATAATGGGGGGGTGTTTGTACTTGTTCATTAATGTCTAACTTTTGTGTTAGTTTATCTAAAATATTTTTTCAGATTGGAGTTTTGGTTTGCACTATGATTCTTGAATGTACTCTAACCTTGTTTCAGCATGATGAATTATCAGTGCAAAATCATAATATTTTGCGAAATTTTAGCACGATGGGGGGGTGTTTTGTAGTTGTTCATGTAAAGGCTACATTTGTATCTGTTTTAAATCGGAAAAATATTTGTCAGATTGAGTTTGGGTTTGCACATAATGAATTTCTAAAGGAATCAACATGCTATTCAGAATATGAATTTTTTTTAAAAATAATACTTTTCGAATTTTGGAAATTAATGGGGGGGTTTTGTAATTGTCATTTAGAGGGAATTATTGTATTCGTTAACTCGAAAATATTCGTCTGATTGGGTTTGGTTTGCACATATAGAATTTTCTTAATGTATTACTTGTATTACGAGCATATGAAATGTAATAGTGCAAAAATAATTTTGGAAAATTTGGCAAGTAAATGGGGGGGTGTTTTGTAGTTGTTCATTAAAGGCTCAACTTTGTTCCTCGTTTTAATCGAAAAATTTTGTCGATTTGAGTTTGTTTGCACAATGCATTTTCTTAAGGTTCTCTACTAGATATCAAAAGATGAATTTAGTGCAAATTAATTATTTGCGAAATTTGGAGCGTAATGGGGGGGGTGTTTTGTAATTGATCATAAAGGCAATATTGTTCTCGTTAACTCGAAAATAATGTCGAATGGAAGTTTGGTTTGCACTATGAATTTCTCTTAACTGACTTACTTGGTATCAGATATTGAATATAGTTGCCTATAATATTAATAATTTCTGAATTTTGGACGTATATGGGGGGCGTTTTGTTATTGATCATTAGAATGTGCCCGATATGTTATCTGTCTAAAACTCGAAAAAATATTTCTGATTGAAGTTTTGGGTTTGCAATATGAATTTCTCTTAAGGTACTTCTTATTTAGACTATGAATCTATTTAGTGCCAATAAATTAATATTTTGCGAATTATTGGCACGTATGCGGGGTGTTTTGCTAAGTTGATATTAAGGGCAACCTTTGTATCACGTTAACTTCGAAAACTATTCTGTCTAGTTGGAGTTGGTTTTGCACATATGAATTTTCTTAATGTACTACACTTGTATTCGCATATGAATTATCTAGTGCAAATTAATATTTTGCGAAATTTGGGCACGTAATGGGGGGTGTGTTTTGTGTTTTCAATTAAAGGTCAACTTTGTATCTCCGTTTAACTCGAAAATCTATTTGTAAGATTGGTTTGTGTTGCACATATGATTTCTCTTATGTATCTATGTATTAGATATGAATTATTAGTGCTAAAATTTAATATTTTGCGAATTGGCACGTAATGGGGGGTGTTTTGTAGTTGATCATTAAAGGTCAACTTTGTATCTCGTTTAATCGAAAACTTTTTGTCAGATTGAGTTTTGTTTGCACATATGAATTTCCTTAAGAATGACTCTACTTGTTTATCAGAATATGAATTTTTGTATTTAAAATTAATATTTTCGAATTTTGGCACGTAATGGGGGGGTGTTTTGTATTGATCATTAGAGCGGCCAATATTGTATCTCGTCTAACTGAAAAACTATTCGTCTGAGATGAGTTTGGATTTGTACATTATGAACTTCTTCTAGAATGTACTTCTATTGTATTCAGCAGATATGAATTATCAGTGCCAAAATTAATATTTGCGAAATTTGGCACGTATGCGGGGGGTGTTTTGTGGTTGTTCATTAAAGGCCAACTTTGTATCGTCTACTCGAAAACTATTCGTCATGATTGGAGTTTGTGGTTTGACATATGAATTTTTCTTAATGGTTACTCTAACTTGGTATTCAGATTGAATTATTCCAGTATTAACATTAATAATTTTGCGAGAATTTTGGCTACGTTGAATGGGGAGGTGTTATTTGTACGTTTTTATTCATTAAAGGCTCAACTTCGTTATCTGTTTAACTGAAAAATATTTGTCAGATTGGATTTAGTTTTGACATGATGAAATTTCTCCTTAGCTACATGGTATTCAGATATAGAATTAATCGTTTGCCTAAAATTAATACTTTTGGAATTTGGTCACGTAATGGGGGGTTGTTTTGTAGATTGAATCATTAAGGCAATTTTGTATCTCTTCTAATCGAAAACTATTCGTCTGATTGGAGTTTGGTTTGACAAATGAAATTTTCTCTTAGGTATCTACTTGTAATTCGTAGCATATGAATTATCAGTGCAGCAAATTAATATTTTCGAAATTTGGCAGCGTATGCGGAGCTGTTTGTAGTTTTTCATTAAAGGTATAACTTGTATTCGTTTAACTCGAAAATATTTGCGAGATTGGCAGTTGGTTTGCAACATATAAATTTCTCTAAATGGACTTACTTGTATTCGATATGTTATATTAAAAAATTTGTTTTCACTAATGGGTTCTATGATATAGGCTCATTGTTCTCGTTACTGAAACATTCCGATTTGATTGGTGCCAGTATTTCATTACTTTTTATTTGCGAATATATGCAAATTTTTGGAATTGCGTAATGGGGGGTGTTTAATCTGTGTCATTTAAAGAGCTCAACTTTGTATCTCGTTTAATCGAAAACTATTTGTCAGATTGGAGTTTGGTTTGCACGATATGTAATATTTCTTAATTGATCTCTCTTTGTATTCAGCAATATGAATTATTTAGTCCATTAAATTAAATATTTTTCGAATTTTGGCAACGTAATGCGGGGGTGTTTTGTAAGTGATTCATGTGAAAGGCTGCAACTTTTGTATCTCGTTAACTCGAAAACATATTGTCTAGATTGGAGTTTGGTTTTGCAACATTGAATTTCTCTATGGACTCTACTTGTCATTCAGAATATGAATTATTTTGTTTAAATTAATATTTTTCGAATTTTGCGCACGTAATTGGAGGTTTTTTATTGATCATTAGAGGCCGAATATGTTCTCGGTCTAATCGAAACTATTCGTCTGATTGGAGTTTTGGTCTAGCACATATGAATTTCTCTGAAATGTATGCTATCTTGTATTACAGCGCAATGAATTATCGGTCCCAAAATTAATATTTTGCGAAATTTGGGCACGTAATGCGGGGGTGTTTTGTAGTTGTTCTATTTTAAAGGTTACTTTTGTTCTCGTTTAACTCGAAAACTATTTGTCAGATTTGGAGTTTGGTTTGCACATATTATGTCATTTCTAATAGGTTCTTACTTAGTATTCAGAATATGAATTAACTATGTATTAAATATATTTTCTTTGAATTTTCTTGGCACGTATTGGGCGGGTTTTTTTGTATTGACTCATAAGAGGCCGAATATGTAATCTCCGTCTAACTCGGAAACTTATTTCGTCTGATTGAGTTTGGTTTGCATAACAAATGAATTCTTTTCTTATGTATGTCTTGTATTTTAGCATATGAATTAATTAGTGAAAATTAATTTTTGCAAATTTGCCGTAATGCGGAGGTGTATCCCTTCTACGTTAGTTCATTAAGGTCAAACTTTGTATTCGTTTACTCAAAACACTATCTCTGTCAGATTTGAAGTCATTTGTTTGCATATATGGAATTTCTCTTATGTAATCTCACTTTTTCAGCAATTGATTATTAGTGGCCGAAATTAATACTTTTGCGACATACATTGCAGTAATGCGGGGGTGTTTTGTAGTTGTAATCATTAGCTCAACTTTTGTAATCTCGTTTAAAAATCGAAAAAAATTATTTGTCAGATTGGAAAGTTTAGGTTGCACATAATGGAATTTCTCTTAAAAGACTCTACTTGTTTTTTCGAAGAATATAATTATTTGTATTAAAATTCAAATCACTCATTTAAGAATTTTTGGGCAACGTAATTGGCGTGTTTTGTAATTGATCATATAGAGGCAGGAATATTTTTATCATCGTACTACTCGAAACATATTCGTACTGATTGGAGTTTGGGTTTGCAACCATATGAATTTTCTTATGTATCTATCTTAGTAATTCAGCAATATGATTTATCAGAACGCCAAAATTAATATTTTGCTAAACTTTGGCACGTGAATGCGGGGGTGTTTTGTAGTTTGTTGCATTAAAGGTTCAACTGTCATCATCGTTTCAAACTCGAATACTATATTGTAAGATCTTGGAGTTTGGTTTGCAACATATCAATTTCTCCTTAGGTTTCATTACATAGATTCAAAAAGATGAATTATATGCCACAAACATTAATATTTTGGCGAAATTTGAGCAACGTAATGGGGGGGAGCTGTTTCTGATACTTGTTCATTATCAGGACTCAACTTTGTTATGTTTACTCGACACAACTTTTTTCAAGATTCCATGGAGCTGCACCACAACCTAGGGTTTGCAACACATAAATAACATCTTATTTAATGGACTCTACATATTGTATTTGCAGTCATGATTAACTTGATCTTCAAGTTATGACTTTTCGAATATTGGCACGTAAATGGGGGGGTTTCTTGTTTATTGATCATTAAGCGAATATTTATTCGTTAACTCGAAAACCCTATTGTCTGATTGGAGTTTGGTTTGGCACATATGAATTTTCTTAAACTGTACTTACTTGTATTTACATTGCAAATTATTAGTGCCAAATTAATATTTTGCGATTTGGCACGTTGCCAGCGAGACGGTAGTCCCCACCCTATCCTAGTAGTTCATTAAAGGCTAAAACCCCCTACTTGCATAATCCCCCCTCCGTATCTTCACAAATCGAAAACTATTTCGTCAGATTGAGTTTGTTTGCTTATTAAGAAAACTATCTCTTTCAACTGCCTACTCCTATTGTCTTCCTAGCATACTGAATTATTAACGTGCCCCCAAATCAATAACACTATTACTTCCTGCGAAATATTGGCAAGTAATGCGGGGTGTTTTTGGTGAGTTGTTCATTAAAAGCTCACTTTGGTATTGTTTTAAATGAAAACCTAATTTTGTCAGATATGGAGTTTGGTTTGCACAATGAATTTCCTCTTATGGACTCTACTTGTAATTCAGAATATTAATTAAATTTGGTATTAAAAATTAATGATTTTCGATTTTGGCACGTAATGGGGGGTTTTTTTTGTAATTGGATCATTAGAGGCGGAATATTGTTTTCTCGTCTAACTCGAAACTAGTTCGTTCTGATTAGTGTTTGGGGTTTGGCATCATATGAATTTTTCTTAATGTAAATCTTACTTGATATCAGCAATCATTGAAGTATCAGTGCAAGATTAATATTTTGCGAAATTTTGACGTAGATGGGAAGGTGTTTTGTACTTGTTCATTAAAGGATAACTTTGTATCCTGTTTAACTCGAAAAATATTTGTCAAGATTGGAGTTTGGTTTTGCACATATAAATTCTCTTAATGGACTTACTTGTATTCAGAATATGAGTTAATTGTAATTAAAAATAATATTTTTTGAATGTTGGCACGATAATGGGGGTTTGTTCGTATTGATCATTAGAGGCGAATATTGTAATCTGTCTACTCGAGAAACCTATTCGTTGATTGGAGTTTTGGTTTGCAGCATATGAATTTTTTCTTAATGTCTCTACTTGTATTTAGCATATGAATTATTAGTGCAAATTAATATGTTTGCCGAAATTCTGGCAAATCGGTAATGCCGGGGGTGTTTTCTAGTTGTTCACTTAAAAAGTCAACTTTGTAATCTCGTTTAATTCGAAACTATTTGTCAGATTGCGAGTCTCGCGTTGCAACAAGTGATGAAGAAATGTGTCAGTTAATGTTTCTCTATGTATTCAGCATATGAATTTATTAGTGCAAAAATTAATATTTGGAATTTGGCACGTATGCGGGGGTGTGTTTTGTAGTTGTTCTAAAGTTAAAAATTCAACTTTGGTATCTCGTTTAACTCGAAAAAACTATGTGTCAGATTTGAGTTTGGTTTGCAAACATATTGCTTTCTCATAAGGGTTTCTAACTATATTCAAAAAGATGAATTAATAGTGCAAAATTGAATATTTTTGGAAATTTGGCACGTATTGTTTTTGTTAGTTTGTTATTAAGGGTTAACTTTTGTATCTCGGTTTAACTCGAAACTATTTGTCAGTTAGGAGTTGGGTTTCACATATAAATGGTCTTTTAATGACTCTATTTGTATTCAGAAATATGAATTTTGTATTAATTAATATTTTTTGAATTTTGACAGGTATGCGAGGGTTTTTTGTTATTGATCATTAGAGGGCGATATTGTATTCGTCTAACTCGAAATTTATTCGTTCTGATTGGAGTTTTGGTTTGCACCATATGATTTTTTCTTCATGTAATCTATTTTATTTAGCATGATGAATTATTAGTGAAAATTATATTTTGCGAAATTGGCACGTTAATGAGAGGTGTTTCTAGTTGTTCATTTAAAGGATCATTTGTTCTCGTTTAACTGAAAACTAGTTTGTCAGATTGGAGTTTGGTTTTGCCCCATAAATTTCTCTTATGTATCTACTTGTATTCATTGATTATTGTGCCAAAATTAATATTTTGCGAAAATTTTGGCACGTATGCGGGATGTTTTGTATTGTTCATTAGGCTCACTTGTATTCGTTTAAATCGAAAACCCTATTATGTAGATTGGAGTTTTTGGTTTGCACATATGAATTTCTTATGGCTCTACTTGTATTCAGAATATGAATTGATTTGATTAAAATAAAAAAATTCCGAATTTTGGCACCGTAATTGGGGGGTGTTTTTGTTAATTGATATTAGAGCGATATTGTTTCTCGTCTAACTTCGAAACTATTCGTCTGATTGGTGTTTGGTTGCACATATGATTTCTGATGTACGTCTACTGGTATCAGATATGAATTGAGTGCAAAATTTAATAATTTTGCGAAATTTGGCACGTTTTGGGGGGGTGTAATTGGTACTTGTTCATTAAAGGCTAATTTGTATTCGTTTAACTACGAAAAATTTTGTCAGATTGGAGTTTGGTTTGCACCATATAAAATTTTTTAATGGACGTCTACTTGTTAATTCAAATATGAATTAATTGTATTAATTTAATATTTTTGAATTTTGACGTATGGGGGGTTTTTTTCTTTATTGATCATTAGAGGCGATATTGTATCTCGTCCTACTCGAAAACTATTCGTCTTGATTGGAGTTTTGGTTTGCAATATTATTTTTCTTAATGTCTCTACTTGGTATCAGATATGAATTATCAGTGCAAAATTTATATTTTGCGAATTTTGGCCCAGTAGCGGGGGTTGTTTTGTATTGTTATTATAGGTTCAACTTTGTATTCGTTTAATCGAAAACTATTTGTCAGAATTTGAGTTTGGTTTTTGCAACATATGCATTTCTCTTAAGGTCTCTACTAGTGATTCAAGATGATTATCAGTGAAAATTATATTTTGCGAAATTTTGACGAGTTAATGGGGGCGTTGTTTTGGTACTGGTTATTTAAAGGTCAACTTTGTATTGTTTAAACTCGAAAAACTATTTGTCAGATTGGAATTGGGTTTGCACATAGTAAATGTCTTTTAATGGACTTTAGTTGTATTCAGAAATAAATGAAACTTAACTGTGGTGTATTAAAATTAAATATTTATTGATTTGGGATGTAATGGCGGTTTTTTTGTTATTGATCACCTTAGAGGGAATACTTTGTTAATTGTCTACTCGAAATATTCGTCTGATTGGATTTGGTTTGCACATATGAATTTTTTAATGTACTCTATTGTATTTAGCATATGAATATTGTGCCAAAATTATATTTGGCGAATTTGGCGCGTAATGCGGAGGTGTTTTCTAGTCTGTTCATCTAGAGGCTATTGTATTGTTTAACTCGAAAAACCCCTATTTGTCAGATTTGAGTTTGGTTTGACATATGAATTTCTTTTAATAGGACTCATATTGTATTCAAAATGAAATTTATTTGTATTAAAATTAATAATTTTGCGGAATTTTGGCACATAATGGGGGTGTTTTGTAATTTGATCATCTAGAGGCCGAATATTGTTTTCTATCTAAACTCGAAAAACTATTGTCTGATTGGTGTTGGTTTTCGACATATGAATTTCCTCTGAATGTATACTCTTGTAAATTAGCATATGAATTTCCAGTGCCATTATATTTTGCGGAATTTGGCACGTAATGGGGGTGTTTTGCTGGCCCCCACCCCCGCCGCACCACTAGTTGTTCATTAAGGCTACTTTGTCATTCGTTTACATCTGAAAAATATTTGTAGCATTGAAGTCCTTGGGTTACCACATATCGAATTTTTTTACCGGACCTCTACTGTATTCAGAAATATGAATTATTTGGTGATTAAAATTACTACTTTTTGAATTTGGAACTTAATGGGGGGGGTGTTTGTAATTGATCATTGACGGCCGAATATTTTGTTCCTCGTCTAACTGAAAACTATTGTTGATCGAGTTTGGTTTGCACATATGATTTCTCTTATGTACTCTACTTGGATTCAGATATGAATTATGCAGTGAACATTATATTTTGGCGAAGTTTTGGGCACGTAGGGGGGGTGTTGTGAGTTGTTTATTAAGCTTCCAACTTTGTATCTCGTTTTAAAACTGAAAAATCTTTTGTCATGATTTGAGTTTGTTGCACCATATAATTTTCTTAAGGTTATCTCTAATCTATTAAAAGCCATGATTATAGGCAAAATTAATATTTTGCGTAATTTTGGACTAAATGGGGGGTGTTTGTACTTTGTTCATTAAAGGGTCAACTTTGTATTTCGTTTACTCCGAAAAATATTTGTTCAGAATCGAAGTTTGGTTTGCACATATAATTTCTCTAATGTCTATTGTATTCAGAATATGAATTAATTGTATAATATTAATCATTTTTTGAATTTGGCTACGTATGGGGCGGGGTTTTTTGTTATTGATCATTAGAGGCGGAATAACTGTATTCGTCTAACCTCGAAAATATTCGTCCTGTATTGGCCAGTTGGTCTTGGCACATAATGAAATTTCTTAATGTCTCCTCTACCTTGTATTTAGCCCCATATGATTATTGTCGAAAATTAATATAGTGTTATGTATGTGCGATGTGAGTAGAGTGTCGCGAAGAGGAGCCCAGACGCTAACAAGCACTGTAGAGGCGGGTGGGTGAGAATGGGTCAGGAGGGCCGGTGCTTGGGGATGAATTGCACTCGTTCCTAGTTGTTTATTAAAGGCTCAACTTGTCATACGTCTAACTCGAAACTTTTGTCAGTTGGAGTTTGGTTTGCACTATGAATTTCCTTATGGTATCTACTTGTAATCAGCAATGAATTATTAGTGCAATTAATATTTTTGCGACATTTTGGCTACGTAATGGGGCGTGTTTTGTAGTTGTTCATTTAAAGGTCAACTTTGTATTCGTTAATCGAAAAATTTTGTTAGATTGAAGATATGGGTTGCACCCAATAATGAATTTTTTAACGATTACATTTATTCGATTGAATTATTTGTATTTAAAATTAATAATTTTTAGAATTTTGCGCAGTAATAGGGGGGTGTTTTGTAATTGACTATCTAGAGGCGAATACTTGCTATCTGTCTAACCTGAAAATCTATTAGTCAGATTGAAGTTTAGGATTGCAATAATGAATTTCTCTGAAATGTACTCTACTGTTCGCATATTGAACTTATCAGCTGTAAAATTAATATCTGGCGAAATTTGGCACGTATCGCGGAAGTGTTTTGTAGTTGTTCATCTAAAGGTCTCAACATTGTATCTCGTTAACTGAAACTATTGCGTCTGATTAGAGTTTGGTTTGATATGAATTTTCTGATGTATCTACTTGTATTAGATATGAATTATAAGTGCAAAACTTAATATTTTGCGAAATTTGGCACGTAAGGGAAGGTGTTTTGCTAGTTGTTCTATAAAGGCTCACGTGTTGTATCGTCGTTAAACGTCGAAAATATATTTGGGTGAGATGTTTGGTTGCATCATATGGAATTTTTCCTTAAGTACTCTACATGTATTC
>BOPP01000071.1:6283355-6287223 GCA_017312745.1 Gryllus bimaculatus | reverse complement strand
ATGACGTCATAAGGCCATGACGTCTCCAGGTCGTGACCTCATCCCGGTCATGCCGTCAGCAGGTCGTGACGTCAGCAGATCATGGTCCTGTCGTCATCCAGGTCCTGACGTCATCAAGGCCATGACGTCACAATGCCATGACGTCCCCAGTTCCTGACGTCATGCCGTCAGCAGGTCATGACGTCGGCAGGTCATGGCGTCATCGGGCTCGTGACGTTCTCGGGCTCGTGACGTAATCACTGGTCCAGAAGTAGCGTAGTACTCTTACTTTTGCAATTTTCGCAAATTTAGGGACTGCAACGAAAATGTAACCTATACCCTTAAAATTTTAATTTAATAAGGACATAGGACAATAAAATAAAAAAATTAATTTTTTAAAGACATAGGAAAAAATTTAAGGAAAAATTGACATTTTTGAGAACATTATGAAAATGCTTTTAAGGTTCGTGTAAAGTTCTGTTTAAAAACAAAGTAACTGGTTTAAATTCAATAGACCGCGACATCAGTCATCGATCGGAGAAAATACATTTTGGTGAATTTCCTCCTTGAGGTGTAGCAGCTAGCTCACAAGGACAGCCGTTTTGCCTTCAATCCATTTTTCAGTATCAAGTACCTATCAAATGTGAATTATGATTACATAACGTGTTAGAAGAAGTAATTTATTACATATAAGAACAAGATTTACCTACTTTTTCGTTACCAGGGCCCGTCCTCAGAGATTTTGTGACGAAAATCGGTCTTATTCACTTCAGCATTATAATATTTTCTCTATACTGCGTAAGCAGTGAAAAAAATGATAACAAAATCGTTCTAGAACAGATTGTTAAGAAATATTTACAAATTGATTGAAAAAATAATTACAGATTGTCATAAATGAAAAACTTCGAACATATACCTTGTACAAATTTGTACTATTATATTGATTTTTTGTGAATCAAAGTACTTCCAAAGTACTAACAAAATCCAAAAATTCCCTCCCCCAAAACCTAAAATATGTTTAAGCATTTTTATCGACAGTTTTAATTTCCCCAAAGTGATTCCCAAGTGATTTTTTTAAACAGTATCACACTTGACATCCATGATAGTACGTTTCGAAAACAAATATAAGATTTGTCACATAAGAAACTGAGAAAAACAGTTTGTCCGAAACAAGTTACGTTTCACAATCGTGTGAACACGTCGCGATTATGACACTGGCCCTTGAACTAGAGCCCTCTTCGAAATGCTTCCTCCTTTACGCCATCTGCCCCACTGAGAGACCGGGAACAGTCTTACCAACCTTAGTATCTTTTAATGTGGCACATTGAATGTTAATATTTATTAAATGTATACAACTCAATCACAAACAGAAAACACAATTTTCATATTAGAATAAGGAACAAGAATCCAACAAGTATATGGAAATTTTAAGTATTTTTACTTCCCTAAAATGGCTCAGTTCAACACTGAACGTTGGTAGTTGTAACCGGATTTGTATATAAAACCGTATATCGTGAACGAGTCGTCACTGGTCAGCGAAGACTTGGTGGCGTCACTGGTCGAGGCTGTTGTGTACGAGGACCACCTGGCTGACTCTGTAGCTGAATCTCTTTTATTGGTGAAGTTCCATCTTTTCAAGGTAAGAATAATGTGTTTTGTTGCATTATATTCATGTTCTGGTTTTGTCGTGATGACTTTCCTTATTGCAATTTTAAGATATCTTAATATATTCGACTACTTTTATCAAACTCTTAGTAATATAAACACTGCGTGTGAATAACTTTAAAAATGTCTCGGCGACGTACAATTTCAACATGGAAAATAGACATTTTTTCTTAAAGCAATCTGTAAGTCAAAAAAATTATTTCACTACGCTCACGTACACTTTTTTACGTCAGTAGCTTTTGCATACTTTTTTCATGAAATTAAGGCACTTTCGAAAGCAAGGCTTGTGAGAAACTATCCAAAGTTTTAAAATAAACTAATTTTCGAATAGAGAAAAGTTCTTGAATAAAATTTGCTTAGATCCTATTTTCATTTAACTTTGTTTTCTGGAAAACTGAATATATTTAAAAGATTTTGGCTTCGACTTCCAACTATAATATTGAAGCTAGAGATGTTTTTCTTAGTAAAACCTGTTCTTTTAAATTAGATAACTAATTAATTAGATAAAATGAAATAATTAAATTAGATAAATTGAAACAACGTAATGTAAAATGTTTTGAAAATATGAGTTGTTTTGTTTTAATTTGGAGCGAAGTTCTCACACCCTTTAAAATTACTTAAAAAATTATCATATACGCAAACATTTTCTTAATTTTCTAACTCGAGCATATACGATTCGCATTGAAACCTTTGAATTTTTTGGCAATTGCGAATGTTAAACTTTCTTTTTTAAGCAACTAAATATAAACTTTCTTTTTTAAAGCGACAACCGTTTAAGCTTCTTTGAAAAGTTGTCATGCCGACGCAGAAGATTGTGCGTCGCCGACGATGTTCGCCAATTCGATGGTGTGACAGCGCATCAGGCATATGGGTGTATATACCCAAATTTGTGGGTCTAAACTAGATCGATTTTGTAAAGGTGGATTTTCAAAGGTGAAAACCCTTCGTATGCCTTCCTTTAAAGCGGAAGGAAATCCCATGTTGTAGATTTACTGTAGGTAAAATATCCTCAAGCCTAAATGAAGCCTCTGACTAAACGTTAATATCCTGTTTCGTCGCCTGAGAGTTTTTTATTGCTCTGCTAGATGGTGAAATGAGTACAGCGAAATTTGCGTGATCAGACGGAAGAGCAGACCAGATGGTCTCAGTCTCACCACGTAAAATAAGGCATCATTAAATTGAATTGAACTGAATTGAATTGTAGTACTGATTATCCTGCTTGCTAGGCCTCGTCATTACCGAGTTCGAACTTCAGCGTTTTCAAAGATTTTTGTAGGTTACAATTGCAGTTTGCCCGTGCAGTTTGAATATGGATTTGTGTTTTTCACTTCTGAATTGGTAACAAATGATTAAGATGATAGCAACGATGATCTATTGTACATGGCTGGATAAGGAGGGTAGGAGAGGGGGCAGCACAGGGGAGTGTGAAATGCAAGGTGGATTTGATCAGTTCGGCGTAAGGCAGAGGAAGCCAGGGTGAAGGTGCACTCTAGGTAGAATTCAGTCCCCTTTTCCTGTTTGAATAGATGAGTATGATAAATAAATACTCGAGAAAATAAAATTTAATGCGGTTTGAACTCCCCGTGCGATTTAATCCCACAGGATTCCACTAATATGTGTAATTTCCTAGTGCCCATTAGTCAATTTACTTAATGCTATTTGCCAATTAATTTCAAGTATCTCTCGTATATAAATAAAAACCTTCACTGCTATTTTTCCGATGAACAAGGATCAACGAGATAACAGAGCGAACCAACTCAATCCAAACCACACAATAAGTGGACAAGGTATGGAGGTTGAATTATCGTAGATTTTGGCTTGTTGATTGAAAATTTATTCTCACATGTTCTTCATTTTGCAGGAAAACCTCACGAATACCGTGGGCATGGATCAAAAGCAGACCTTGATAACCACGCCAATCAGTTAAACCCTAATAACGAGCGTTTTGCCAGACGAAAACAGTATTTTTTTTAATTGAGCACTCCTCAGAGTTTGTATTTTTACAAAATGTAAATCAGATTGACGATTAAAACTTCTGAGGTGCTATATTTTAATGCATGAAAAAATATTGAAGTTTTAGGCATGTTCATACATTAAAGAATTTGGAAATTAATTTAATTTGTAATTATTGATTGTTAATCCTTACCGCTTTGCAGTACTTGCAAAACCTATCCTTTCCTTAGCCTTAAATCACCTGGTAGTGATTTAGCAGGAGACAGGTAAG
>BOPP01000071.1:6265855-6280855 GCA_017312745.1 Gryllus bimaculatus | reverse complement strand
TGTTGTTCACAGACCGACGGACTGACAGTCGGCGGACGTACCGTTTTTGGAAAAATAAAAACACTTTTTCGTAATCAGGGGATCCCAAAACGTGTATATCCGTGGAAATCTCGAAATCGATTTTCTGCAGCGTTAGTACATACCTTTCATCTATACTACGTACTCCGTATATACGTATGTATACGAATGTAAAATGCATGCATCCTAAGAAAACAATATTTTCACCACACATATATTTCAAAAAACTACTTCGCAGCATGCTAACAGGACACAGCAATGTCCAGGTCGACCGATACCTTCTTCACAAAGTTTCAGGGTCGACAAATTTGCGGAACTGTATTACTCGCGCAACTTTTCTTGAAACAACGGATTGATGAAATGCGGGTAGAGCGGGGGGTATTAGTTACGAAATCGGCCAACTAGGTTTTATGAAGCAATGCCAATCTCTGGAGAATCAGTTAGGTCCTTCACAACTTTCTCAAATAATTTGTGTTATACTTTCTCACGAGTTTGAGGCATTCCTGTGATGGATCTTCACCGGCTTCGGTCGTTTCCTTAGTTTTTTGTTTTGGAGAAAATCACGGACAGAAGTTATGGTCTTTCAACAGAAAAATAGTTTCTATCCACGCCAGGGAAAGAAGTGTTCCCTGTGAGCTTTTGCTTTCATTTGTTAATTGTACAGAGAGGGGGAAGCAAGGCCATCGTTCAAGAAAAGTTGCCGCGAGTGTTAGCTAATTTCCATTTAAACGAACGTTTTTTCAGCTCTCACAGCCAGCGAAATGTAACACGAAGCATTTCGATGTCTTAACACGATTTTCTGCAAAAAATGCATGAATGTTTTTTTTCTAAATATGCGAGGGTTGCCTTTATATTTCCAGATTCGAGAACAAACAACAAAATATTAATCATTCGAAAATCAGCTTTATTGTTTTTCAAAATTCCCCATGAAAGATCTAACCTTATTGCATGCGTTTCAACCAATTGCGAAGCATTTTTAGATTGCCACTCTGATTGAGGTATCTCCAAAACATGCACTTCTGAAATGCAGCAAGACCGCTTCTTCAGGTATAGTGTGTGTGTAAAGATACTTTTGGCATTTTTAAAATAAATTAAAGAGTGTTGTATTGCCAACAAATGTTTTTTTAATTCAATAGCAGCTTCGATTGGTTGCCATCCATCATCCAGTTGTCTGATACAAGAAAGAAAAAACACAACAAAACAAAAAGCATTTAAAAACGTGAATTAAAACACAAAGATTATGATAAAGGTTACAAAAAATTTTACAAATTTTTGGAAAAATAATATTTGACAACGGCGAGAAAAAGCAAAAGTGGGGGGGGGGTTAAGCCATTAATACTAAAGAAAAGCGAAATGGAAAAATAGAATAGGACACAGTAAAAATATTTTTTTACAGAAAAACATAGAAATGTAAGTTTGAAGCCGTTTGTCAAATATATTTTCCAAAAAAATTTGTAAATTTTTGTAACCTTTAATCATAATCTTGTTTGTTAATTCACGTTTTTAATGTTTTTTGTTTTTTTCTTCTTGTATCAGACAACTGATGATGATGGCTAAGCCATCGTTAAAGTGCTATTGAATTACAAAACATTGTTTTTTTTTGCAATGACAACATATTTAATTATTGCTTCTTCAGTGTGTCGAAAAAGTTTGACCTCTCAGTTTGTTTTTACGTACGGAGAATAAAAAGAAGTCATTCGGGTGCCAAGTCAGGACTATACGGCGGATGACTCATCAAAAATCGATGTTTTGGGTGCTAAAAATGGCAGTTGTTTGAAGTTTTGAGCGAATGTGTAAGAGCTCGCATTGTCGTGGTGAAGAGTGATCCGTCTTCGGCGGTTGGTTTTCCTGATTTTCTTTGGAAGACGGCTGGCAACAAATCGTTGTGTAACCACTCAGAATTGACTGTTTGGCGTTGTCTAGTGGTAACAGTTTGCGACATGTCCAGTTTTTTCGAAAACAGGCCGACCATTCTGGTTTGGAAGTGGCTTGTGCGCGAACAACTTTTGTTGGATTTTACTAATCCTTGAAACAACCAATACAGTCGACTTGCTGTTTACCTAATCGGGCTCATACGCGTAAATCACGATTCATTCACCTGTCACGATGTCATAGACGTGTTTTAGAAGCACAGCGATCGTATTTTTTTGAGCATTTCTTTCGACCAATCGACACGAGCCTTTTTTTGAGCGATTGACAAATTGTGTGGGATCCAACGCGATCAACTTTTTTTGACAGTCAAATGTTCATGCAATATTCAATGTATGCTGATCCCACTAATGCCTAAGGTTGTCTCAATCTCACGATAAGTTACATGACGATCTTGCAATATGAGTTCACACACAGCATCAATGGTTTTCGGAACAACTGATTTTGGACGACCTTCACGAAATTCGTCTTGGGAGTGAACTTCGACCACGATTGAATTCATCATACCATCGATAAACACTGGTCCTTGATTCATTGCTAAAAATTGAATTAAGTTATCCATGCACTGTTTGTGAGTTAATCCAGGTCGAAAGTTGGATTCAGGAATTACACATTTCTTCAAAACTCTCATCTAATGCAAACATTTTCTCAAAAATCTTGTTTTATTATGACATTTTCAAAATCTCTTATCAACTAAACTATTAGGTGTAGGAAAAATCAAAGATTTGCGAATAGTTTATAAAATATGTTACTATAGATATAGAAATAGGCTCTATTACAAAAATGAATACTATATCTGTTAAAAGAAAAGATTTCTAAATAAGGTTTTTAACATTTTCTGTAGTAAGTTCTGAATATTTTTATTAATGAATGTGAGAATGAAAGTGTTTAAAGTTAAGAAAATTGTGAGCATTTGTGCCAAAAAATGAATTACACTCTGTTGAATGTAATTCATATTTATAGATGCAGTGTGATTAGAAGTGCACGTTATTGGCTTGTATCCAACCTTTTCACATTTCACACTTCAATTTTCAGAATTTGATTATTTTATGGGAATTTTTCTTTTTATTGACTATGATCCTGGATAATCTCTCACTTTATTATGTTTGTTTTTTCAAAGTTGTGCTCTTCATATGAAATGTCTGCTTCTTCTCTCCATTGCATTATAATATAATGTCAGTTGTTAATTCTCAACATTCAGCACACACTACATTTTTTTTTTTTGCCATCTTACAAGTTACAAAAGTTTGAAATTAAATTCATCCAACAAATAATTCATTGGCCCTAAGGTTCACTCATCCTTCTTTTAAAATGAGTACTAATATTTACTGGCTTTATTAACAATAAATGTTGGGTAAAAGAAAGGTAGCTGGTTGAAGCATTACACTTGCCATGCCATCTTCACCCCACTTCTTGACCAACTGAGATACCAGTTACATTCTCTGTACTGAGGGCCATGGAAGTGGGGAGAAACCGGAAAAGCATCTGAAAGAAGAGGATTCCTAACATTCTCTAATCCTAAGCCAGTAAAAAACCTGCAGTTCTGAAAGTGCAAAGGTTAAAATAAATCAAATAACTCATCAAATATCTTTTACAAAATCTTGGGCCTTCTCTTTTGAAAAGGGCTAGGAATTATAAAAATAATAAACTTTCAGGATAATACACAATTTCTTTATTAAAGCTACAATAATGCTCTTCACTAGCTGGCAAACAAAGTGAAGAATATACCTTTGTGTAGGATGTTCATGTAGTTAATTTTTTCTCACATGATAATTTGCAGTCACAAGGACAGAGAGAAAATGTATGTACAGTTAGAGGCAAAATTAAGGCAAATCATAACATTTCTTTCACAAAACAAAAGTTCAAACAAAATGTAACAAACACAGAAAATGGAACAAATGTTCCACGTAACACAGTATTGTTTCAAATGATTATAAAAAATATACATAATTGCACGTTGAAGTTGAATATAAACATGATTGAATGTTCTATTTACTTTACACTTCAAAAACCATCAGTGACAGTCTTTATTAAAGTCATGATGAAGGTTCTTGCAGTGGAAGGCAGGACAAAGGCTCCTGAAGAACATACAAAACCATTTCTTCAGGGCAATCCATAGCTCCCTCCTCAAGTAGACATGCATTTTCTGCAACATCCATATATTTGTCTCCAATAGCTTCAGCAATAAACATTTTGTGTAATGTGTAAAAACAAGAAAAAGGGAAAAAATGTTTTATGCATTCAATTTTCAAGGATTATATCAACTGGAGAAAGTTTTTGGTATTAAAATAATGTTATTAAGATGTTTAATGTAATGATATGTAACCTTCCAACAGATATGTTAGATATGGATATCCACAGAGAACTAGAGATGTAGAACATGGCTTGAAAACTTAATAAAACCAAGAAATAAGAATAACAGTTAATAAGTATTACATACTAGTATGATAAAAATAATCCCTAAAATATTGTCCTGAATTTGCTTGTTTGTAAAATACAACTGCAATTGCACTAGTGAGAGGGAGGTCCTCGACTACTATTAGAATGGGGGCTTTATCCAAAAGTAATCATTTATTCAAAATTAAATTTCATTTAACATTAGACATTTTAAGATGGTCAATTTATTGGTTTAAATTCTAACAAAGAGATTATACAAACTTGCAGATATATTTTACTTGGTCTTCACCCGGATTGCTTGGTGTATGCATGATCAAATACAAATTTTTACCAGTTCCAACAATATTATTTATTAAAAAAGCAGCTTTCAATGGCTTAGCCATCATTATCAACTGATGATGATGGCTAAGCCATCGAAAGCTGCTTTTTTATTAAATAATATTGTTGGGAATGACGAAGCATATAATTATTTTATTAGAAATGCCAACAATAATTCACTGCAATACCTATATTTTACCAGTTCCTTCAATTTTGTCATGCTCACAATGTAAAAATGTCTCCACTTTTAGACTTTCAAAATGAATCACACTTTTCCCCCTGACTGTGCAAACGTAAAGAAGGATAGGATGACTAATGCTCATTCTGTCCCTTGTACATGCCAGTCATACTGTTTGAAAACTAGGAAGACTTACCAACTGGAACCTCTTCAGGGAGAGAGACCTGCTGAACTCCATCAGTAGTTAGTTGCAACTGAGAAACAGTCAGGAGAACCTCTGGACCTACAAAACCAATAAAATTATTTCAATTTTACTCTAATTTCTTGTTAACTAAACTGTGCATGAGTCCACACCAACTCATGATAATTTTCAGGTTTTAGATTTATACGAAACCGGTTTCATTCTTGAGCAGTAACTACGTATCAATCATTACAAATTAATCAGCTCTCCCGTGTATATTTAGTTGAGACTTTATTATTTCTGGTATAACCATTCACAATGCAGCCCCACATATACTTGTATTGAACAAAACGTTTGAATGCAACAATGGTCTCAACAAAACACAATATTTGGCCAATTAGTGAGAAAAAATATGTCAGCTAGAATTAGTTTTGTGATTAATTTCAAACCCTGGGGATACAAATTTGTTTGATTCCTGTTCAGAAGAAGACTTATTTAGTTGATTTCTACACCACCTCTCTCCAATGTCATTCTGGGTATGCCCTTCTTAAGCTTTAGTAACAGGATTCAAAATCCCACAATAAATTGAATATAATCAATTAAATATGCTTTGTTTCTATATAAAAATCAAACAGGATAATCATGATGTATGTTTAGTAATAAATATAAACACAAAATATTATGAAATTTAACTTACTTTGAGGTTGTCCTATTATGTTATTAGGATCCTCTTGATCTTCAGACATCACCTTCCTTCCATAAGTTAATTCTGGGTGATTTTTAATTATGTGGCGTCGAAGAGAATTGCGATGTTTGAGAGTATGTCCACAGGCTGGACATGAGAATCCTCGTGAAGCATGAGATCGAGCTCGGTGGAGTTTCATGTGTTGACTTAAGCTCCTTTCCTATAAATGATAAGAAAATCATTTCTCTTTATATTAAAGTTTAATCTAGTAATAAAAGTAATTTAATATATTTGTGAATGAAAAATAAAAGTAATAAGTTTGCAATATAGTTTTTGATAATAGGGAAAAGATTTTTATACTTGGAAGTTTCTGATTAATCAAGTTGTTAATTTTAATTCCATGAAACCTCTTACCAGTAAAACTGAAAAAGGGAAGTTCTAAATTGTTTGCTATTTTTCTCTCTAATATTTTTTTTTTGTTTGTTTGTTTTTTTTCTTTTGACAATTCATTTTAAAGTTAAAAGAAAATAACTGATGCTATTGGGAGATCCAAAAGCTTTTAAATTATTGTCAAATGAAATATACCATGAAATGTCAACCATGAAATATACAATGGTTTTCTTAAATCTACTCTTGATCCAATATATTAAGCAAAATGGATATAAACTTTGGCAGCAATATGTAATCACTAATAGCATAAAATATTGTGGATGCGTATGAATTTATTACAATACAAAGTTTACATAAGTACATCTATGAAGTAATAATACTTATACATTTTTAATCACTTTCAGTTTGTTGTTGACATTTTACATTATATCTGTTATAAATAATGCACACATTTTATAAAAACAGTTATAAATACATTTTGAGAATGTGCAGCAAGACTTCACAATGAATACAGCACTATTCTGACAATGTAACAGCAATTCTGACCTGAATGTAAATTTTCTTTTTGTACTTTACTTTCAGGGAATGTACTTTCAGGGAATGATTTAACTTCCTGCATGAAATTTATTTGAAAGAACAAACCTTAATAAATGTGCGATCACAAAGGGTACACTGAAATCCAGGAGTCTCTGCATGCTCTGCCATATGTTTAGCAAGTTCTTTGGAAAATTGAAAGTTTTGTCCGCAGAGAGTGCAGTTAACAGACTGTCGCTTTTGCTGAGACTTCTCGTGACTTTTCATGTGTCTCTGCAAGTTCATCTTTTGATGGAATTCCTGTACAGAACACAAATTTTCCACATCAACAATACTTACACTGTTCTATCTATTTTCCTGCCACACCTCTTACAGAATGTAGGCAACAAGGTTTTAACAATAATACAGTTAACATTAACAACTAATAGTCTGATTCTCAGGCTACTATAATTTAATAATGGTATTTAGGGAAACACAGTGTTTAATTTTTGCCTTCCATAAAGTAGTCAAAAGAAGAAAACACCCAAGGATATGAACTCACAACCCTTGGCTTCATTTGAAAACCTTTTATCTAAACGGAACACCAAAGTTTAAAAATACAGGTCTTTATTTATTTAAGATCTCATACGTTTGAATGAAAATGTTTGAATTTAGTGTGTTGTGCACTATTCTCAAGAAAAAGTTTAAAGAGAAAACAAACAAAATTCAGACTGAGATTTGAATCAGTAGTGTGGTAGGTATCACACATTTCCTCTGTACCCTGTAGACAGCAGGCTATGGAGTTCATTGTGCATGAGCAATTACATTCGTAACATTGTTATGACCTTCAACATTTCAACTGGAAATTACACAAAAACAAATACTTCCCAAAAAGTGCACAAGATCATGATTTGCAGATCTAACATTGAGGAATTTGTGCATTACAAAAGAAGTCTTTAGCTTCAATATTAAAGGTGTAAAAGGAGCTGGGGAAAAAAATTTGAACTTTTAAACCGATCAATATTCCAGAGTTTTTAATAAAAATAGTATCTAAGTCATGTTATTTCCCAAACTGTACTCTAATTGAACAAAAAATTTAAAGAAATAGTTCAGATCCATTTCCAAGAAAACTCTGTTTACATACTTTAAAAAAATTACTTTTATTTCACTTTAAATTACTTGCAAATTACTCATAATTTCAAAAAATTGTTTACAAAAGTATTTAGGGATCATATTTTGAAGGCCATTTCGTTATGTATAATATTTCTATTTTCAATAATGTAGTTGGCTGAGGGGGTGAAAAATTTGGTACTATTGCACACTTGACAATCGTATACACAGTACAATTGAAGAGATAGAAGGAACATAGTGCTAACCCACATATCTATAAAGGCTGGGGCAGAAGTCATGGTAACTATTTTTTTTCTAAGAGAAATATTATCAGATAAGACAATTTTAATTTTATGAATTTTATTTTAATTACACAAAAACTGAGTTGTTGAGCAATTTTTGTGGTTGTATACGCCTTTAGCGTAGAAAGGTACATAAAAAACAGCTACAGTTAGTCATTTAACAAAATCATTGTTGACCAGTGTTATTAGCCTACAATGTGTGAGTCACTCCATTTCATTCATTCTTTACTCTCCACACCAATCATCGTTGTATCTTGTTTGGCTCGCAATAGCGTGGCAAGAGACTACGAAACACCTAAGTGCTGAAGCATAACCACAGTAGTGTTAACACATTAGCCAGAAACTTCACAATGAAAGATGTCTTAAAATTACAATGAAAAAAACCTTATCATTCAATGTTGTCATATGGATGTGTAGTGCCTACTGCTATTCAAAAAGTAGTTTGATAAAACTCAAAAAATTTTGGCATGCAGGAAAAAATCTTCTCATATCCAAAAGAGATCATTTAAGAGTGTCTCACCTTTACAATTAAGTATTCTGTACTTACAAATCTGTCCGACTCTGTCCTATTCTTAGGGAGTTTGTCATTTCTACCCTGAGTTTATGTACACCATAGTGGCCAACAATTGAGTGCATTTTTGTGTAGGGAGCAACAAGCTAGAATATTCTACAATATACTAGACTATATAATATACTACAGTATACTAGACTATATAATATTCTATAGTATACTATAGTATATTCTAGCTCATTTGTAGGGAGTTTGTGCACCCTTGAAGGTTAAAGCACTATCGATATTCTGCAAATGCCCAGTTCAAGTTTTGCATCACTTTAGTGCACCCAAGCATGAGCACCAGATCGATAGTGGTGTCTGCTATGGTGTGCACAAACTCCCTAGTCTCTGGGCATGCACCAATTCGAAATGTTAGTGCTCCCCGCCTTTTCGCTAGATTTACCAGGCAACTTGTATTGCATGGTAATCGATCATTCGATCACTTCATATGGAATTTGTTCCTGACTTTGGTTGCAGAGTGTGCTGCTAACTGTATTTCCGTGGAGCTATCATTGCACTGTCTTTTCATGTTTGTCAACTGATTTGATTAAAGTTTAATTTCGTGCTATAAGAGTGTTAATGCTAGCCTCACAGTTCTCAATTTCCTGAAATCGTCAATTGTAATTAATTGAATACATAGTAAAGGCTTCACAAGAAATAGGAAAAATTTCAATGAAAGTCTGTGAAGCATGCAGTAAATTCATTGGTTTGGTCAAAGTGAATTGCTACGGTAGAAGAAATGTCATTAAAAATGAATTTTTTTTTTTTTTTTAATCGAAAGAGTTGTATCATTTCTAGTTAGTGGATGGAGGAAGATTTTTTTTTTAGTGTAGTTAAATGCATTGCATTTCTTCACTTGCTTACAAATTTACGAAAAGTTTGGATTACTTGACTTTAACCACACCCTTGAACTGGGAAGCACCTATTTAGTATTAATTTATCATTAAATCTGAATACTAAAGAGGGCTTCTGCAATTTACTTCCATACGAATATTCTACATTTAAGTTTCTTAATCCTAGAACACATACTTTGTTATTTTGAAGGCTACCACGTGTGCAATAGGGGCAAAGGGATGCAATGGGGAATGAAAGTTTTAAAAATTTCCATATTTCAAGATGCATTCCTTTTTTCTTCTTTTCTCTTTGGCATGTTGTTGTTGTTATATTGAATTTCAAGAAATTTAGCATTTTTTGTATGATGCAACTGGGTGGTGTGTCAATAAATAATGAATCTACATAATTATCTCACAACTCTTAAAACTATGTAAAATTACATACTCTCCGGTATCATTCCCATTGCAGACATACAATTAGGCAGCATTTGTAGACACTGAGTCTTTTCTTTTCTGAGTTGGTAAAAGGGCTGCGGATGTAACACTGCAGCCATTCCTTGATTGGCTGCAAATTACCTAATCCCATCCACTCATGAGCTCATTGTCAACTCTTGCCCATTTCTACTGTTTGGGGTCAATGAGAGTCTCTTTGCGCAGATTTAAAGTCTCTGAGCCATATTTTATTTTCCTTTTTGGTCCACTGCATGATGAGTTGACACTTGATTTTTCACTTAATGTGAAAACTTCATGTAACTTGGACTTGATAACATATTTCTTCAGCAGACTTCCTCAGTCACTACTTTCTTGATTGATTGAGATTTAGAGGGCGCTTCAACTACTGAGGTCATTGGCGCCCATGGATAATATTTATAACACTGCATTTTGCTGGTTGATGCATTTTAATTTTATCTTGTAGAATTCAATAAAAAATTAAAACTACTTAATTTGTAATCTTTTTCAAAGTAATTATAAAACTGTTTTCTTACTTATACATACTTGTTTAAATTTTTTATTTGAATAATGTTAAATTGTATTTAAATTATATTTAAAGCACATGTACTCAAAACATGTACTCACAACAAAGTTACTAGTGGTGCAACAGAATGGCACAGACTTTCCCGTATTAGTTTTCTATTTCCTATGGTCTTGGCTAGCTATTCGGACTTGCTACATACTCTTGCCAGCAAGTACATTGTTTTGATTTTTTCTAAATGTTTCAGTTTCCTAATTGTAGACAGGAAATATTATTGTAAGATTATTAAAGAACAGTAAAACCTCGTCCTAAATGGCAATTTTCTTTGAAAAATTTGGAGCTGTTGTTAACAAACTGGTTTACGCACTATTGAAAATGCGAAATTTGAACCTCTTTTTACTGAAATCTATTGAGTTTCCGAATAACTTCGTATGAAGTCATTTCAAGCCCTTCCAGTCACAAATACAATAGTGTTTACAAATCTCTGGAAATGTACATTTTAAAAGCGTGAGAGATCTTTCAAAAAAATTATATTAGTGTAATTAAAAAAACAACAACTTCGAAATGAACTTTTTGTCATATTAAAGACTGCAATTAGAACCATCACTTCGAAAAGTTTGAAGATAAAAAAATTGGAGCCGATTTTTATAAAATGGCGTTTGAGCGTTTCTGAAACTGGAATATTGAGTAGGTTTTCACAGAAAACGGTTGTTTTTGAGAAACTTTATCTGAATTTATTGAAAGCAGTGTACTTATAAATATAATGTGAAAAATTGTCATTGTAAATATTAAAGATGTGAAAGAAGTAAAAAAAAATTATTTTTTGTAATTTTTGAAAGAACGAAAGGATAGAGCAATATGGCGGTTAAGTCATCTTATAGAGTGCATTTAGCTCGATCCCTACCAAAAGTTTAGAGAAACAATTTGGAGCCGCATTCGAGAATATCTTGTTTTTGTGATTTTTTTAAACTGCACGTATTGCATGAAAACTACTACATAAAAAAACAACAACCTTAATGAAAAAACTCACAATGGAGAACAAATTTTATTTGAAGGAAAAATCTCTATCTTTAATTTTGTAGTTGTAGGAAGACACAGAAAAAATCAAACTCTCACAATTATCAAAAATTCAGAGGTAACCGTGAAAATCAGACCTATACTACTTTCAAAAGTATACTTTTAATCTAATATTTATCTTACAAGAAATTTAAAGAAAAATTTAAAACCGTTTTTGAGAAAATTTTGAAAATATCCGAGGATTTCATGTAACGGACCTCCAAATTTTGAAATTTTTCAAAATCTCAAAGTTTCGACTCGAGCCAGGTGGGCAGGAAAAAAGTCCTACGCATAGTTTAGGCGCTAGTGGTGTTCACAGACGGACCGAGTTTTTACAAATAACCACAAGTCGGTATTAGGGGACCCCAAAAAGTGCATTTCCGTCGAAATCTCGAAATCGATTTTCCGCACCATTACATAACTTTCCCTATACTACGTATATACTCCGTAAACGAGAAAGTAAAAATTTAAATAATTTAAGAAAAGAAATGTTTCAAAAGCAACTTATCCGCTGATTAAAAGCGTGTGAATTGCCTACAAAGAGGGTTTGAATTTCGCTTAAGATATATAAGCACTGTAAGTCAAGACGTTAAAACGAACACGCAATATTGATAATAAACGTGGAGCTAGCTGTAAAGGATATATAAAATATCTTTGAGGCCTCTTGCCTCCATTTCTTTTTGGATGTCGTTTCTTCAACTTCTTGGTGGTCCTTACACACTTCTTCCTCTCTGGAGGTGTCGATGCCCAGATCTTCTTAGGACACCTATTGCTTCCTATATTCGTACGCTGGATATGTCCATACTCATTCAATCTTCTTGTTCCTATTGAATCCAAGATGCTGCTCTCTACGTTCACCATCTGTCTTATTATTTCATTTCTAATACGATCCACCCTGAACATCCGGCAGCACCTTCTCCAGTAGTCCATTTCAAGGGCCATCAACCTATATTTATCCCCTTTGTTCAATGCCCATGTTTCAGCTCCTTAGGTACTTATGTTCTGTGCGATGGTCTTAAAATTATGACCCGTCATCCGTTTTGATATTTTTGTTCCAGAGAATAGAGTTTAACTGTCTTATCACTCTCTCTGACCTATATTGTTGGAAATGTCGTCAGAGCTTTTTCCCTTCAAGTAGAGGGTAACTCGAAGGTACTTAAAGGCTTCTTCTTTTAATGCTCCCTGTAGCGACGTCCAGATCCCCATGTTCTTTATCTCCTGCTATCATATACTCCGTTTTTAAGGTATATAATGAGACCCCATGTTTATACTGCTCTTCTAATTTGCAAAACATATAACTCGCATCATCTTTTTCACTAGCCATGTCCACTTGATCATCGGCAAACAGCAGAGTGTACAGTACATTATTTTCTATTGGCAATCCCATTCTGCCACACTTCCTTTTCCAAATTTTAAGCGCTTTTTCAAGATAAATTTTTACTAAGAGAGGGGCCAATGAGCACCCTTGTCTTAACCCCTTCTTCACTTGAAATTCTGGGGAGATTAGTTTACCTACTTTAGTGGAGCTGTTATTGCCACTATATAATGCATTGGTGTATACTGGCTCGATACCACTTTAATGCATGGCCTGAACTTATTTAATGGCACTATCATATCGTATCGTAATGACTTTTGAAGATCAAATATGAGAACGACATTCCTTCCTCTTTCAACTTTTTTTTCTATTAGACTTTTTAATGTGAAAATACCATAAATACAAGACCTTCCTACTCTGAATCCATTCTGTTTCTCCAATACTGTATAATGATGTTCAATTCTGCATTTTAGGATTGTACCGTTAAGTCTACTGGGCTTATTACGCTTAACCCACGATAGTTGTTGCAGACTCGCCTGCTTTCTTTCTTATAAATTGGAACAATAAAGGCCTTTTTCCACTCACTCGGTGGGTCACGTAACGTAGGCACTAAAAGCTGTTGCCAATATTTTCATCACACTATCAGGTGCTGATTTTAAGAGTTCTACACCAATATTATCTGGTCCCGGGGTCTTTCTATTCTTCATGAGGGTCAGGGCGGCTCTTATTTTATTTGGAACAGTAGACACGACGGACACGAAGACGGGTTAAAATGATTTCAACACGCTTAGGTCGGGATGAGGATCGCCCTCTGGCGCCCTCTCTTAAGAGAATACTTTATCACACTTAGTTTAAAAGAGATACTGTGCCACTCTGCCTCGCTCTAAAGATGGATCGTTTCAAAAAAGTCTTCACATCGGGCTATGGTACAGAAGTAATGTCAACATGAATCTTCTGCGTCGCCGATTTCGTCGCCTAGTCAGCCAGCTCGTACCCTGTGATTTCCTCATGTCCTGAAAGCCAACTGAGTCATAGAAAGATCATAGTGGCGAATCAAAAGTCGATGAGTCAGGTTTTGAACTAATTCCGTCAGGCAGTCTGACGAAGAACGGGAGACAACTTCGGGAGCAGAGAGAATCAGAACAGAGAACTACTCGGTGCAAAGTCGTTGACTACGTATTTTAGGACTTCATGAATTTCATACATTTCAGCACAGAATATACTGCATTGAGAATGTATCTGATATGAGTTGATGACCCTGACGCAATAACTACATGCCACTGCGTCATTGTATGATACCTGTGTATAAGAATATATGATCTGGATAGGCTACCTACACTTCCTGAAAATACATCTGGTAAACATGAGGACTAGTAGTTTGTTTGGGAAGATTGGAGAGTATGATGTCAATATTGGGACGGAGGAGTTTCCAAAGAGGTATTGAGCAACTTGGGGGGCTTCACAGGGAGGGGGAAGACCATCATTAAGATCCAAAAGATTTCGCAATCGAATACCTGGAGGCTGGGTGGGGCAGCGATGTTCGAAGAATACACGAGGTGCCATATTCAGAATGGATGGTTTGGCGACAACGATGGTTAAAGAGTCCTGTCACTTTTGCACCTAAGACGCTAATATAATATCCCGCCTTTTTTTAACACGTTCGCTGCCAAAGCTGGTATGTTGCGTACGTTCACATGCACCAAGATCCAATCTGTATTTTTTGCTTTTAAATTAAGTTTTGTGTTATTAAATGTCTATATTACAGATTATTTTTAGCAATAAATAAATTCACACAAGTATACTCGTAGTTGGCGTATGAAATAATTGTTTTGCTTCCTACGCCACGAGATAACTCGTTAACCGTTAAACAAGACATACTTGTCCGTTTTGCGCATGCCCATAAAACATCTGCGACTTCATTGTACGTTAATCTTAAACGAGTCGCTGAACACAAGTATTTAAGCAGACCGTTTATAACATATCCCCTGAATGAACGGTGAAAATGTCGAAAAAAACCTCTCACTGAAAAAGAAGTAGAATATAATGCAAATGTCAGTGATTAAGAATGGAGTAATTGTTCCGTTGGAGTCAGATTGCATTCCATTCAGTGAGCAGTCTAGTGAATCAATTACCGATAATACTGCTGACGAAGTATGCCATAGTATCCCACGGGGGAGGAGGATAGATCACACCAACTATAGACATAATTGGTGGCAGCGTAATCGAATATCACGGGGGGAGCAGCTAAG
>BOPP01000071.1:6240155-6265830 GCA_017312745.1 Gryllus bimaculatus | reverse complement strand
TGCACACCAAACAATAACATAATTGTGGCCAACGGTAATCAACTACTACGAAAGAAGAGCAAAAAATTAAGTGCAAATTACCTAAAGGCCAATAAATTTGGTGGTACGTGGGTGGGCCCAGTGCCGGTTGGGCGGGAGTGTTCGACGGACAAGACATAATTACGCTACTACGCACGGAGCCGAGAATCGCGAGCCCAGACGCCCAAGCCATGCACTTACAAAACGCCAGCAGGACAGGAAGGAAGGACGGAGAAGGAAGGGAAAGGACGAGTCTCGAAGCCCACCACCCGGGCTTTGACAGAATCACAAATTCAGCAAGGATCCGGCGTAAGTATACGTTATCTGCATTGTTACGCCCTCAGTTCACAAGGTTTTAATTAGCGCTTACTAACGAGATTCGGGAAAGAGTGTGTAGTGGCAAAACTACGTGGCAACAGGAATTCGGACTCGAAGTTCCAGGTGGGAACTTTAGCTTGTGGTAAAAATTTGAATAAGAGGAGCATTCCGATTACAGAGGAGGAATTTGTTAAGGATCGCGCAGAGCCATTAGGATCAAAAAGAAAAGAGCGAACGGGATGCCCGAAACGAGGCGTTTCAATTAGAAAAACTCAGGATAAGAACAGGGTGACACGGCGACTAGAGCTTAGTCCGCAGCCTGAATCGAGTGGTAAAGTTTCAGATCATCGAATTAAATCAGGTTATGAGTCGTTTCATTAAAAGGGCGAAAAGCGACATTACGGCGGCATTTCTTTTCCTTAGTGTGTCATTTCGTCGATACCCTAAGTTTTCAGGGGCTGCCGACTCCCCCCCGTTCTCGCTTTCATTCGATTACAACCACTCAACCCCCCCACCAAATCTTTTCAACACTCATTTTAGCATATAATTTACACAAAGACGTCAGTAAACTTCCCGGAATCGTATGGTATAGAGAGGGGCTACGTCGCTCACCAAGTCCCATTAAACTTTGGGGGGCCACAAAGTATTCAAAATCTCTTTATGGGGACTGCTCCGTGCAGATTCTATTTTCGTTACATGTTTTCCTAACAATTGGTCCATGGCACAGATTAAATGCGAGCGCTATACCCTAGATTCTCACGGGCGATCATGGTGAGGAAAGGATATGAATATCTAGCCCGTAAATCTAAATGTATATACTTCCCGGCAATATAAGTTGCGAAATCGTATAGATTTCAAATGGATTTAATTCGCATATTCTAAAATCTCCTACTTGCCTCTAAGTCGACGGGCATTAACTGTGGATGGTGGGAGCAGTCCATAAGAATTGCCACCACCTCTCTTCCGGGAGAGGAGCTTTCTCGACAATTGGATTGTTTTCTACGAAACACTGGGTAAAGCCGAAAATATTTATCCTGGAAATTTTTTATAACGCGAGGGAGTTTGCAAAATTCATTGTAAAGAGTGGGTAGCTGGATTAGACAATCCCCCAGTTAAATACGTTGAAGAGGATTAATTGAATTTTAATTGTAGGATCAACTGACCACGGCCGAGTTGCCTATCGACAATCAAAGACCCCGTTGAACTTTCCGAACATGAACACTTTATATACGAAGGGTAGGAAGATGCCGTGGGGGGGAATATTGATGAGGTAACTGTCGTTTTCCGGGTCTGCGAGTTATGCTTTTAAAATACGACCTTTGTAAGCAGAGATATTAATATACCTGATATTGTTAATCAGGAATTGCAACTAATATTAAACCACTATAGGGCGGATCGCTTCGGAAAACGGGCTTCCATCGGAACTAGCTCTAGGTCGCCCCGATAACATCCGACACTCTGTTCTAGTTTAAACAGTACAAGGAAACCGAAACCAGCAGCGTGTCCTGGAGGTTTTTGTTACATAAACATGGAGAGCGCGAAGCAGCCCGATTGTCTGAAGGGACAAATTTTGGCAATGTCCGCAGCCCCGGGAAAATCATGTCGGGCGGATTATCAGAAAACCGATGGGGTCAGCTGGCGCGCTTATGAGGGTTGGGCTCTTTTCTTTTTTGAATCAACCGTAAATCAGACAGGGGGGACTATGTTACACGCAGTTATGGTCGGCCTGTCAAGCGGCGGATTCCCCTCACATGATAGAGCGTGAATAGGCCGCTGGCTTTACCGTAACAATTCCTCCCTCTTAATTCGGAGCCGCGAGGCGGGGAAGAAATGGGCTTGGTCGACTTATCTAAATCAAGTCATTTTCGTGATCGATCTTCAAAAAACGCGGAACTAAAGAGTAGAATTGCTTTTAACCAGGCTAATAGTTTTCCCCACTCTAGTGAACTTTCGAAGTCCAAGAACGAATTCCCTGGTGGCACACGGGTGGGGCACTACAAAGAATGGCACGTGAGTTCGTTGGGTCAGTACAACACTTAAACCGAATCGTCGGTTTAGGTAAAGACGGTATAGCCGGGAAATTTTTCCATATATAAAATAAACTTGAAAAGTGGAGCTTTAAAATTGGGACAGAATAGACTATAGGACTCAGCGCGTCGTTTGACAATTATTGACTAAAACGATAAATTCATCAGCGACAAGAGATTTGGACACGGGGGGCAATCCCTTTAAGATAAGCCGTGGAATTGTTGGATTTGGTGGTCAGGTCCCTTGGATCAAAACCATGGATGCCTCAGCATCGCAATCTCCCAAGGAAAGTAGCAGAAGTCGAATAAGATCCGAGGAAAAGGGACGCGGTTGGGTTTCGGGGCCTCTTAAAGGGGAGAGTCGTTCACGACAGCTCGGGTCTGTCGTCTTCCTCCTTCGCGAATGTGTTACAGAGATTTTACTCTACTTATGGTAAGTAATTACGCAAGGGGCAGCCTTTTGCGCCTTATTGGAAGTTACGGTGGAAAGCGCAGGCATTTTTAATCTGGCGGTTGTAGAGTGCTGGTTTGGGGGCCGTACCATTGGGCATTCCCTGTAGGTTTCTGTGGAATGCGGTTAATTACTCGGTCATCTCGGGGAAGGCCGCTTGAAACGGCGCCAGTTGAGCCGTTGAGGCGGGAGGTGCGGCCCCACGGCGGGGCGAGCGGCGCCGAAGGGAGACTAATCGGGACGGTAATAGGACGGTAATTTGAGGTCGTGTCGGTCAGGTAGAACGTACCTCGATCCACCTTCCGCCAGCAACTCGAGGCGCGGAAGTCCCCGCCGAAAGGAAGCTATTCGTGAAAGGGATGAAGTGCAGTGGCCGTGTACTCGAATCACCGCCGTCTAAAGCCCGAATGAACTCATAAATGGTAGCCAGAATGAGATTGCCGAGTCACAACAAAGTGACAGGGAGATTAAAGTATTATATGACACCTACATCCTATGAGTTCATCTGTGGGATCCAGCCAAGAAGACCTAGGGCGTTGCAGAGACCTTGCCTTCTTTTCTGACTTCGTCACAAAGGTTGATCCGCACATGTTTCGTTGCTAACCAAACAGAATTTTGTATCAATTAGTTTCTTGTTTGTGGTCCTACAGGTGGCCTCACGCATTAGAGATGCCTCAGCAAAGCCCGCCCAGCGCGTTCGAAAATGTTTAAAACATGTTAGTGGTCCCACTCAATATCGGGCAGCCCAGATCGTCTGATTATATAACGGAAGTGTGTTTTCACGGATGCACCGCGATGGACGGCACTTAGGCGGTACACTTAAAATGCGAAAGCCCCAGTGGGTATGGCCAATCGCGAATAAACCACAATTTTGATCTATATTTTTTTTGGATTGGCGTCGTGATTGTTTTTCTAATTCCCATGCCGATATGGCTACACTCGTCTATGTGAAAATCTTGCGAATGTGAGTCAAAAAGGTCCGGCAGGCCAAACTGATCGAAACAAAGACCACCCCGGTTAGTGGTTATTAAGTACCACTATGCGGCAATGCCGGATAACTGGCGACTTTTCGTTAAAAAATCAGGGCATGCGTTTGGCAAAAATTATCATGATTATCACATGTATTGGATATCAACTTACGGAGCTTACGTGTGGGCCTGGCTCTTTCCCGAAACTTATCGTGAGGTTGCATGTACACTATGACCCAATTCATGGTGCTCAAGTAAATAATGGGGCCTAGAGGTTAACTCTCAGCGATGGTCACTTCCCATTTAATATCCAGATCGAGACAAATTTGCCTTACTTACGATTTGAAATTATTCACAAGAAAGGGAAAATCACGCACGTTAACGCCGCCCAAGATTTTGTCTCCTAATTAAGCTTAGGATGTTTTACAATTCGATATGGACGACATTCTGGTATTACCTGGGGACACCAATTTAGTAACCTGAGCAATGCGGAGGTTGCTACCATCTGATGTTGGATCACTATGAATTGCAATTGTTATGCTGAATCTAAAAGGAAAAAATATTGTATACATATGTACAAGTTGTCTTTTTTTGAATTAAGTCTGTATTTTTCATATGTTTTGGTATTGTCGGGATATGTTTTGTTGTTTATATCGGCCTCTAATTTTGTTGTTTCAACTGTACAATTGGGGTCTTAGTTTGAAATTCAGGGCTCGGTGATATGATTGGAGTTTATTTAAATTTATAGCGGTGATAAGTTTAGCGGGTCCGGTTGGGTTTGTCAAAATATAGTTTTTGTTTGTAGAAATTTAGCCATTCTTGTACGATGTGTAAATAATTTAATTGTGTTACATGTGGTACGCACGTAAAATTTGTATATGACATCTGTAACACTGGAGTTTTTACCACTGGGGCAGATTTTAAATGTTGCACATAAATGTAAGGTGTAAACCGTAACGTAAATTTACGGGGTTAGAGTTTTTAGGGGATTATTTAGTTGTATATGTTGTAATTAATTTGTGGTATTATGTTATGTGATAATATGTAGAAGAAAAACCGACTAGGGAGTTTTTTGCCTAGAATGTAAAACGAATGAGACATGGTTAAAGTTCATACTCCGCACCTCTGCCAAGAAACGGTTCATCACGAGTTTAATGTTACATTGTGCGTGACGTTTCCTTTAATTGTTTATTTCATTAATGTTGTGTCGGGGATGTTTGTTCTCCTGCATAAGAAAAAATTCAGTTCTATAAATTGGGTACTCGTGCAGTCGACGGCAAAACATTCATTTATCTCAAATTATTCCGCGAATGTATACCGGCCTACATGGTAACGATCGATACGGTTAGCAGTATAACGTGCCTCATGGCATCTTTGGGGCCGTATAGGATAAATATATTTGTTATACGAAAGCTCTGTGTCTGTGGTCGCTGTGAGTATCCATGACGACACAATATCCTAAATAAAAAACACAAGAATGGTATCAAGTTATATAAGTCATGTGAATCAAATGTTATTGATCTTTTACGCATTTACTGCGGGAAATCTGAGAAGACTGACAAAGAGACTGGTCACGCAACTCAGGTAGTTCTACACCTAATGGATGTCTATTTAGACAATGCGCGAATAGAAAAAGGAGCCCAAAACTTACAGTAATAAAAAAGTCGAAAAAAGGTGAAGTTATTTGGAACAGAAGAGGAGAGGCAGTAGTTTGTAAATGGAAAAATAGGCGTGAAATGCTAACCATATCACACATGCTCCACGTGGAAATGGTTGATGTACGTAATTCCTCACGCGACTCAATTCGACTTTCCTCAGCCTAGTAAATACTGACTCCGGCCGCGGAAGCCTACGCTCTCAAGTGTTACACCATGCGTTCCAGCACTTCGCATACACAGCTTGTGAGAGAAATAGGTCGATAGCTTGAAGACAATGATCGATTTTTCCCTTCGTTGGGAACTGGACGATTGTTTCTCGCCACAGAGGGGTGATAGTGTGATCTTCCCAGATACGGTTATAGAGCCGGGGGAGAAGTTGCAACGTTTCGGGAAGAGGTTGCACCATTAACTGGATTTCGTCTGGACCTGGTGCGGTTCTTTTGGCAAGTATCACCGCATTTCATACATGGAGAATGGGATATTGTAATCATGCTCATGCACTCTGCTCGAAAAACCTAAAGCACGGTTTTACATTATTTCTTCAATCAAATGAATATTTGGAGCATAGTGCGCCGAACTCGTCATACTTCATAATGAACGGTAGTTCCTCTACAATGGCGTATGGAGCTGTAATCATCTGACAATTTTTAAGAATACCTGGCACTGAGTTTGGGAAATAATATCTATTAATTTGACGTATTTTCCTCCATTCCAGACGTGGTGGCACATGACAATTGAGAGATGAGACGTATGCATTCCACGATGAATTTTTACTCTCTAGAATGGTTCTCCTCGCCTTCGCTCTGCACCTCTTGAAATCAATTAGGTTATCCGCGTTTGGATAGTGTTTCAGACGCGTCAATGCTTTCTTACGAGCACCGGCCGCCCTTAAGCAGACTAGAGTTCTACCACAGGACAAAGGGGTGTCGCGGTTTACCGTTTGACTTGGAAATTGCAATACAGCACTGTTAAAATGAGCTGCCATTCTTTCCTCTACACAGACAACTACTCGCCCTCTGATGGATTGACATTCTCTTGGAATTTCAGCCAGTCAGTGCGTTTGACACACCACTGAGGGGGCGTGCCAACCCAAAAGTAAGTCAACCAATGTGGCAATAGCGGGGTAATGGTCGCTTCCGTATAGGTAATCTAGAATGGACCATTGCGCAACGGTGGCAAGAAAAGGGCAGCATAGAGCAAGATCGATACGCGTACCTCGAGTTTGAGGCAACAGCAAAGAGTTGGTTCAGGTTTAGGAAAATAATAGTAGGTAGAAGAAGAAACAAGTGACAATGGGAACACAGAACAAAATTTTATATTCTCATTAAATAACAGGGGAACTTTCGAACTAGTAGACAAGTATTAGGAAAATAAACAATTTTAAGAATCATCGGGAAGCATTTCGAAACGGCACAAAAATTCAGAAGGAAAACTTAAAAGGCAGAAAGATACTTACACAGAAAGACAATTGAATATAGGCGATTGATGTAAGTAGTTCTCAAAATAAGTTGGAATTTCGGCAAAGCAAGTGAACCAGAGGGTAATGATCTTTGGGTAATGCAGCAAATTAAAAGGCAAAATTTTCAGAACTCTGAAAAGTGCCAAATCAGAATAGAGGTAACGAAAATATGAAATGTTCCAAAAGATCTTGGTGACACAGGAAAGCAAGCATTTTTGTTTTGTTGAAAAACCAATCAAAAGACTAGACAGACTGGAGAAGATGCAAGAGGGATGATAGATGGCAAGCCGATAACAAGGTGTGGCATGTGTTGGCAAGTTTTCATCTCTTCTGAGGAGAGTGAATACAATGCTGAATGTATATTGAACAATGCTTATTTGTGCTTATTTGTGTTTATTTGTACTGTATTTGTGCTCATTTGAGTCATAAACAAAGATATTTTCCCTGCACATTACCAATAGATAATGAGAAATATCATTTTCTCTATCCTGTACAGGCAGAAACTTCAGTCCCATGACCCATTATAAATTTTCCAGTGACAACGCTGCTTCTACGGCAAGTATTATTACTTTAATATTTGTAATAAACAGAGAGCTTGGATAGCAAGGAAATACATAAATCAGGTAAAGAAATAATAGTAATAAAGACAGAGGCGTGACAGGACAGCCACATTAACTTGTAAATGCATTATTCTGTGATTAAAATCTACATTATTGTTTGTTTAAAGAAAAGGATTTTGAAAGTAAGCCACGTGGGCTTTTTGAAATGTTGTACAGTGGTCTGACCTTTTTCAACCATTTAATTACATAATTCATACATATAATCTGAAATATATATATATATATATAGATATATATAGATAGATAGATAGATAGATAGATAGATAGATAGATATAGATATATAGATATATGACTCATAATAAACGAGTGAATGGGTGTCTTCTTCTAATTTTATTAGAGCAAGGATGGAAAGTTTTCAAGGTAAAACTTCTGAGAAAACTACCTGAATATGAATAATCTTACCTTGCCGCATTGCGAACAGATAAATTGCTTTTGATTACTGTGTTGTTGACGTATATGAGCATCCAAAGACTTTTTTGACTTCAATAATTTGTTGCAGATGGTGCATCGCAACTGCAAACACAAAAAAACACAAACACTATAAAAAACTGTTTTTGTAAGAGAACTTTGTTTTAAATAATCGTATATGTAATGTCACGTAGTGATTAAACACTGCCAAAATAACTTCGTACACATCCCACAGTCTGCATGTTTATAATTATCATGCTATTACTGTCTAATCATAACAGTTAAATATGACAAACGAAGATGAAAAGACAATTGTTCAACATTAACAAGACATTATGAGACATCATTAAATCAGACATGACTGAAATGTGAGAGATTGAAAAGTAATATTTATGTGTACAGAATGTACAGTTAATAGAAGTGTAACCTTGTTCAGCATATACTTAAATACGTACGAGTATAAAATTATTTGTTTGTTATGTAGGAGTAGAATATATTTTCTGTGATGATGAATTGTGTAAGAAATACCCAAATTATCTGAAAAATGATATTATGTAATCACTGTTATCTCTATATTTATTTGGTACAAGCTTACAACATTTAATTAAAAAATTCACCCTAGTCATTGAATTTCATAAATAATACAAATTATTTAAATTGAGCACTTCACACATTCACAGAAAATATATTTTGTGGTCCTAATCATGAATGTTTTTGAAAAAAATCCAACGTGATATTTGATATTGTTGCAACAACATATGGGACATTCTTTGATAATCAGCCATCAAAGGGTCAAATCATATCGAAGGGCCGGAAATCATAAAAATAATTATATTTACTGATTTAGCATGAATTTTAAAATTTACTTTTATTTTTTTGGAACATTATTTTTTATCTAAAATTAATTCAATTTTTCAACGATTTTACTACATTCAGCTCCAAGCTACAATACATACTAACATTCCGCACCGACCTGCAATTTTACTTTAAAGAAAAATGTCTTGAATATTGAATTGAATTGAATTGAATATGCCTTATTTTACGTGGCGAGACTCGGGCCATCAGGCCCGCTCTTCCGTCTGACCACGCAAATTTCGCTACGCTCCTTTCATATAAAGAGAAAGAAGGTATTTCTTGAGCGAGAAACAGAAATTTTTTAATAGTAGAAGAAAGCCGGAAAAATGCCAATGTTGATACTTTTGGAAATTCACAGCTAACAGTGAAAATAATGATAAATACCCTGGTAAAAACCAAACTTCCTTTAGATAATATGTTTGCCAGGAAATTGCAAATAGCTTACGTAAAAAATGCCATTTTCACATTAAAAGGATCCTAGGGCATCGCCATGTTTTACTTCTTCAGGTAGATAAATTCTGTCTAAACTACAAGATAAACTAGTGGTGATACTGAATGGCACAGACTTCCCCATATTAGTTATCTATTTCCTTTGGTGTCAGATAGATATTCGGACTTGCCACAAAGTCTTGCCAGCTGCCCTCTATCACCCCGAAAGTACATTCTTTTTAAATTTTCTCAATTTTTCGATTTTGTAATAGTAGAACGGAAATATTTTAAGAATATTTAAGAACAGTAAAACCTCATCTTAAATGGCAATTTCCTTTGAAAAATTTGGCGCCATTTTTAAAAAACTGGCATTTAAGTGCTACTGTAAATTCAAAATTTGAAGTTCACAGAAAATTTTTGACTTTTTGAAAAACTTAATTAGAACACTAACTCACTCACAAATAGAATATTGTTTACAAATTGCTGGAAATTTGCATAATAACAGCGTGAGAGATTTAGTAAAGAAATTACATTTGTATAATTTTTGAAAAGACAAAAAACTTTTGAAATTTATTTGTCTTTCCCGAAATGAAATTTACATCCATCACATAAAAGAGTGTAATTAGCACTATCTGTTCGAAAAGTAAGAAAAAATGGAGCCATTTTTGAGAAAATGAAGAGTTTGAGCATTTCTGAAAGGGCGGAATTTTGAAATTTTCAAAGAAAACTACAGTCATCGACAAACTTTATATGGCATTATTTGAACTTACATTAATGTAGAAAAAAATACATTAATGTTAAGAAATTGCCGCTAATTTAAATATTAACGACGTATTAGATGTCAAAAAAACTACATTTTTGTAATTTGTGAAAAAAAAGAACAATATGGCGTTTATGTCATATTATAGAGTACGTTTTGCACTAACCTTGACAAAAGTTTAAAGAAATAATTTGGATCGGTTTTTGAGAAAAACTTGTTTCTGAAATGTTTGAAGTTGCACATAGTGCTCGCGATATTGCAACAAAACTACTAAAAAGTTTTAAAAAATGTACATGACTTCAATGAAAGAACTCACTAAAAACAACAAATTTTATAAGGGAGAAGGAAAAATCTCTTTCTTCATTTTGTAATTCTTGCAAGTCTCGAAAAAATTCAAACTTTTGTAATTTTAGAAAATTCAGAGAAAACCATGAAAATCTGATTTATGCCACATTTACAAGTGCACTTTAGTCTATTCTTACAAGAAATTTAAAGAATAAAGTAGAACCGTTTTTGAGAAAATTTTGAAAATGTCTGGAGTGCTTCGTGTAACGTACCCCCAAAATTTGAAGAAGTGGTGCCAGATCGACCAGAGAATATCAATTTTGGAAAAAATTGTACGTATGGTTTAGGCGCTTGCGGTGTTCGGAAGCCGACAGTCGGACGGACGTTTTGAAATACCTTTTTTTCCGTAACTGGGGACCCCTGTTCACGCACGCTCCTAGCTTACAACCGCCCCCCCCCCTCACTGCCCGGCCTCCGGGACACGTCATCCGCTTTTTCCCGGCGTCTACCCTTTCCCTTTGCTTAAGGAGGCCATTGTCATCCGCTGATCTATACCTTTGAAACCCAGCGCCTCTTAGGCGCGGCGCGGATTCTTTCAAAACACTTGTTTGGTAAGTGCGGCTTACCGCAGCTCATTTGAGCGTTCCGCGAATTGCAGCTACCCCCGGCCAGCGGCTCGGCTGCATCGCGCGGTCCGCCCGTTGTCTTACAGGCCTCGGCAGCCCTTCCCGCGGTGGCCCAGAGTGCCCTCTTCCACTTTAGATCAGCCCCCTCAGCCACGCCTCGCGGTAGCCACCCCCGCGGCAGGGAGGGGCTGGTTCTATATATTTGTGTGCATCACCGCGCCCAGCAGATTCAGATTCAGATTTAGACATGTAAGCGGGGCAAGGTATAGCACTCAGGGCCGCAGGCTGCCCACATCGCCGATGGTCGGGGCTAGGGCCACCCATCTAGGCATTTCTTAGGGCTGAAGCTGCCCACATCATATGAATTGGACCATGGCAGCGCGCACTGCCTGGTCGTCGTGTCGGGGAGCCTGCAGCGTTCGCTCAGAGGCGCTTTGTGCGTGCTCAGCGACCTCCGCGCAGCGAGTGCCATGCCCCGGCGACAATTGGGGCGAGCTCAACGTCTTCAATAGCAGGTACCTGTTTCTGCCTCCGAAGTGCCGAGCCAAGCTGCTCAAGCTCATATTAAGCAACAGAACATAAATCGGCATTAGTCGGATTGAACTGTTCCTCTTCATCATTAAGGATCATTCATTGGATTTTGGATCACTAAGTCACTTTGTGACAATTCATTTATAAATTGATATTTGTAAATCACCTGATTAAGTTGTAGATTTAGTTTTCTATTATTAGTAATTCACCACTCGGGCCCGGCACGCATTGTATGTTGTAGGTTTATAATTGTTTTGTGTTCATGTCCTATCTTAGATTGTAAGTTTACACTTTAATCCAAGAAGCATTCTCATTTATCTTCATTAATTAAATTAATATTTAAACTAATATCGCTTTGTCATTCATCATTCGGCCGATCCTTTATTTCCTCTTATGAGGTGGTCGTTCGTATTTTAATAGCCCTCTGGCTACATCGCGTGAGCTACCGGAGGCCGATATGTGTGTGTGCTGTGCGCGCCTATAGCCAACAGTACAGTCCACGCTGTTTGCTTATCATCGCGCGTGGCGCCGTGTGAGAGGTCGGTACCAGGTGAGGACCGCGTCTGCACGCGCTCGCACGACACGGACGCGCGGTGCGCATACAACCCCAAAACGTGTATTTCCATTGAAACCTCGAAATCGATTTTCCGCAGCATTACATAATTTTCCCTATACTACGTATATAACTCCGTATATACGTACCTATATGGCAAAGTAAAAATATTAGACGAAACTTTATGTACAGTGAAACTTCGTTTATTCGTTTCTCACTAATACGTTTTTGTGTTTTGGTAAGTCCCAGATAAACTCCTATAATTCCCACGATAAATTATTTCAGTAATGCGTCTCATATTTATATGTTTTTCACACTAATACGTTCGTAATAAAAGCCCCTTTAAGACAGTATAACGTTCAAATAATCGTGGTGAGGCGCGGGGCGACCTGCGCCGAGAGCGCGGAACTAGCGTGTTAGTCGAGTCGGCACACTTCAGAGTGCTCTCGCGGAGCGGCCTGTCGCATGGCCTCTGGCTAATGAAACTTGTAACATAGAAGCTCGACTCAGCCTAGCTGAGGGGCCGAGACCGCGCGAGCCCTCAGGGTGGTAGGGCAAAGTCGGCTCCCGGGCACCTGCGGAAGTGGAGCGTCGAACATTTCCAGAGGATTTCTCCGAGGATCCCAGGAGGTGACGGCATGCTCTGAGGGAAGGTCAAAGGCGTCCCCGGGAGAGAGTAAGGACGTAATGACCCATGAGTGAAGTTTGTTCCACTCTCCGAAGGCCCTTTTGCTCGCCGCAATTATCATATGAGATTCTTTCGGCAGCGCCATGGCGCAAGCAGCTAATGGAATTGATCGCTTTTCCGCGCGGCACAGCGGGTGTCGCCAGGCCGTGCGCCTCCTGTCGCCCACGTGGAAGAAACCCGTGCTTTGACCCACGGAACCTCAAGAAACATCAAGCCTGAAATCGAAGCAACCAGCCGCGGGTCGCCGCCGCGAGTTGTAGCCCACGCAGGACACGACCTTCGCAGTGAAACTGAGCCGCACAAGGTCATCAGTAAGGTCCCCATTGCGTGTCCGCTACCTTCACCTCAGGGGAGACTTCTTCGATGATGACCTTCGGCCGACATTTTTCCCAAGCTGACCAGAGTTGTAATTTGTGGCTCTACGTTTAAATCGAAGTATAGCTAGTCTTGTACCTGGTTTTGCGTCCGCGATATTAAACGAAAAAGAGAGGTAGGAAAAGGCAACCCCCTTTCACTATCAGATAAAATAAAATTTGTATAAGGTGTTAGGGAGAGTGGGAATACAAAGGCAGGTATTGCTAAAGAACAGAGGAAACAATGGTGTAAAAATATTGAGTCTTTATTTCACTCATAATAATCAATTTCAGTTATGCGTTTTTCTCACTCATATATTTTTCCCTTTCAGTCTCTAAAAAACGTGCAAGTGAAGTTTGACAGCATACAGCCTTAACTTGGATTTTTTAATGCAACAATATCGTAAACTTTAGTAAAATCGATAAAAAAATTGAATTATTTTTAGAAAAAAATTACGTTTCAAGAAAATTTAAAAAGGCTTGATTGATTGATTGATTGTGATTCCGGACGCGTCAATTACTCATGTCATCATTCTCTTAAGTGTGGTGCGTGGCGGTGGTCTTGTCCCGCTATACAGCGAGATCCGGCATCAACCTACCGTCGGCTAGCGGGGCTTTCCCTAACCAAGTATCTCCCTAATGGGCGCTACTACCCATTAGGCAAGTATCTTGCCTAATGTGGGACACCGTCCCGGCGAGACAAGCAATAAGCTCCCGACGGATCTGCCGGTATGTGTAGTAGAGAAGTGAATGTTGGTGTAAGTGTGCGAAAATGGGTGAGGATAGGACACGGAAGAGATAGGAAAGATCGCGAGTGGTCCGTGGCCGATTTGTTAAGGTACTGCTCCGGCATTCACCTGGTGCTGATCGGAGAAACCACTAAAAACTACCGATAAGAGCAGCCGGCCGATAGAATTTTCCTCCAGACAGCGACTGAATTCAGCCTAGCTGACTAACAAGTGCCCAAAATCTTGCCCCGGTCGGGACTCGAACCTGGGACCTCCCGACCGGTCGAGACGGGCAGGTCGGAAACGTTCAGAGGGACTGCAGTGACATCAGTTGGTGCCCTGAGCCATCTCTCCAGGTAAAATTAAAAAAAAAAAAAGAAGAACTTCTTTCTTGATTTTATATCATGCCGAAGCCGAAAATACAATTATTTTCATGATTTCCGACCCTTCAATATTTCGTTGTCCTTTTTTACAAAGAGAGTTCTACATAAAGCTCACTTTAACCTCCAAAACTCTTTATTGGGCCCAAATATAATAAATATTGGATTCAACAAGAAAACCTACAGAAAAGGCAGCATGTGCAATTTGAAGAATGAATTGTACTGATAAATAATAATAATAATAATAATAATAATAATAATAATAATAATAATAATAATATGGCTTAATGATATGATGCTTATAAATTTTCATACCTGTGCTTCCTCATGTTTATACATATGTTCCATGAGAACATCTTTACGATGAAAGCGTTTGCCACAGACACCACACTCCACTTTACGTTCTCCTAAAAAGTAAATAGACCATTAGAACAAAAAATGAATGAGTGCAAGTGATAGTATGAAAGAGAGAGAGAGCGTGCGACAGAGAGAGAAAGAGGGGGGGGGGAGAGAGAGGGGGGGAGAGGGAGAGGGGTGAGAGAGAGGGGGGGGGAGAGAGGGGGGTGAGAGAGAGGGGGGTGAGAGAGAGAGGGGGTGAGAGAGTGAGAGAGAGGGGGGGTGAGAGAGAAAGAGAGGTACATCAGTTTAAATTGCAGGTAGATATACAACACGGTGCCCGACTTCACGGTAAAAACAATTCTTCGCGAAGGAAAATAATCTACAGCAAGCGGTAAGACGACATTCTCCACTCCAACAGCAAAAAGATCCGCAAGGAAGAAAATAATTGAAGCGAATTATTTTACTGATGGTGCAATTCGTCAGAAAGTGCGTAGTTTTTACACTGTGAAAAAGGAATGCCCCACTTCTGAGAAATTTCTGGCATCATTAAAGAAAGATGGTGACATTGACAGAAGTAGGGAATTAGATGGAAGAAATGTCAATCAAATCGGAAACGTTTCGTTGAACGCCCTCACATTGTTTCTTGGCGCATGCAATTCGTTACTGAAATTAGAAGGTACTGTGAACTCGGCTGGAATATTCTTTACATTGACGAAACGAACATACAAGAATCGCATTCTGTTGCATCCTGCTGGCAACCTGATGAGATACTGGGAGTAACTCAGAAAATGGGTAAGGGAGGGAGACTGATCATTGTGTACGAAGGAGGCGAAGAAGGATTTGTGGACGACAGATATTAAATCCGAAAAAAAAAAGAAAACGGAATTCACCACGATTTTCTACAAGGCTTCAAAATGTCTCTCCGCGTGTATATAAGTCAAGTGTCATTGTTATGGATAATGCATCATACCACAGTGTCGAGAAAAACTAGAAACCCACATCAGGTACTCTGAAAAAAGATGTCACTGGTTGGACAGTAACATCGTTTATAATGCATCTTTTACGAAAGCACAGTTGCTAGAGAAAGTTAAGCAAATAGATGCACTGAAGACACATTGTAGACGAAACACGTATGTAACACGAGGACATTCCTCTTTGCCTCCCTCCGTACCATCCCGATCTCAATCTCATCGAATTAGTTTGGGGTTAAATTTAAAATCGTGATGCTGAAGAAAGCATCGGTGTTCCTCTGCGAGTTAAAGAAAGTGTATGAAGAACATTATTTTCTGAATATTGTCCAGATCAATGGAAGAAATGTTGAGAACACGTGAAGAAAATCGAAGAGGAATATATGAAATCAGACATGATCATAGACGAAGAAGCAAGATTATTATTTCTTTCTGACAGTTCCACTGATGATGACAGCAACGACTGCGGCGACAGTGATAATGACTAACAGGGAGAGGGCGACGATTCGCGCGCGCGCAGGAGGCCAAGAAATCTGCCACCACAGCAGCGGTGGGGGAAGCCCGGGCAGGTAAGCTCCTCCCAGGAGATTTTACACTAGTGCTACCTTAGAACCACAAACAGCTTTGCATTCTTTTGGTATCACACAAATCTATATTCATAATTTATCATTATCAGAAAGACATTAATTAATTAATTAATTAATTAAAAGCACTTATAATCAAATCAAGCATCTTGATCCCTTCAGTTAAACAACTTAGTAACATTTGACACATTAATTCTGGGAAAGAAGTTGAGAGAAGATGAACATTTGCTAGAATTTGAATTGAAAGAAATTATAGAAATAATTAAAACTTGTGGTACTAGAGAATGGCAAAGACGTTCCCGCATTTGTTTGCTATTTCCTTGGGACTCGGCTACATATTCGGACTTGCCACATACTCTTGACAGCTGCCATCAACCGGCGCCCTATGTACGTTTTTTGAAATTTTTCATTTTACTAATTTTAAGAATATTAAAGAACAGTAAAACCTCGTCCTAAATGGCAATTTTCTTTGAAAAATTTGAAGCCGTTATAAAAGAACTGGCATCAACACGCAACTGTAAATTCGAAATTTGAAGCTCTTCTACAGAGAAAATTTCTGACTTTTCGAAAAACTTCATTACAAAACTTACAAATTGCTGGAAATTTGCATAATAACGACGTGAGAGAATTTTTTAATAAATTACATTTGTGTAATTTTTGAAGAAGAAAAAAAGACCTGAAATGAAATTTACGTCATATTAAAGACTGTGATTCGTACTATCCGTTCGAAAAGTTTGAAGAAAAAATTTGGAGACATTTTTGAGAAAATGTAGTTTGAGCATTTCTGAAAGGACGGAATTTTGAGCTAGTTATGTAGTTTGAGCATTTCTGAAAGGACGGAATTTCGAGCTAGTTTTCATAGAAAACTGTTGAGTTATCGAGAAACTTTTCATGACATTATTTCAAGCACATGTACTCAAAAAATACATTTTTTTAAATATATAAGCTGTTTCTGAGAAAATCTTGTTTTTGTAATTTTTTTAAAATTGCACAAATTGCTCGCAATATTCTAAACGCGACAACTTCTAAAATTTTCAAAAAAATGTACATGACCTTAATGAAACCTCACTATGGGAAACAAATTTAATTTGAAGGAAAAATTTATATCTTCAATTTTGTAGTTATAAGAAAAAGCTCGAAAAATGTTGATTTTTTTTAAAATTCAGAATTAAACCTGAAAATCGGATTAATGTCACCTTTATAAGTTTATTTTACTCTATTCTTACAAGAAATTTAAAGAAAAAATTTGGTGCCGTTTTTAAGAAAATTTTGAAAATGTCTGGGGGGCTTAATGTAAAGTACCCCAAATTTTAAAGAATTTGTTTCAAAATCTCAAAGATTCGACTCAAGCCAGATCGACACGGGTTTCTTCAATTTGGAAAATATCGTACGTATGATTTAGGCGCTAGTGTTCACGGACCGACGGACGGACAGACTTTAAAAAAACAACTACTTTTTCGGTATGAAGGAACTCCAAAACGTGTGTTTTCTTCGAAATCTCGAAACCGATTTTCCACAGTATTACATAACTTCCTCTATACTACGTATATTACTGCGTACTAGCAAAATAAGGCGTCGGCGACGCTGTACAATGTTTTAAAAATAGTTTCATCTGTTGAAAATCTACTTCATACTTCATTCCTTTCATGCCCAGCTTGTTTAAATATGTTCTTTCAGTATCTAGCATTGGACTTACCAATGAATGGTGGTAGCTGCATAACCGTTCAAAAGTTCCCAACACCCAATAGCCTTGTGTTTTACCTCCATACGGAATATGAACTGGTCTTATTGCAATTTTAAAAGTTAAGCGGGACCCGAAAATAAATAATCATTTCTCCATTAAGAGACCGAGACGGGTCGAATGACACCTCGCACGTCTCGATTGATGCACTTCCCGTGGGCTAGAGGGAGGGGGAGGGGGAGTGGGCCAGTGGAAGTGGGAGAGACGCCAGAGACGGAACGGCAAAAACACACATCTGCACAGCTGCATGTCCGCAAACTTAAAGAGTATTACTGAAATACTGTATAGTGATATACATACGTATGTGGAAAAGTAAAAAGTATTAATTTTAAAACACAACAAAGTACAGTAATATTCAATACTCAATGGAGGAGCAACAGAAACAAGTACCTATGATTCTCATGGGACGGTCACCTAAGAGAGGCTGCCTGCACAAGGCAAAGAGAGGTTCTTGGCATTGATTTCATTTTAACAGAAATTTAATGAAAATAACGCCATTCAATAACAACTTTGGCCAAAGAACAGTTATTAACAATACTAAACTTCCAAAACATGATACAACAAAAATACTCTATTGCAATTAAAATGCTAGCAAGAATTCCAGAGCCAGAAGTATCAGGGGCATGTAGGCAAGGCACACTGTCAAACATGAGTGTCCCGCGGGTTGCCTACACGTTGTCACGGACCACAATTGCCAGGTTTGCGTGAATAAAATCGGGTAAGTCAAAAACTTCCAAAATGAGAATGCCAAGACATTACTTTACTACAATACTATCATTGTGTATAAGGCCAACTTTCGGGGTGGCTTCGCACAAATCCCAGAATATGCCACAGCCTAAAAACATCCACGTTAAGATAAAAATGATATTTTTTAAAACATTTCAGTAAAATTTATGAGGGGACAACAGAACAAAACAATTACCTAGGTGCAACATATGGTATGAATCTTATCTGTTTGAAAACTGTTTGTTCATTACAAATAATATTTTAAAAATATCTTTGGCGCACATACAGAAAGTTTAAAAAATGGTTCAAAATTTATTTTAAATGAATTGTGAAGCTAATATATTTTGATCTGTTGCCCCATAAATATAGTTACTACTAAAAATATAAAATATGCGAGCAGAATGTAAAATATAATAGCAGTAAATAAATATAAACTCACCATGCAAAAGATGATGTGCTTTCAGGGCCCACTTTGATTTATAAACCTCACCACAAATTTCACACATAAGAACCTCATCCGACTGAGAACGCTGACTAGAATTCATACTTCTTTTCAGAGAGGATGATGAAACAACAGAGGTAACAGATGGATTGTCTTTCTTTGGAGCACGACGTAGATATTTAAGGCCCAATTCAAAACAGCGATGATGTTTAAAATCAGTCTACAACATTTCCAAAGAAACTGATATTAAAACTGATGTCAAGTTCATTAAAAATGAGAATAAAGGAGAATGACAACAAAAAATAACTTCCATTTAGACACAAAAGCCCTTACCATGAGATGGAAAGAACGGCCACATTCATAACAATGGTAATGGGGAACTCCATGTGTCAATGCATGCCTCTCAAGCTGCGGCACAGTTCCAAATCGATGACCACATTGACAGCATTGTTCCAAGAGATCAAGGCACACATGTTTACCTAATCATAATAATTTATGATATAAATTGCAAAACTCAGAAATATAATCAAATTACAATAAGACACTCGCGAAAAAGGTATGAAAAACTGTTAATATGAAACTGAATCTTTAAATTGTGAGGCCAATTGTACATTAAAGTAAATCATATTCATTGCTGAGATTAATTGGACATTACAGCAAATATTTATCAATGAAGGTTTTTTATTGCTTATGTTCTATCATGTATTGTGTAGACCATAAATTATGTATCACAAATTTGGAGTACTTTGAATACCCCTTCTCCCCATTGTAACGCACCTGCATTACATGTTTGATCCCTCCCCCCTAAATAATTGCATTAACTTGCAACAACACTCCATAAATGATACAGTAAAAAAAATGAATTACTTATTTTCAGGTTATATATTAAAATTTCTGAAAAGCACATTAGTTGACACTGCTGCACCTGATTGGGGACGATTTTTGAGTAAAAAAAGGACGCATAGACAAGGAAATTTCTGACAAGCCTTACATATTTTCATTTTTTGTAGCAATTTGTACATAATAAATGTATAATTTATTAATATTTTTTTAAAATTGAATTAATTAATATTTTAATATTATAGTACAAGACTGAAAAAAGTAATTTTTGCAGTAAATACAGAAAAATTTAAAGAAATAAACATCACAATTAGACAACACTAAACTAACACACCCGTAATATTCAAATGCAATGTGTCTCTTTACCTTCAAAACTATTACCTTTAAATTACAAATCATCTTACGCTAGGTACCATGTTAATCTAAGATATTAAAAAGAATATTATTTATATCAATTGTATAAAGATATAATCGAATCTTTCTTCTTTCAGCTTTTACCTCTTTCTTGCAATGTCCGGAATGAACGATGACAATGTGCACATGAAAGGGGATGTGTGTGTCGATAAACATGTTGTCGGTACAACAACAATTGTCGGAAAGGTTCATTGCATTCAGGACATACAGCAGTATCAGCATTTCCAGCCTAATGGAAAAATAAACATTTTGGTAAAATGCTCAATATTTTATACAACATGTGATAAGATTAAATGAGATGAAACACAGTCTTCTGTACTCTACACAGATATTTTCATATGCTATACAATCACATTGTGTAACAAGACTATTCAACTAGACCGAAATTAATAACTGAAATAAAAAGGAAAAGTTTTCTTTTTATCAAATACATGAACAAACTTTTATCAAATATGATCCAATATATTCCTCTTAAGATACTTTACCAGACACCTACAAAAGATGTATTTCTATCAAGTTCTTACAGTACAGTCCACTCTCATTTTCATACAATATTGAAATATGAGGAGCCAAAAAAAATATTGGTAGATCTTTGGTTTTGTAAAAGTCTCTGAAGCCTATTCAAACTGTTAGTTTTGTATAGATTTCTATTTTCACTTTCATGAAATACTGATCACAGTAGGCTCTACACTTTTAAATTGTTACTTTTATTAAGAAACAATCATAATCAGTATCTGGTGAGTAATAGAAGTTTTTTTTTTTTTGTTTTTTGTTTTTTGTTTTTTTTTAATATGACAGTCCAGGGATAGGGATTATAACATAGAGTACATTCTACTAGAGAGCTAATTCATACTACAGTGAAACCTCTATATAATATTTTTTAAGGGACTATGAAGTCTGAACGCTGAATAGTGGAAAACACTATTAAGTGGAAAACTGTGTATATGGGCTTTTGGTCGGGACAGGAAAAAATTGATGTAACACTGCAGAAAACAGTACAAATGGAGGAACATTATAAAGAAGATTCACTGTACTAGTCCTCAACAATTGAAGATCCATACCATATTGCAACACACCATTTCAATAAATTCCTGGTTTCATAAAATGACCTAATAACAAGCCCTTCAAAACACTGCTTATCAGTCAGTTAATTACCACTTGTCACCTTATTACCATACAAACTAATTGAATTGCTGGCATATTTACTCATATTTACTACTTGGTTATAGGTTCCTATGTAGCAATACAAGAGCGACTATTCATTGAACTCTCATATTACATTATTTGGACACATTTTAAAAAGCAGTGTTCATTGATGTATTAACAGTTTGTTAGATTTTTACATTGTCTAAGAAAGTGTTGGGAGGGTGTTTGATGAGAAACAAATGTCAGTATATACAGTATATTTTTGAGATGACTTATTTTACATACTGATGTAGAACAAGAAAACAGGTCAATACTAAAATCAATTCTCAACAAAGAGTCATAATTGTTTCCTGCCTTATTCTTAACCAATAGAGTTACTTACATTACACCAACTTTTTTAAAAAATTGTGCATTTTTGCGTAAACATAAGAATTACATTCTTGGAAATATACTTTTTTGACTTCAAAACAAGTTATTTATTTTAGTATTCTTATTGATAAGGGTATTGTTAGCCATTTCCTAAATAAATTACTCTCCTGTTCATTGCCACTATTTTCAAGATGAGAAAATATTTCCATCGTTCGTATATGTATCATGTTTGCATATCTGTAACAAATAAGTGTCTCCCACAATGTGATAATGATTTATCTCTTCTTTGCCTACTTTGGTGTTATTATTTCAATTTACAGACCTTTCTGTACAATTTATCTTCCGATTCACAATCAGAATTTTTTTCTTCATCATATTTATTGCCAATATCTTCTAATACAAATTCTCATTTCTTTCCTCCGCCATCTATAATTTACAGGTCAAAATGTATGTAGTATAATAAGTGGAATATGTAATTCAAACAACTACAAACACAGGAAGCACGCATGTAGGCTAAAAATATTACGCGACGCAATGACCTCACGTCTTTCTGTAAACTGCACGAGTCATCCTTAGGCACAATGTATCTTCCTGGGGCCACCATATATCTGTGATATTGTGCGATTAAAGTCATTTGGAAGATGGCTTATTTGTATGGGTCATTTAGCGCGGCGAAGGCACACTGTTGGAATTCAACCATGTATTGCTGTTGTTGCGCGTTTTTGCTCGCAAGGAAACTTTGCAGCAGGGCATGATTGTCGGCTGTCACAAACGCATGCCGTTTCTAAAGGAATGGCGTTTTTTTGAAGCTGTCCTTTCTTGTCAGAAGAAAGTTTCCAGAGAAGCGGCCACTTGAACTCGTCACCTTGTTAGATCACACTGGGGTAAATATATCTCTGAAATGTTATGTGCTTGGTAACTCCAAGAGTATAACTTTTGGTTGTCCTTCTGCTTTCCAAGAAATAATTTTTAACTTTCTCAATCATCCTCACTTATATTGTTGATGGCAACATCTTGACATAATACTTACTATAGTTTTGCCTGATTGTGTTTACTGGTTTAGGTTCTCGTGCGCTACCGAGTGTAAACAATTTGTACCAGCAATTTACAGATGCAAAAGGAAGTAGCTGAGAGAAGGCATAGTAACAAAGAGTGGTTGCTGGAAGTGAGTTTATCGGCAAGCCAATGAAATAGCGTCTCTGCCCAGCCTTCTTTCTATGGCTAGGCATTGCAGAAATTGCTTGGGGCGCTAATCGTCGTGTCTACTAAAGCTGCAGATTTCGAAATTACAGAGACAGTTGAGAGTGATACAATGTCGGCGATTGGTTTTTGTTATCAGAAGCAGCAGGGTCGCACTGTTACATGAGAATTCTGACTTGATTGCAAATCACGGATGGATACTAGACTTATAACAAGACTCATCTTGGATCGGACTTAGGTGCAGGAGACGCCGCTGGCAGGGGAGGCAATCGAAGACTATTTTGCTAATCTCTGAGTCGTGTGGCACTGCACAGCAAGAATCTGGTGGCCCCTGCGTGCTGCTTTGGGGCAGGTGGAGAAGTTTGTAGATTATGCTTAATCAAAAGGGACATTAGTGGAAGCTCAATTGGTTCTCCTATTTCAACATTTGGGGTTTGAAATGCAGTCAGTTTGGTGGTGGAGAATTTGGTGGGTCTATACAAGAAAACATGAAATTATGCGAGGACTTAAAAAGATTTTTTTTGCTTTTCTGGCTTGCCACATATTTAGCCAGTATCTTGAACGGCATTCCTTTATTATTTGTTGCCTGTAATCAAGCTGCCTCTGAAAAGGTGGTGTGCCCGCAAACCCCTTTAGCTTACTTTTAAAAACTATGACACACAGATGAAGCTGCTTTGTAGCATATATCACACAAAGAGCAGTGTTTGTTATTCAGTAATAAGAGGAAGCAAAAGAACAGAGGGCAAAAATACTGGATAACTTAAAAATGCAAAAAAAATAAAGCAATATGGGAAGTCTGCACTTCAAGATATAATTGGAAAACAAAAGATGATCAAATATTTTTCATTGACATTTGTTTAATTCAAAATGAAAAAAGAGAAAAATATTAAATAGATTCTGGAGAAAAAACAAACAAACAAAAGCTATACGTAAAGGAGTTGGAACTGTAATGTGTGAATGGGCCTTTAGACAATATTGTTGCAGGTAGGTTGGCAATATCTAGCAGAGAAGATCTTGAGCCATTCCACCCTAAATAGTAACACTACTCAAAGAGATTGTTTGGTGGGTATATCTTTTAGAAGGCGGCGCCATGAAAAACTGAAGTTGTTCGCATCCAGCTGGTTGGGCTGAGGTAGTTGTTTCAAACCACACATTTTAATGACAATGGTAGGAAATTGAGTACTGACCAGTTATAAAGTTCTTTGTAAGAAGGTTGTCACCGAAGAGAAATTCATTGGCATCAAATGAAAGCGTAATGTGAGAATGAAAGCTGGGAGAGTTTGTTACATGATGGCGGGTTACAACCAGGCCGTGCGGAATCTCAGTTCAACGCTCGCCGAATGCCCAGAATCTGCGTTTTGAACAGAAACAGGAGGCCCATGAATAACTTTCCAAGAGGATGCTAAAAAGTCTGAAATGTCACCAGCATGGAAGGAGGACGTCAAAAGAAAGAAACATTGATACTGTAAAATGACAGGAATAGTGACAAAAACCATGAAATTTATGATTGAAAGGAAAGTAAATAATTCAGCAATAACACTTAACAATTCTGCATCATTATTTATGAGGCAATTTTTTAGTCGAAGAGCCTTTGGAATTTTATTTTCCACTAATAGTAATGAATTAGTTAAACAATTTTCAAGTTCTCAGGACGCTCTTCAAAATTAGGGGTTCATGCTATATTTGAGGTTGACTTATATTTCGGTAAATTATTGGTAAATACATACGTAGATGTGTGCATTTCACATATTTGAAGAAGTGAATGTAGCAAATAATAAAAATGTTATGTTAGATTTACCACTTTGAGTTGGGGGTTTCTCTCTTATTGTAAGCAATACAGTAGATCAGTGAAGGTCTTATTTAGGACTTAAAATGTCAACAAACTAGGATAATATTGGTCTTTTCCATTATAAAAATTAAGCTTTGACTTGGATGGATTACTAGAACTTTCCAAGTAAAGATTAAAATAGTTAAAAAAGTAAAGCTAAATGTAGCAAAGATGAATGGTACTGTTGGGAGCGACTCAAGCAGTTTCTAAAAGGGCCATTTAAAGGAAATAAAATAAGCTTTAAGTTAACAATTCTTTTTCTGTTTAGGAAAAAATTATTTATTGTCTTCGCAGATACATTGTTTAAAACTTGAGATTTAAAGATTGTTTTTTTGTGTTCATCAGCAAAGATATAAAAGGTTTTATCGACAAATTAAATATGTTGTTTTCTTTTTTAATTTTTACTTGACAAATCATCCAAGAATAATAAATACTTTTGAAACATAGAACTTGTTTTGATCAGTTTTAATTTAGAACTTCTAAGGTAGTTTTTGACTGGCTTGTAAAAGTAACAATTCACATCCATGCATCCTCCATCATCCGAAAAGGCAAAAATTAAAGAAGCAGTGAAAGTCAATGAACATTGTTATTATGAACAGTAGAGTGAAAGAAGGAAGCTGAAACACATGTTTTTTCATCTGAAATTTGAAGAAGCTTCTAATTGATATTTGTGTCTAATAAACATGTACTATGTGATCGAAGGTTTCTGTAAAATTTTCCAACTGTTTTTTCTCTAGTGAACATCAGTAAAGAGTCAAAATGAGAAAAGGTTACATATTGTAGCTGCTTCATGCCCTTGAACTGAATTGTCAAGTTAAAGAGTTTTTAAAATGCTTAGAATAATACATAGGGAATAATTACTTACAATAAGTTTTCTACCTAAATAAGCTTGGGGCAACTGTTGCTGCTGTAATAAGTTTCAGACATATGTTGGCATTGGCTGTGATTTATTGCAAAGATAT
>BOPP01000071.1:6183919-6204513 GCA_017312745.1 Gryllus bimaculatus | reverse complement strand
TCCGCAGTCACGACAATAATTGCCGGCCCCTCGCCCTAGTGCATCGTACACGCACAGCCCCGCTTCAACCTCGTCAAGACTGCAACCCCACTCTTTCGAAATCAATATACTAGCCTACTAATGTGTAGCTGATTATGTACTAATTTTCTACACAATTAAAAAGTTTGTCCTCGACTAAAAAAGCAATAAAAAAAACCACATCCCAAAGTGGGGGTGCTAGCTTACGTTACGTTAGCACCCCCCACTTCTCATAAATTGAAAATCAACTAGCCTAAATTATCTACTAATTATGTACCTTAATTTTCTACACAATTAAAACTTTTGTACTCAACTATAAACAATTAAAACCTGGTGCCAATGAAGCCACTTTCACTCATGTTTCTGATTTTTTTATAAACCATTTTAAGTCAAATTTCAAAGTTTAAATTCACAACGCCCAATTAAACAATATAGTGAACTTTACATTATATGATATCTTCAAAATCTTTATCTAGTCCCGCAGAACTAGATGATTACAGTCTAAAAACACGAAAAATTCGTGCGCTCTAAACAAAAGTGTCCGCCATGCATCGCCCCTTTGCAAATTGCAATTTAACTAGTCTACTATTCTTCTGACATATATCGTACTCAATACTGCAACAAAATAATTTCGTGCTCATACTATAACAATACAAAACGTGCAATTATTCACTTAGCGTTAATTTCTGATTTTTTTAAAAACTCTTTTCAGGCAAAATTCAATTTTGAAATCTTTAGACTTGCACTTTGGGACTATGGTTTTTAGGTATAAAACAAAATTATAGGCTAGTTAATTTTGAATTTCGAACAAGTGGGGGTTGCAGCTTGACGGAGGTCCCGCTTCACCTGTCGCCGACGCCGCTAGAACGAGAAGACTGGGGCATTGTTCTCCTGGCCTTATAGAGGCCCCTTTGGCGCTACCCGCCGCCCCCATTCCCTCCTCCACAAAGCTGCTCTGGGCCTGCTACGTCAACGGAAAGTCCCTGAGCGTCATTACTCCGCCTTTTGTTTAACATCCGGTGATGCTCGCCGATTTCCACGTGGATGTCTGTTTTGAACGTGGCACGACGCTACACTAACATATTGATGAATAGAAATTAGAATGATCTCAACGCCCTGAATGAGCAATAAATAATCAAAGCAATAAGTATTCCGAATTTGTCAGTTCTATATTGCGCATTTGAGCAAATAGAAAGCACATACTTACTCACATGTTTATAACCCACAATATACATTTACCTAGCAACTTAATGTAGATATACGTTTTCGAACCTAATGTTCTAAGATTTGCAATATTTATTTATTAAGTAATAAGTTAATTTATGAAGTTTATTAATATTAAGTTAAACAATGAGAAGGGATTCTTAGAATATCCAACTGCCGACAAGCAGTTGCCTCCAAATTAGTTTCACGAATTTTCCATTAGTTTCACGAACGTACCATTTCGATTTTGTTCAGATTTTCGAAAATATACTGTGCGCTCCAAAAATGGGGACAGCGCCACTTCCTTTAGAGTTCTTTTCTACATACATGAAAGAGAAATGATAGAAAAAAATAAGAGATGTTTTAAAGACAATAATTATTTAAAATTTAAAAATTGCCTGTTTGGCGCACAATTACTCATATTTTTTGAAAAATTGAACATGACCTTATTTGCAGATGTTTTTGACACTTCATTAGAAGGGGAAATATCATGATTGTAGTCGTAAGAAGACGCAGAAAAAATTTTGAATTTTTGCAATTTTCGAACTAGTGGCGGTAAAACAGCGCGTAATTTCTCACCCGTACTTTCACACAAAAAGTATTCAAATTTTCGAAGAATTGACATGACTTTATTTCAAAATTTATCTTCCAGGAACGGATTTTATTAAGGAAACAAATATATTCATAATGGTAGGTGTAGGAAAACACCAAAAAAATTGAATTTTTGCAATCTTCGAAAAATTTATCCAACAACAAATTTAAATAAAAACGATGTTCCCGGAGATTCATGTTAAGTAAGAAAATTAAAATTTCGGTTTCAAATTCAAGGGGCCGCGACATCAGCCAGATCGATTATGGAAAATAAATTTTGGAGATAATCGGAAAACGGTTTAGCAGCTACCGTTGTTTACAGACGGACAGTCAGACGTTTTGCTGTCACTCGATTTTTCGACATGAAAGACCCACAAAACATGGAAACACCACGTGTTAGAGGATATTTTTTTCTAAATTTAGCAACTGGATTTATCCATTATTTTTCTTACCAGGGCCTGGTAACAAGAGTTTGGTGTCAAAAATTTTCCGTTTTCTGGAGAAAATAAAAATGAAACGGCAATTTAGAGACATCACTTCAACAAAACTATTTGGACAGCCATTGAGGCAACATGGTAACAGTTATTTTGATGTCAGAAACAAACACTGAAACCTTCAATCCTTGCTGCACATTCAAGTCCGCCTGCCAGTTGATGACCCAGATTCGAGGGTACTTATTCTTAAAGTAATATTTTCAATCTACTATTAGGAAACCGAAAAATTAAGAAAATATTATAAGGTTGTACACAGGGCGGCAGCAGATAGCAGATGGCAGATGGCAGCAGGCAAGAGTATGTGGCAGGTGTGAATAGCTAGCCAATACCAAAGGAAATAGAAAACTAATCCATGAAAGTCTGTGCCATTATGCAGCACCATTAGTTATTTTCTCATATAGGGGAGTACATGTGCTTTAAATGCAATTTAATATTTTTCAAACAAAAAATTTGAACTAGTAAATATAAGTAAGAATAATAGTTTTATAATTACTTTGAAAAAGACTACAAATTACATAGTTTTAATTTTTTATTGAAGTGTACAAGATAAAATTGAAACGCATCAACCAGCAACATACCATGTTATAAATATTATCCAATGAAGGGTGACACATCACACCATTATGCCAATTTTTTGCAATTATATGGTAAAACTGCAAGAGGTAAGCCTTCCTGATTTTTTAAAATTCTTCAAGCCTCATCTTCCCCCCCCCTTTTTTTTTTAATTTTATTTCTAGACACTCACCATCTATCAGCATTTTTCTCTGTTCCTGAACTCCATCATTAAAATGATGCTTTTTTTCATCCCTTGAATGAGTTTTACTCAGTGATTCTTCCTCACCAGGCAAAATATCAACTGTTGTGGTGTCAGCTTCCCATGTTACAATTTCTTCAATTTTTGTTAACTCTTCTGACATTTCCAGAGCCTTCAACATCAAACAAACATGAAGATAATATATTTAATTTTTTCTCATTAAAATAACAACTTTAAACAAGATGAAAAATGTTCAAAAATAACAAGCAAATTGTGAAATGGTTGTAAGACTAAAACTGAGGAAGTGCCAATAATTAGAATTATTAAAGTAAAAAGAACATAGTCAGTTTTGATAACTAATATCTGGCAATGCTCATTTATTTATTGCATTTATCAATTCAACAGCCCCAAAAGCCTCTCCCTTCTGCTCAACCCACTTGCCCCCACAGCTCTGTTCACAAATCTCTAGAAGTATAATCAACTTGCATTGTCACATCTGTTTAAATATAGAAATATTAATGAGTAGTTCATTTTGATATCAGTGGTTTCCTCCATGCAATAGTATGCAACTACTGTAATCAAAAATTTGTGAATTGAGTTCATTAAAATTAACTGGGCATATGGCTGTGGCATTGACTTCAATGGGAAGCTTCAATGCTGCCATAACAAATAAATAATTTAATAAGGAAAAAAACATCCGCATTATACATTACTTAGAATAGTAACAAAGTTTTGAAATTTGTGCATCCAAAAAGAGATGAAAATTTGCATGACTAACAGTCCAAAGTTGAAATGTGAAAAAAGCACAGTGAGTTGAATTCATGTCTAAATATTATTACAGCAGAAACCCCTTTCCAGAAAGTCCTGTTATAAGAGAATATAGTCAGTCTCCAGTGTCAATATTTAAATCATTGCATATATGTATTCACAATGGTGATTTTTCCCATATTTTAATGCATCATTAAAACAGAAAGAGACCTTTCCAACTCAAACGACTACAGTGTGTAGAAAAACTCAACAATACAGCAGGGTTCAGCAGCCACGTTTACAGCCATTTTTGCAGAAACCATTATGGCGGCTTAGAGTAGGTTCCACTGTAATATATTTTGATTAATTTACAACAGGTTTTTGTTGCACACACAACATATTTGGCTTGTAGTGAAAACTCAGATTTATATGAACTTTTCCACAACCAAATATAATCTTACATAAAATAATCTTTAATCTCCATGCACCTGTATACTGTTCTGGACACTTTAAAAAGGAAACTTGAATGCAACTTACAAAGAACACCACTGCCACATCGGCATATGTAATCACGAGCAATAATGTGCACAAGAATCTGAATATTCATTTCTTTTTGTATTGGCAATTGTCATTGCCACCATCACCAGACATACCCAACGTATATTGTAATAATACAAAAAGTGACACAATACTGATTCATTTTTACAACTAAAAAATGACAACTTCCAGAGAGTCTGCCAACTTTAAATCATGCATCTGGATTGTGATCGTTTACCTTTACTTTGAGTGTCTTATACTGTTATTTTATAATTTTACATTTATTTTATTTTAGTTATATTATATCTTGTAGAGCTTTTTGATTTGTAGTTAAGTTTATTTGAAGATATTTAGTTAATATAGTTTAAATGGTTTGTTAAGTATTAATTTTCTTTGTGTTGTGTCACTGCTTTCTATAATTTTTTGATTGATCTATTTAATATTGTTGCAGACCTTTTGTATTGTAATTAATTAGTTGTGTACTGTTTATACATACGAGGGCTGTTCAAAAAATACATGGACTGACGTCATAAAACAAAATGTACTATATTTATAAGTTAGATGTCTGGGTCCCTTTCAAAGGACTCTCCTCCCCAATGCACACACTTATCCCAATGGTATTTCCACTTCTTGAAACAGTCCAGTTCTTTTGTAACGTCCTTCAGCTCCTTCGTCGCATTTGCCATAATCTCCGGAATCATGTCTCTTTCTGTCTTCTGTCTTTCAGGGGTCTTTTGAGTTTGGAGAACAAGAAAAAGTCACAAGGAGCATGGTCAGGTGAGTAGGGAGGGTGACGAAGAACAGTGTTTGGCCAAAAACTCATGAGTTGAGAGAACTGAATGGGCTGGTGCGTTGTCATGATGGATAAATCAGTCATCACTCCTCCACATGTATTGCCTTCTGCAATGGATGGCATCCCTCAGACATTTCAGAACTTCAATACAGTAATTTTGGTTCACTGTGGAGCCTTCGGGGAGATACTCGTGGTAAACAAGATCCTTTAGCATTAAAAAAACTATCCGCATCACCTTGATCCTGAACCACACTTGGCAAGCTTTTTATGGACAAGGAGACATTTCACCCACTCACTGAGATGATTGGACATTTGTTTCAAAGTCATAATCATAAACCCATGATTCATCACCAGTTATGATCCTTAAAAATAGGTTTTTATCTTCTTCTGAACGATCAAGCAGTTCCTCACAAAAATGGACATGTGGGGCATTTGGTTCCTCTGTCAGGCATGGCACAAATTTTGCCAGCAATGAAGCGCATCTTCAATTTCTCAGTCAAAATCTCATGACAAGATCCAATTTATAACCCACACTCTTCAGTAAGCTGCCGAGGTAGAGATTTTGTCAACATGTGGATCCCCAATTGACGTGTTCCTCATCTTCATTGGACTGTCGACCGCCTTTGAAACATTTATGCCACTTGAAACATGTCATACACTGTAGAGCAACATCACCATAAGTCGTATTAAACATAAAAACCGTTTCCGGCGCAGATTTTTCCAGTTTAACACATTTTACAGCTAGTCGTTGCCCTTCAAGTCATTCATTCTGAAATCCACCAAACAAAAAAAAGCGTACTTCACTAAAAACCACATAGCTAATAAACAAATGAAGATATCAACAGACGGGAAATGGTTTCATAATCAGCAGATATGTGCAAACCTCATGATATCGAGAGTATTTCCCTGGAATCAACTGGAGCCGCGTAGTTCAAACAGTCCGTGCATTTTTTTAATAGACTATGTATTTTAATTAAACTAACTTAAAGAGATAATTTAATGCATTTCAGTAGTGAATATTGGTTATTGGATATTATTTACAATTTCATCTTTAGTTGTTTGCTTTACCTATTTTATAACATAATACTTAATTTCCTTTTGATTGAAACTTGTTAATCGCATAATATTTATATCAGCTGGTATTTTCTTTATTATTTAATTATTTAGATTTCATTAATTTTAGTTTAGGGTTCAATTAATTTATTTTTCAGTTTATGCAATGATTTTATTACCAGTTCCATTTTATTACACCGAGTTACGTTAAAAATAGAAATGGATCAGGTTAGTACATCTAGACTTATTCTCATGTACAATTCACTTACATTCAAAGTTAGCACCAAAATGGCATTGTAAATTAACTCTGCGGGGTTATTGAAACAATTAGTGAATGAAAGGACTCATGACACATTTGTAACATTTTGAGTGGCAAAATTATTTGTGGTGGCAGTTCTAAATACTTTAAATGTTTTTAACTAGTTTTAACTGAACTTTCCTTAATTAAACGGAGATGTTAAATGGCACTGTTGCCAATGTTCATTAACATGAAGTACTAATGGATATAATATTTTCCAAAGTTATCGTCTATTTCTAGGTATATTATCTCAGTTAAAATTATCATAACCAGATGCAAAACAAAGAAAGGGGGAAAATCCTCCAGCTTACTCAAAAAGAAATGCAAAAGAATATTCCCTATCACTGGAATTAACACATTTACTAAGAAAGCAAATGCAAACAAAATTTACACGATTTTCAGATCAGATTATCCATAGAAATGTCTAATCATTTGTTAGGCTTTACAACCTGTTTCTATTTGTTTATTACAGTATTCCAAGCCTTATTAGTCTTCCAAGTGTTTCTGCTGTTGCCCCCTCTTTAGTGGTCTGTGTCATTTTTCTGATTCCTATTGGTTGGTACTTCCAAATTAATTTTGGAAATCTGCTGTTGTTCAATCTCTGTTAATGATCTTTCCCTCTCCTTTGAAACTGTTCTATCTCATCCACTAAACATTTGGTTTCCAATTTCTTTCTGATGTCTTTATTTCTCAGTCTGCCTCTCCTTGTGATTCCCATTAGGTGCCTTAGTTTTCTCATATGTGCCACATGTAGTAATTTCCCATCTTTTAGAGCCATACATGATTCTAGGTTTAGCAGCTGTATTGTGGAGTTTCAGTTTTGTTTTTAAGTCCATGTCTCTGCAAAAGTGTCTCTTACTTGTTCTACATATTCTATTGTAGTTAATAAATTTGTTTTCTATATCTTCCTGAGTTAGGTTGTATACACTTAAGGTATTTCTGAGGTATGAAAATTGATTTACTGGTTCCACTCATTTCTCATTTATTACAATTTTTGTTCTTCTATGTTCCTTGCCTTGTACTGCCATAATTTTTGTTTCCAGAACTGCTAACTTCATGGAATATTCTGGGGCCACTTTTGTCAATTCAAAAACTGCTCTTTGTAAATTATCTTCAGAATCCATTAAGTTAGTTTGGTCATCAGCGTACAAGATCGTATCTGTCTTCTTGTCTTTTGTGATCTGTATTCCTTGTTTAACTTTCCTTCTCCAGTTTCTCACTAAGTGGTTATAATATGGTTGATATATATGTTGAAGAGGATGGGTGATGATCCACATCCTTGTCTTCAGCCACTGTTGGTTGTTATTGCTACTGATTTTTTGTTTCTTACCACTTTAATTCTTGAGTTGTAGAGACTTTGTATTGCATTGAGCAACCGATTTGAAACTTTCTCCTCTTCTAGTATTTCTCAGAGTGTCTGTCTATTAACTTTGACATAAGCCTTTTCATAATCAATAAATATTACAAAAATTAGTAGATTCCTTTCTTTTCTTTTGTCTATTAACATCTGTAATGGAAAGATAGCATCTTTAGTGCTTCTACCCTTTCACTTTGCTCTTCTCCCATGATTATTGATCCCATCATCTGATATCTGATCACATCATTTCATTATTGTTGAGATTATTTGATATTTTGTGAATCAGTTATTTATAATTTATTGTAGGACTAATATTTAACAAGTACGTTTGTATGGTATTTTCTATTGATCTTGGCATCTCTATTCGAACTGTGTATTAGAAGTAGTGGGCGATACCACTTCTCAATAATGGTTGTATTTGCAGATGAAACCTGGATGTATATGAAAGGTAATTAACTTTGTTTACCCTGAAAACTAACCTACGAGCTACCCAGATCTGTGAACTGCAATGTAAAACTATAAAACTTTGATGTATTAGACAAGCATTTATGTACATTGTATTTTTTTCAGTTTCAATTTATTCAATAGTGTTTGTTTTTTTTATTTATTTATTTATGTTGGAAGAAATAAATCAACCAGAGAAAGTCTGTGTCAAGTAAGAATGAACTTGACTGATTTTATTAAAATCCTTCTACCTTTAAGTATAACTTTTAGAAGTTTCTAAATAATAATTGATGCAATAAACAATGAAATACATTTCTAATCCCTTAAATTGTGGTATTTATATTATTGAATTTTTGAGCCATACTTATTACACTTTGAATTGGTAGTAGACCTACCTACAAGTAAATTCACTAATAATGTCACTATTTTTGTTGATAGATATTTCGTTTTTGATATATTTCATTCATGAGAAAAATTTTAATACATTATTAACACTAGGATTTTAAATGAGTAACTAACACAGGAGTTTGTCAAGAGAACACTTTCAAAGTTATATATTTATTTCTAAAAATATTTAAAAAAACACTCATTCATTGTACTCACATTCACATTCATTTATGGATGAGATCTTTAATTCACAGCAGATCTTTAAAGACACAGCAGAAGGATTATCACAAAATGGAAAAGATTATCACAGAAAAGAAAGATTGACCAAAGCCTAATCCTGGCTGGTAAGGAAAACAAACAACCGTATCAAGCAAGGGAATCAGATTCATAGTTTTGTAAGTTAACTTTTTTGACCAGAAGTAGGGAACATTGCAAATTCATCCCCCCTGTTATGCGCCGTGTATCATATGTATGCCTTTATGCACAAAAAAAATATTGTTTTTAACCTTGGAAACAACCAAGTTTATCAAGAGAAAAAAACATTCTTAGTATTCTGAGAAATCTTTTAATTTAAGTCAATATCACTGTAAAGTCGCGGTGCTTTGTTTCATCATTAAAATCACGGCATTTCAATTGTTCATTAAAACCAAGAAAATACATTCCTACTGAAACATAGCCTAAAATATACATGTTTTTTTCAGGATTTATAAAATGTCATTTCTGGTTTTCACCCATTCAAATTTCACCCATACGTATCTAATAATTAGATTTCACTCCAAATCATAACTTATTCATACAAACCTCTGATGCTGCTGATGAATTAGAGGCCAGTCTTCCTGGAGAAATACCCATTTTGATACCATAGAAAGGAGCATACCACACTCTCAGTTCTTCCCCAGGTTCAACGTCATGCAGTAAACTAAAAAAAATCTTATCATGTACCTGCAAAATGAAATTTTGACAACAGTTACATACTGTAAGAGTGAATACCTAAATTATAAGATTTATGTGAATATTAAAAATATTATTCAATCCTATATCTCAGGAAAAGGTAGCAATAATTCAAACAATTAACCCCTTTTGTTCCCATTTCTGAACACTTAATCTTCTATAATGCTGTTCAGTATGAATTCTTGTAGACGGTTAAAAATCAGTTAGATGGGAAGATTAGCAAATATTGATTAAGTAACTGTGATCCAGTGGTACAATAGCTGTCTGACAAATCTTGAAAGCTAGAAAATTTTTTGCATCTAGAACTTGAAGAGAATTTCAATTATTTTCCAAAGGAACGTATTATTGTAAATAAATTACACCAGTCAAGTTGGTAAAAAAGTCATTAAACCGCACTGCTACTAACTCAATTCAAGATATACTAATACCATTTTGTCAGAGAGATAACAATTATTATTTCAAGAAAATTTACTTTCATGTTTGTGCAATTTGCTTACATTCAAATGGTCAATTTAGATCTCTCCCAGCGGAATTTCTTAAAAATATTTTTAAGTATGGAAGAAATTCCAGATATGTTTGGTTCAATCACTGATGAAGAATTAGATGTTATATTAACTGCAGATGACTGAAATAGAAAAGTTACAGGCTATACAGATAGTGGGAGGAAGACTTAAACGACTTTTTAAGAGAGACAAATAGAAACCACCACACTAATATTCAAATGATTGTGCACAGATTCTTACAATTTTCCACCCTACTACATTGAATTTTGCTGGGGAAGGTCATGCCCTCCCCTCTCCCGAGGGTTGGGTGGGCATGACCTGTGTCTTTTTTGCTTCATCCTCAGTGTAAGTTAGTGTGTAAAAAGAGAGGGGAGAAATAAGATGAAGAAATTATCGCACGCAGCCTGTGGCCTATTTGTTAAGGTTCTGAGCTGACAATTGCCTGGCACTGACCAGAGAAAGCACAGAAAACTACTTAATAGAACAGCCAATCACTAGAATTCTCCCCGCACTTGACCAGGCATCTAGCTAGTGCTGAGAATCCATCACCATTGGAATTCGCATCCTACAAATTCCCTGGCAGTAGCAACAGTTGCATCTCACATGAAAAATTCTTTTGTCAAAATGAGTTGATGATATTCTGTTAGTGGCAAACCAGGTGAGTACAAATAAATTCCAGTCTTTAAAAAATTAAAACTATAACCATTATTTTCTTTTTCATAGAGACATAAAAACTGATATTATTTTAAAAATTACATTCTAACAAGAACATGTGTATTACATTGGTCATCAAGTTGCATTTCAATTAACAATTAAAACAAAAACATTAATCATATGGTAAAGGAAGTACAACAAAAGAAATACAGTGAATTAAGTGGAACAAACAAACAAATAATATCAAATAAATAAAATTGAAAATACTTACTGCCAGGCAGTAAGTATTTTCAATTTTATTTATTTGATATTATTTGTTTGTTTGTTTGTTTTGTTTCAATTTGTGTTAATATTTCAATTTTCTCCTCCTTGCTAAAGACCCACTGAGGATGGGAAAAGTGTTTCCCGAAAGTTAACTCTGGGTAATAATTAATAAAAATTATTAAACCTTTTGTGGACGATTATTTCCTCTACCATATTATGGATTACCACAAGATATATGCTACCACCATGGAATTTAAAGACATATGTCTAAAAATGTACAAGGGACATTGAATAAGTTACTTACCTCTGTTTTTATAAGTTATTGTTGGAAAACTGAGCGTGCACAAGCATGGTTGGGACATGTCTTGGTATGTTTCGGCCTCGGTTACAAATTAGTCGGTCGAACACTCTTGATTTGAGAAGTTCGCAAGTGCAGAGCCATGAGGGTCAACAGAGAAAATGAGAGATTTCGAAGATAGTTCAGTAATAAAATTCCTAACAAAGGAAGAGAAGCAGCAAAAGGAAATCCACAAGAGGTTGGATGTTGTATATGGTGAAGATGCACCTTCATACTTTAAAGTAAAATTTTGGGCCAAGCAATTTAAGAGGGGGAGAGAATTGATTGAAGATGTCCCACATTCAGGGCAGCCTGTGGAAGAACATTCAAAGAAAATGTACCAAAAAGTGGAGATAATAATTTTTGAAGATCGTTGTGTTAAGGTCAGTATTATTGCACATGAACTTGACTCTCTAGCATCGGGACTCTCAGACCAACTGAAGAATGTCTTGACTCTCGTGTCGAAAGCATTTCACTAGCAATGTTGCAAAGAGAATTTGAACTTACTTATATAATATCCAGATAACTTTTATTCATAAATTACAACAGGGTATGAAAACAGGTTCACCATTGTGATCCTAAAACCAAGCAAGAGTCCATGCAATGGAGGCACAAGGGGACTCCAACACCCAAAAATGTGTGCAAAACTCAGCCGGAGAGTTCATGGCCACGGTTTTTGGAACGCAGATGTTCAGCTTGTAGAATTCATGACATGCAAGATAACCATCACTGGAGACAACTATTCTTCGACTATAAGAACTTTACTTGATTCTGTCAAATAGAACCACAGAAAATTGTCTGCTGTTGCTCCTCAACAAAGTGCCTGCACACGTCATGCAAACGTCATGCAGTTAATCATCCACCATTCAGTCCAGATCCACCTCCCAGTGAAATCTTCCTGTTTCGAAACATGAAAACATTTCCATGTGCCCAACCATTTCCTGACAATAAAGCAGTTAAGGAAGCTGTAATTGGGTATTTGAACAGTCAAGATGTTTCCTTCTATTATGAGGGTATTCAAATCACTGGACACTGAATGGACTAAGTGGGTTACAGTCATGGAGAACTACATTGAAAAGTAATAAGGTGAATTTTATTATCAAATTTCATTCATGCTGATAGATAATTTATCAAAAGCCCTCCATACCTTCAGCAGCCTTACCCTCATACCTTCATGATAACGAAAACTTGGTTTCAAGTGATAAAATTGAAAAAATAAACTTCTTAAGAGCAGAATAAATTTCTTAAAAAATGTTCAATAATTGAAAAAAATTTTCTGTGAAATGGAAAGACTACAACCTAATATTTTTGGCAACAAGAAATGATGAACATCTTCTATATCAAGCCAAATGATACAGGCAGAAAGGAAACAAATTTATACAAATACCACAACCTAATCTCAATTCCTGTTGCAATGTTCAGAAGGGACAGGAGGATCTTGCAGATTGTTTCATTTCCCAAGGCAGATTTGGTCCAAAAAATGGGTATATTTTACTAAACTTTATCAACATTCTGAGAGTTGGTGCATTAAGAATGTATACTTGTTGTCAATTCAGAGAAAAGATGGATCAGTTGGAAATCAAGTGTCTGATCTGTGGAATCTGGTAGTGAATCTAATGTTGAAATCATCCCCTGTAATTATAGGTTTGGTTCCCAAAGTTCCTTGTTGTTTCTATCCAGATGTGGAAGACATTGTATTTCTGCAAAGAAGCAAGTTCTTTGCAACAGTACACCAAGAACACTTGAACAAGAGTATACCAAGAGCACAATGAAATGTCATATGTGCTCTGACTCAGAACATAACCAAAGCCCATCAGTAGGAGGCAGATTTTAAAGACACATCGTTGTTTGTATTTTTCTTTTTACTTTAGAACAATGCCATTTAGTATAGAGATTAATGTATATTATGACAAAAAGGATATCATCCATTTTTTGTGTGTGTTTGCATTTTTTGTCAATTTCATCTAAAAAGTCATTTTTAACCTTTTCCCACAATTTTTAAAGCATTTTTCTTTGATTTCATTGATTTTAATATCAATTTAATTGTACTTGCTCGAAATAATATTTATGAGATGCAATGAAAGTTCTCTACAAATTCCTGAGCCTATTCGATTTTTTTGTTCACAAATTGTAATGTACATAATTGTGAGTACATAAACTAAACTTCCTGTGTCACCTATCAGGACCATTGTCAGTTCGATCAATTTTGCAATAAATAAAGACAGAGATTTCCTAGTAAAAAACAGCCCAAACCGAAAGTTTGCAAGATGGGTTTACATGAATAAAAGGAAGAAGCCTTAATTACATCAGTAAGCTGCTTGAGTTGTTCATCTGAACAGGTTTTGATCAATTTCTTATGTTATTTTTCTTTGCTTTTAGGGCATTTTTAAAACATTTTAAAAGAACTTTAGAGATCATTTTTAACAATATTTTAAGTCACAAAACCCATCCCCTACTCATCAGCGTCACACCATGCTTAGAAGATCCCATACATTCTTATTGTTCCTAAATGAGAATTATTTTTTTACAGTGATTTTTCATGGCTTACATGCCTTTTTCTGGCCCTACTTTAGCTACAATAAATGCCCTATTACATGCCTATTTTAGTAAAAATAATTGCCTATTTGCCTTCCTATTTTTCATAAAATGCATGTCAGGCTTCCGGTTCTAGCTATAAATACAAGAAAGTAAAAATAGGTGATAACATTACTTGACAGCAAAAAAGACATCAATTAATAATAAATTCACAAAAATTACTGCCATGTTAAACATTAACCTGACATTTTCAGAGTCACATATCAAAGATATATAATTATTTGTTTAAGTATTCCTTTATGTAAATGAATTTATCAGTGTTTATTAGATTAACTGTAAACTGATTCCATCTATTTGACTGATATAGAATGAATTATTTTTCCTTTCTTTCAAATTTCTTAGACTGTAAATAACTAGCCTGTTGTTTACATCAGGGTTCATTTCATTTTCTTTTTTAACAAAAGATTCAAACAAGCTTTTAAATGAAATAATATGAGTGCTTTATATTAAGTGGGCAATGAAGTGGTTTTAAATGTTAAAGAGTTAGAAACACAACTAAAAAATAGAAGCATTAACAGGCAACAACCGAAGAAACTAGAAATATAAAATTTGGTAAAACTCCTCTTACATCAAAAGGAAAAAAGCAACTATGTACTAAATTTAAAAAAATTTAAAAAGAAAATAAATAAAAACAAACATTTCAAACCTGATAACAGAGAAGATTTTGGGCATCATTAGATGAGGAGACTGAACCTACAAGACACATCCAATTACAATCATCTTCATTTCGTGTATCAAGATACAGAGTATCTTCTTCTGAATCACCAAATATCTAGAAATAAAAGAAAAATGCACAAATATATGTATATAAGTGAAACATTTTTAAGAAGCATGATTAGATACACCAACATTTTGTAAACAAAATTACTTTCACAATATGCTTTTCCTTAACAGTAATCAATTAAAAAAAACTGAATTTTAATACTATTTTAAAGCTAAGGCAATGGTAGGGAGAAGCGTTTTATCCTACATCACAAAATTAACTGATTAATTCCCATACCACAAATGCAGAAACATTTCTAAAAGTACCAAATTTCTGACTGCAATCACATGAATCGCGAAAAAAATTATATTGAATATGCTTTTCCAACAATGGGCAGGTTATTATTACTGGCAAAATTTTATACAGATTGAGGAACCAAGAAGATAGATGAAGAATCCTAATCATTGAATTCTGAATTTGCATAATATATTATTATCAATGCAATTAAGTGCAGAAGGAATTGAGAGAGTTGTGTAGATGTAGAAAAAGAATTGCATACAAAGAATTATTTTTCAAATTTTTTTCCATCATATTAGTTTTCAAATAAAAACCAAGACCACAGATAAACCATACATAATTTGTCTTTAGAAAACAACAGAAGCAATAGTTAAAAGAAAATATATATGTTTTACACCCCTTTTTAAAAGCACAAAAAAGATTAATACAACCAAATCACTATTATGAAAATGGCCTAGAGATATGATTAAATAATCAATATATTAAAACTATGGCTGTGGTGGAAGGCGTAACCTCAACATCAAGCTGACACAACAGCATGATGCAGAAAACTTCACATTAATTCTATCTCATTTCTTGAAACTTACTTTCAGAGGAAAATTAACTTCTGGAGGCAAAATTGAAGTGAGTGGTGCTATAAATGGACCAAATCGAGTCCCTCTAGCAAATTTAGCCTTTGTAACAACTGTTGTAGAACCATCAGCCAAGTCCTTCACTGCCAAATTGGCTGGAAGAGTTAATCGGGCGTGCGTGGGTGTAACAGCATCCTCCACCTAAAACAAATATTTTTTACTAAATTTAAATGTATAATTATATGTCTTTAAGGGTAGAGTATATACATAATGTACACTCTATCATGTAACTTAATGTTTTATGAATCAGTCAGTTTTTATATTATTATTATTGTTTTACTATTTTTATTATTATATAATTTTTGTTAGTTATATGGCCTTTTTTATGTAATTAGCTGCCACCGGGTTATACTCAACTGCAGTTTAAATAAATTTATCATTATCTTATCTATTATTATTAACAAGTCAAACAATACTCACTGTACAAGGCCGAGCACTAATAAAAATGCATGATTCAGTGCTATGATTCTGACCACAAACATCACACACTGTAACATAAAATTATAATTAGACAACAGAATAAACATCTTCAGAGTAGGGGATCACAAGAAGGAACCCAACAGATAGAGCAAAAGCTATAATTTATGCATGCCTCTTTAAGACTCTATGTTCGATCCCAAAAGTATTAGTCCTTAGGTCACATAAATGAGCATAGATCTGAAATGCTAATCAAATTCTCTAAAAACCTTAACCAACCGTTAAACTATTCTTGAATATGTTCCTATCGTTTTTAATGAACTAAATGAACTTTAGGGTTATGAGGTGAAAATTCATTACCTGTAATTTCAGAATCGGTTTCTGACTTTTTACATACTCTCTTTTCGGTTCTACCGCGCATTCCTTATGATTTCAGCAGCAAAATTATTCAATTCTTAACATATATGCAAATAATTGCTATTACTCGCACTGCGTCACACATTTATTGTCGAAAAGGGGTACTCTATCATGAACAGTGTAAACAGTTCACGACCAGCTGACATGACATGAAATCTTATGGGTCAAATGTCTGTATTGTTTTTTCCTCCCATACAAGAGTCGCTGGACCATTCAACCGATAGGCTACCATTTGTTTACAAATTTACATGGAGGAACTGGAAGTTAAAAAGCATAATACGATTATAAGCTGGTTTAAGAAAGTTTGTCAATAATTTCACTACGGCTCTTTTAGACTATACTACTCATAATGCAAATTTCTTACATCGCGATACTTCTATAATAAACATAGGTCTAATCGGGTCTAATGAATCTTTTAAGGTCTCTCCCCCTCAGCGATCTTCATCTATATACATTAACTCTGCCGTAGCATTCAGATAGCATTGCAGACAGATCAGAGAGTAGAGCATCTGCTATAATTTATATTCATGCTATATTATAGATGTATATTCTGATTATTCCATGTAATGTATCTATTACATACTATGACATATTAGAGTAAAGAACATGTAGAGAATTACAGAGAATTACTAGGTATCAGAGAGTGGGGCTCATAATACTCTGTGCTTCCCTGGTGGGAATTGGTGAAACTAAGAACACATGCAGAGTCTTCTTTGTGCAGTTTTGTGAACGCATGGAAATGCGTACCAATCCTGCGACATGAAAAACAGAAGGTCAAAAATGACTTTAGCCAACTAGCTCGCGCATTACGTGTGTAGAATCATATAGAATTGTTAAGTTTATGTTTCGAGTTTCATTTGTCTGTTTTAGATTACTTTTACTCCAGGAAGTACTTTGGTCGCCGGTACTTAACCTGTTGATCGGGTTGGTATGAGGTGATCTTGGAAATGAGAGGGTTTTCCGAGTCGGCTACTTTTACAAAAAAAATTGACACAATATTTCTGATATGATCAATCAGCAACGCATTGATAAATCGCGATGTACATTTTTAAAGGGAATGTAGCAAGGGATGCAGAGGGCAGCCTAGAGACATTCGTTTTGTACTACTTCCAGTTTATTCAAATGTGTATTTGCTGCAATTGCCCAACTGGGACATGCATAGTCCAGCTACGGGCTAACAGTTGCTTTATAAAGCGTGAGGCAGTTTGTCGTTGACAGTTTGCTCCGCTTGTGAAACAAGCTTCGCAATCTAGAACACATGGGGCAATGCAGAGAGTTTATATATACTTCGTTTGTTATAACGTGACGCATGACGTAAATGAGCTGTTGACGGAGTCATCCAATTGGAAGCTTGAACGTCACCTAAGTGACGTAATCGCGATGGCGTTAAAGCACTCGATTAGATGATAGTGTAAGAACTGATTATGTTATGCGCCACTTTAAAAAATCGAAATATAGAACCACTGTCGTCCAGCAGGGGCCTCCTCCACGCCAGAGAGAACTCTTTATGTGCTGGTCATGTCAGTGAAGTCAATGCGAGACTGCGACACACGGTCACAGCTGACTGTTGCCAAAGTACGAACTTCGTACTACGAAGCCTGCATATACACTTATACAAAAAAATCCGCTTCTTGTATCATGTATCTGGCTGTCAGACGCGTGCTGTGGCGAAACTAAAATATAAGAGAAGATAATACAGTGAATACGGTTCAGAATAGATAGGTACGTTGGAGCACTACAGTGCCAGCGCCAGAGACGGGCTAGATCTGTCGATTAGTTTAAAATTATCACCTTCTACAAAAAGGAGTGAAGTTCAGAACACACGTGTATTTCTATTTTATTCGCTTTTTTGTGTTTATTTCTTGTATTTCATATATTTTCAGGGTGCTGCAGTTGCTATTGGCAATTTGACAGCAAGGAACGCACTGTTTTCAGATGCACATTAGGAGTAATCGCATCCCTGGGTGAAACCACTCTCTACAATCAATGATGAATCAATTGCTTCTCAAAATATTCAAAGCTATACCTTTCATTACTCTTGTATACTCCTTTTGGGTCTTGTATGCGTGCTTGGGCATCCTACATGATTCCCAACAAAATAATTTCTTCTTCTTATTTCTGTCATTTCAAATATACATAAACTGGATCACTGTTGTGTGTGTAACATCCAGTTGCACAAATAGTGGTGGCATTTCATCACAGTATACTGGTGGAGACAAAGAAACTGTTACCGTTAACTTGTTAAGTAATGAAACAAGACCATGGATCGACAGCTCTCCTGCCCTCAGTTATGAAAGCCTCCATATGAATGAACAATTCTTAACAAAACTACAAAAAAAAAATGATCACAATAGTGTGAGCAGTGTTGAAGAGGATTTTAACGTAGACACAAATACTGTTTGGTATTGCCCAAAGTGCTGTCAGCGGTCATCGCAAAGTTGCTATCATTGTCCTGTATGCAACAAATGTGTGGTAGAACGAGATCATCATTGTTTCTTTTTAGGCACATGTATAACAAGGCAGAACATGAAACATTTTGTAGTTCTCTTATTTTATACCAGTGTTTGTAGCACTTATGCTATGTATCTGGTGTGTAAAGAAATTAATCTGTTTAACAATGTAGCAAGGGATTGGACTTTGATGTTCCAACACTTTTTGCCTGTTGCTTTTGCTTTGTTCTTGGGTAGGGAAATGATATTGCATAACGTTTTGCAAATAGCTTTGCTCAATACAAGTGCATGTCTTGCTATTTTTTCCCTTGCATTCTTTTGCTACAACATGTACTTAATATTTGTAGGAAAAATGTTGCAGCGGTTACAAAAGAAAACTTTTCGGGATAGATCATTTGGGACAAGAAATGTATGTGCAAATTTTTCTTTAATTTTTGGGAGTTGTGGTGTGATGAATTTTCTTATGCCAGTTGGCTTTGCCCGTAATGTTTTGAAAATTCACTTGCAGTAAACAATAATTTTGCCAATAAACTTGAAGTTCAATATTGTGGATGTCTGTGTGATCTATCCATAAATTTGTACTTAATAAAGCTACTTGACTGTATTGTCAGTACATTTCATGCATGATTTCAATATCTTGAATGTCATCATAAGGGTAAAAGGTAATTAGTAGTTAAAAAGTTTCACAATATTAGTGGGAGTAATATTTCTGGTATGTACATGAAAATTCATGTACTAAAATGTCAAGTAAATAATATGTTAAAAAAATTACTTTTAACAGCTCTCTCCTAAGGTTGTGTTACTCTACCATTAATTAATTTAAAGTCAGATGGAACCACAGCCACGTTCATGGATTTATAATTAGAAATTGGCTAGTTAAGTTGCATCTTGTCAATCATGTTTCATCTCTTATAATTTGCCAAATAGTGGACGTTCCTTCTCAGTATAACTGAGTAAATGTATTACTCATGGCTGGGATGACCTAAGGATGATAAAAACATTTTAATTCATGTATTAAACAAAACTTTGGAGAGTACAAGGATGAATCTTGCCAAAATAGAAGATAGTTGTGTTATTCATTTTTAGCTTTGTTGGTATTCAATTGTACATAGATTTCCTTGCAATTTCTTTATTCATGTTATTTTCGTGTCAGCAGATATAATATTGCATGAATTTATTATTTACCGAAAGAGAAAATAATTGGGAGGATTCATGTCCTTTTGTTACAGTTAAGCTCTCACTTAATTATTAATATCTCTGCCTATAGCTATGTAGTAACTTACTCTTACAATTTTGAGAATTATTTTGTGATTAAACAGAAAGAAAACCACCACCTTCCATCTGATTAAATGATATGTTTTTGTTTTATCTGTATTGTCAGTCTTATTTATAGTTCTCATCTTTAGTTCTATCTTCTCAGGTTGATGGTTGAGTAGTTTCTAGATGTCTGATGTTCATAGGAAAGTTTGCCTACGAAACCATCAGGAAATAAATATTGAAATTGAGCCAAGGTAGTAAATTAGATGGTACTGCTCTTTTATTAGCCAGCAAAAGAACACTTGGGGCATATTTGTATAAGATATTGTTTTTATAATATTGTACAATGTGATTAAAATGTTCATTTCTAATCTATTACATTTACTTTATTTCATATAAAATGTTTCATTGACACCCATTTTCAGAATATCGATTCTCCCC
>BOPP01000071.1:6137266-6183902 GCA_017312745.1 Gryllus bimaculatus | reverse complement strand
CCCCCCAAAAAAAAAAAAACAACTGGTGGCGTTGAAAAAGTGGATAAATTTTGTCCCTATACACAACAAATTACTATAACGCGTTATGTACCCCGAATCTAGATTTAGGGGGTTCTTGATACCAAAAAATCGATTGACGGCAACATTTCTGTGCATCCATCTGTGAACAATGCTAGTGGCAAAGCCGCAAGCGACAATTTCTCCAAAATTTATTTTCCCCAGTCGATAAATAGGGTACACGATACCCTACTTTAATATCGGGGGTACATGAAGCCTCACCGACATTGCAATATTTTTTAAACTAGTGGTGCTAAAACAGCTCATTCTTTCACACTCGTAATAATGGTTACGTACAGAATTAGTATACTGTTCCGCACATCTTTCGCCTGACTATCCACTTCTAAACCAATGCTGTCGGTGAAAAATCCAGTTCGCTTTTCCCCATTCGCGGCGAATGTTTCCGGCTACTAAATGCTCCATTATTTTGCATACTACTGATGGGACACTGGTCTATATTTACATACTTTCGTTTTATCGCCATTTTTGAAAATTGGAGCAACTATAGCTGTTTTCCAGTCGCCCGGTAAACTTGCGTTATTAATAGAAACATTAAATAATCTTAACAAATATGGCAAAACTGCCTCACCTCAGAGTTTAATAAAATCGATGCCGTTTGGCCCGCGTGATTTACCATTTCCTAGTTACTTTGAACGTTTGCGGAGTTCCTATGCATTAAGCTCGAACTGGTTTTCAATTCGAAAATAATTAACTTGCTCCTGAACTTGTTTTGGTTTGAATACCGATACAAAATACGCGTTAAACGCATTTGCTTTCGCTTGGTCGTCGTGCAGTGGCGCGTTGTCTGCAACTCGGATTTCCTGAATGTCTTCCTCATTTTTTTTCCTTTCTCTAAATATTTTAAAAAAATCATGTGCAATTTTCTTTTCTTTCTGTAATTCCCCGTAGTAATTTTTAAAAGTTATCATGTTAGTAACGCTGCGATGTCTCCTATGAAATGCTACAATATTGGCAACGTATATACTTCTGACAGTTCAGTGCGCTGTCGGGGCGCCTCTAGTGAAGCCAGATCAATCGGGAAATATCCATTTCGGAAAAAATCGTACGTATGGTTTAGGCGCAAGAGTTCGCAAACCGACGGTCGGACGGACGTTTTGAAAAGAACCACTTTTTCAGTATCAGGGGACCCCAGAACGTGTATTTCCGTTGAAATCTGAAAATCGATTTTCCGCAGCATTACATAACATTTTCTTTACTATGTATATTACTCCGCACGTGTACGGGAAAGTGAAAATAGCCACAAGACAGCTGAATACGGTGCTACGGAATTCACTTATTTCTATAAAGTCAATGAAATTCATAGATAGTGTATTTGTCGATCTTTAATTTTAATTTAATAAAAATCAAGCCCCACGCTTGGGACAGCCAATTGTCACGTCCTCGTGATTATCAAAATTATGATAGTGCACCGGCTAGCTTGGTTCGTGCTGGATAGCTGTTTCAATGGGTCAAAAGATGGGCGTTGTTAAAATTAAGAAAAATTGTTTGACGGAACCAATGAAAATTTAATGAAACTAAAAGTAGGTGCATTAAACTCCTTGAATACCTTTTTCTGGGTTCATTGTTAAATTGAGAATTATTAAAATTAAAATAATCTCTAGTTACAAAAACTTTAGGTTGGAGCAAGGCGCGGCCATACTACTTTAAATGCAGTAACTATATAATTCTCCCTCTGGAGTTAACCAAAAGTCTCTGAATAGCACGTCCGAAGAGCGTGCTTGGAACCCATAGCGCGGTTCCCAGCGTAGAATTCATCCCACGCGGCCTCCGTTGCCTCCAGGAGCTCGGTGGCCCGTCAGCTATAGACGCCGGGCGGCGTCGAGCGCCCCAAGGCAGGGGCGGCTGCGGTGGCGGCCTCCAACAGTCTCGAAAGCGGTGGTCGCTCAGGTACCGAGCCCACACGACCACAGAACAATCTTCATCCGCGTAAGTCTTTGCATTCGCCATTGCAGTCTTTCATTGAGGTTGGCAGCTTTAATTAGTTTACGGAACCTGATTACGGCAATCGCAATCCAAAAGAGTTCAATAAACAGATCGGCTCACCTTCAAACTCGTTCGGATCAAGTTCTTTAATAGAAAAGCGCATAAACGCGACTTCACGCGCCAGCTGTGTGGTGCGTTCTGCGGTAACAGCGCGTCCAAAACGCGATTTTCCGAGCTTGCGGCACCGACTCCAGGCCCTCAACTCCGAACAAGCAAATGGAATTAAGCTTAGGCTCCAAATTTTGATTAAAGCGCTTGTCACAAAGTCTTTCCTACCAAGTTCCGATCCGTAATCCACCAACGTGTTTTTTTTCTCCATTGAGTCTGCACACGAAGTAGATTGAGCACCAAGAGGTTTGAATCACAAGTGCCTCTCCTATCAGAATACGAAATGTCTCTCACGGAAACCGCTAAATAGGTTTTACTAGATCAGTGGGATTACCATATGATGATCAGGTGAGTGTTGTCTTTTATTTATGTAATATAATAGATGGATGCACTACAGTGGCCGGAAGTTATGAGTAGCAGCAAGTTAGCATCCCATCATACCCCTATTTCTGAGAGAGGACATCTCCACTCGGTACCTCTATGATGACATTAATTTTATGAAATTAAAGCAAGCAAGATATGGAATGAGATGAAATAGTTATTTCTCTAGTTTGAGGGACGGAACGGAACAGATATTTTGGGAGGCAGGAATTAATTCTTGTAGAAGAAATGCTGGTTTTAACGAGGTTAAAGTGACTGGTGCAAAAAGCAGTTTGGAAGTTAGAAAAGAGCTTGTATGACAGTAATGAAATGTTATTTGTAATGTTTCTATATCCATTTCACTACGTAGTTGTCAGTTGGCTATATACCACTCGGCATTGATCATCGTGCGTAGCACTTTATTCTCGAAGGTTTGGAAGGGTTTCAAAAGGAAAGAAGCAGCACATTCCCAGACTGGGGCAGCGTAAGTTATTGAGGGTCTTAGGTCTGATTTTATGAGAAAAAGAAAACTTTTCAATTTTATAGATGATTTTTTATTAATAAGAGGATATAATTTGAGTAGGGTTCCGTAAGATTTATTCAGTCTATGAATAATGAGGTTTTGATGTAACACAAGTATCCACGAAGACGCCCATGTATTTTATTGCTTTATTTGAAGGGGTTCATGTGATCGGGTAATTATTTACTTTTACAGCGAGAGGGATATTTGGTCTTCGCAAGGTAAACATTTTGTTTTCGCATTTTGAGGGGCTCACATGTAATCCCCATATTTAGACCAATCACATAAGGTATATTGTCTTTTTGCAGGTCATTTACTGCTTAAGAGATTAAGTCGTTGGACGTGAAGATAACTGAGTCATCAGTATAGAGAGCTACTGCTCTGTACAGTATTATAATTGAGGAATATCTGCCGTAAAGATACTACAGAGAGTTGGAGAGAGGGGGGGCTTGAGGAACGCCGGCTAGAATTGGTTATTAATTCAGTATGGATATGGTATTGTTTATTTTTTACTGTGAAGAATATATTATTAAGAAAGCATTATTTGGAATAGATATTCCCAGAGACGAAGGAATAGAGAGTCCTAGTTTACGTAACTTGAATAATAATCCATTGTGCCAGACTTTACCAAACGACTGCGCGAAGTCTAAGACGCCGTTATGCAGAAATGTTAACGTTTATAAACTATAGGAATTTCTACAGCAATTCTTAATAGTTGGTGGATTGAGGAGAGAAGAGAACGGAATCCAAACTGATGTTGCGGAATTGCATTTATTTTATTAAGGTATGCGTCTAATCTAAGATACGCTTTTGGAACATTTTTGCAAATGCTAGTAATAGACATTGGGTCTGTAACTTGATGGGAGTTTTTGGATTTATTGGGTTTTAGAGAATCTGAGTCTTAGACAACTGTTCAAGATAACCATAAGATAAGCAAGAGCGTGTGGTGGTAGGTGTTTTAGAGCAAAGGTTAGATGTGCCATCTAGTATTACGGAGGAATATTTTTTTTCTTGATTAATTTGTTTACGTTGTCTAGAGAGATATAATCTATAGGTAACGGGGCAGTGATATACCAGTCATTTACGAATTTCTCTACAGATGTTTTCTCGGTGTGTGTGTGTGGGGGGGGGGTGAACCTTGAGAGTACGCCGATTTGAAGTGGATTGTGCTTCGAGCATTTCCGGGGTCGTATGCGCAATTTTTGTTTCAGTTCTAAGTGAAGGGATTGTTTGCATTGGACGGGAGGAATGTCGGCACTTTCCATTTTTATCTAATTCAGAAATGAAGAATTGAAATTTTGCCTATAATACTGATTGAGGGCGTTGTGGCTGCTTCCGAAGCTTTATTACATTTCGCTTTTAAGAAAACGAAGCGATGTATCTGCTATTAGCGACTGATTTTATTTTTGAGGGATATAAGGATCAGTATATCACGAGAGATGGGATTTGTGGAGTGACGAGTTGGATTTTCAGGTTTCGTAGAAACTGCTTTGTCTGTCTCAAGAAGGACCATTGTAAGAAAAGATGTACTTTTTTCTTTTCAATTCTAGACGTTGGGAAAGGAGGGAGATGAATTAAACTCCACTGTTTTGTTTTTGAGGGTTTTGAATTCGAACTTGATGCAAGTCACCCTTTTTGAGGTATCAAGAGAGATTGTCAAAAAGCATTTTTTGTATTAAAAAAACAAAATAGAGCAAAATTGCTTCTATGACATCTTATACAATACATTTAGCAAAAGTTTTAGGAAAAAGTTGGGACTGTTTTAGATAAATGTTTGTTTACGATATTTTTTAATAATGCACACATTTCACGCAATATTGCGCAAAAACGACTAAAATTTTCAAAAAATGTACAGACATTAATGAAAGAACTAAATAAGAAAAAAAATAATTGGAGGAATATTTTGATCTTCAATTTTATAGTTTCAGGATGAGGTCGAAAAAATTTCGCAATTTCGAAAAATCAGGGATTTCAACGAAACTGGGCCATGCACGCGTCCATTACGCTCTCCGACAAAATTTAATACAAACAATTGGTGCCTTTTTTTTAATGTCCGATAGTCTTCTTGTAAAGAACCCACCAAAATTAAAATATCGGTTTCAAATTCAAGGGGCTGCGACATCAGCCAGATCGATTCGGCAATATCATTTTTGGAGGATATCTGCTGAGCTTTTTAGGCTCTAGGTTTGTGCAGACTGACGTACGTTTTTCCATAAATCGATTTTTCGATATCAAAGACCCACAAAACATAGATTCAGCGTGTTAGAGGAAGTAATTTACTATATATGGGGCTAAGATGTATCCCCTTTTTCGTTACAAGGACTCGGCATTAAGAGTTTAGTGTTGAAAATTCACCATTTTTCCCTGCATCATCACAATACTTTCCCTATACTGCGTAAACAGTACCAAGAAAGTAAAAATTCAAAATCATAACTGAAACAATCGAATTCCAAACTCCCCATAAATGGGGCAGTGGGTATAAATGAGTTTGTCAAGAAATGTTTCAAGAAAATTTTCCGGAAACGCCAGTTACTTTCATTTGAACAATGTGTAAATGAATCTAGCTCTTCAGAGACGCGAGGAACGTTTTGGATAGGAAGCGGAATTGCAGTGCCACTGATATAACGGAGCAAAAGTTACTTGAAATTCAGAGAGATTTGAAGCGCTCCCCTGAGACGTCGCTATCGAAATTGCATCAGCAGTGCGAAGCTTCACTCAGAAGCGACCATGTTGCAACGAAGAAATACAAAATGATGTCTTACAATTGGCAGACTTTTCAAGAAGTGAAGATACCAGGCAAGTACGTATGCATTTCTGCCATTGGTTTAGAATCAATTACGATCTACAATTACAACAATCAATATTGTAATTGAAGACACCGAAAAAAATGTTAACTTGCAAGTTTTGAAAAAATAGATATTATAATGAAATTAAATCGTGATCCATTCTCTTACGCGTTCTTTACGCAATCCGACAACAAAATTTAGTCACACCAATCGTAAAATAAATTCGTACTCATTTTATTATACTTTCTCGCTACAGGTTACGCAGCAGAGAGAGTTATGCTGTGGGAAAAATCGGTGAATTTTCTGCAGAAAAAACTCTTATTGCCAGGCCTCGGTCTGGTAGCCAAAAAGGGGATAAATCCAAATGCTTAATTTAGGAGGGAAATTCTCTAACACGAGGAGTAGCCAGAATCCATCTTTTGTGAGTCCTTGATACCGAAAAATCGATTGACGGCAGAACGTCTGTACGTGAACGCTAGTGGCTAAACCGTTCGGCCGATTTTCTCCAAATTTTTTATTTCCCAATCGATCAGGCAGATGTCACGGTCCCTTTAAATTTTAAACCGTTATTTTTATTTTAGAGGGTTAGTCAGTGTATACGAAGTTACGTCAGTGTATACGAAGTTAAGGATACCACAGACCGGCGCGGAAAGTTCCCCGCTAGAAGCGGCGACGAAATCCGCGGATCTGTTATGACTCAGCGTTTGGTGACAATTTTCCTCGCCCGATAAACAAAACGTGCTCGCTTCTATTCTTTATCCACGATTTTCCATCACATTATTAATATTTCTTTAGAAAACGAAGAAAAGCGGTCCATGATTTTGACCTTAAAGAGGAAAAAGCACGGAGAATTTATTACCATCATGCCACAGAGGACGAGAAACGCATTTATATTTAGTAGAATGAGCAGTTACTGTTTTGATAAAATTTTGAATCTGATCGCAGAAGACATAAGAAAATCACTTAACAATTATGAAGCAATCTCACCTGAAGAACTTGTTATTGCACTTTTCATTATTATACTATACAAAATTTTATGAACATAAAATCGAGTTTAACGTATTTTTAAATTAATTAAATTATTGAACACGAATTAGATCTGAGTCGCTCTCTTCTACACATGCAGGGGATGGAAATGCCAAGCTACTCGTATGTTTTTCTGAACACATGCAGTAAGGTGCTTTTTTACCTTCTTTATTTACGATTTTCCTTAAAATTGTTTATATCTCTTTAGAAAACGTATAAAATGTGTCCATGATTTGAACCTAGAGAGGAAAAAGTTTGGAAAATTTCACACCTTAATGCCACAAAGGACGAGAAATGCTTTTAATTTACTAGAATGACCAGTGACTGTTTTAAGAAATTGAAACATTTCTAAAATATACACATTTTTAAGAACAACAAATTTTAAAAATCAAAGTTTAATGTTATTTAAAATTAATTAAATTACTGAACATGATTTGAAGTATTTTTTCTGAACGTTCAGTCTTGTCAAATTCACTGGCGAGCTGAAAATATTCGATATCTGACGAGTCAGCCTTATTCCACAGCAGAACTCGAGCGGTAGCGCAAAAACCGCATCCGGCCGCGAAACAAAAAGCGCTGCGAATTAAACTGTCAATCCGCTGCCGCGCAGGTCTGAACGTGCTCATAAGCCAACATTGGACGCGATGATTATGGTTTAAAGATGCTTCAACAACTGTCATAGGCACCCTTGGGGCAGTACGCTCTGTTGCAGTGCCATGCTAAACCTTTTTTTAATGCAAAGTTAAATGTGAGTAAAACTGAAATTTAACGTGTTCAATAAAAAATATTGGCAGAACAGAGTCAGATAAACACTTTAAAATCTCTAATGAAAAGCCAAATAATTGGCATAATCCTCTCTCAGATAATATTGTAAAAATCAGTCTCTCGTAAAAAGCTTGCAGAGAAATTTGTCATTTCCAAATAGCTCCGCTAGACAGCTAGCAAGGTGAGGCGTCCGGCGGCTATCTCTTACCGTCCTCCTTTGCCATTTTGGTAGGAACCGTCAGTGTATACGAAGTTATAGCCGGGATACATGGATTTCTCGTAAACTTTTCCCCCCAAATTAAACCAAAATGTGTTAATTCATAAAATTAAAATTACAAAATTCTTTATGCTGATTCTTTTAAGAGCCAAAGCGCGTAAGTATCCTTTTTTTAACACAAATTGAGAAATGAATGTTTGAATCCAAAAGTTCGTTTTATTTTGGTGCCTGAGTGGCAGTGGGGGCTTACAGCTACGCTCTTTCATACACGTCACCGTAATAGCGGAGGGGCTCATTGCTCCGCTCGGCTGAATGGTTTTCCTCAAAGGGCGACCCTGGAGATTGCTGCGTCGCGGCGCCAAGGCTGAAGACACTCGCCGACGGAGGCGGGCGGCCGGGGAGCAAAGCTTTGCTCAGCTGGCCGGGTTGACGCCACCAAACAATGCATCTCTGGGATTGACCAGAAAGCCACCGGTCGCTACTGTTCCCGAAGTCACTTCCGCGTGATTATATCGAATACTGGCAGCAGGTTTCATTGCACGCGGTGATTAAATTTCATAAATCTAACGGACTCACAAACGTGATGAATTTAGTGAATAATTACTTCGTCCACTAAATTGAGCCCAGCACGGCTCATAAAATGATGTGAAGCGATAACACAGCAGTTCGAAAATTTTCTAAGCCCGAAGTTGCAAAATTAACTGAAATGGCTGCGCGCGGAGGTGCGAGCGCTTTAAATGCTCAGAAGAAACACGTCTGAGGCCTCCAACCTCCACAAGTATTCTCCCCGTGTCTGTCCTCTCTCCCCCTACCAGAAGTTCCAGAAAGTTCTCCAAACATTTCGTATCTAGTCGGTGATAGGCTAAAGTAAAGTGCGCAGTGAAAATCTCTTGCCCAATCGCTGAAGTCGTTCTAAAAAAAAAAATCCGAATGGAAAATTCTCAGCATTTCTGTCTTTCAGTGTTTACGAAAACACGCGTGGGTCTAACAGCGTCGCAGAAGTATAATCCGGGTGAATATAATTCCTGTTAATTGCCACTCTGTGGCGCGGCAGAGGCTCGAAGCGGGTGACTATGTCTTTCTGAAAGGGCGCTTTTCGAAAGATAAACAAACGGAGCAGTGGCCGATTCCGAAGTAGGTCCGCGTGACCGGAGGGTTCGCCTACACAAAGAATCCGTCGCAGCGAATTGGAAGGAGGGGTCGCGTGCGCATTGAAGAGTCTTGGCGCCGGTGAGGCGCGCTAGGGCTCTTTGTGGCAGGCTACTACAAGAAAACTACCGAAATTAATATTATTCAAATGTAAAGTATTCGGTAATGCCACACTCTATGTCGAAAAAATTGCTACCAGGTGGTGTCGTATCACGAAAGAAGAGCAGATCTGTATGACCAAAGAGACTAAGTCGTCCATTATAGACTTGTGCTTCCTGACACTATTCAAAAAGGTGTAAATAGTTTGTTTTTTTTGTTCCCGGAGCCAGACCAGACGTGTTTACCCTTCGCTCTAAAAGCGGTAACTTGAAGGGAGTGATCTGTCCTTTTCTTCTTTAGGGATTGGAATAACTATGTCTTCACGCCAAATCCTATCTATGGCATGTTCAACCCAAATTAGGTTGAAAATGCGGAGTAGAAAGAAACTAGCGTTTTCCGGTAGGTGTTTAAGCATTTGGTTATGTATCTAGTCTGGTCCTGGAGAATCTTTCGCCCGAGGGCACAAGAAAATTCATTGATGGAGAAAGGAGCATTGTAATCTTTCTCGACGAAACTCGAGAAATTTAATATGCAGTTTTCCATTCTTCTTTTGGTATTCATAAATCCAAGTGTAGTGTACGGAGCTGGAGATATGCTTGTAGTGAGAGGCCAATTCTTCAACTGTATCTTCTTCAACGCTTCTGGTGATGTGAAAAAATTTTCATTTACTAGAAGCCCGAGAGAGATATGGGAAGGAAGTCTTTAACCGATCTGTCGAACTTTTCGCCACACTACTTTCGGCGTACGGCAAGATAGTGATGGAATATAAGCTCTCCAAAATGCGGCCTTACTTTCCCGTATGGTCAATCTAGCTCTGGCACGGGATCTTCAGTAATATATCATATTATCCACGGTTGGGATCCTAAGCTTTGCTAGTGCCCGCTTCCGATGACGCACCACGGTGGCACAGTTGGCATTTCACCATGGTGTGGACGACCTGACGACTTTGGGATGGTAATCGAGGCGGCATGAAGAACGGCATCAGTAAAATGGGCAACCATAGCATCGATATCGTTAGGGCAGTTTTCCGATATCCGTATTTCTTTCTCGAATGTTCCCACTCAGCTCGGCGGGTTAGCCAGCGAGGGCAGACAACGATTAGGTCGGGAATATCGAAATTGACCAGAAAGGGTTTGATCACTGGCATGTAGGGTGCCAATGACATACACTTAAAGATAGTGGAGCGCCAGATCAACCGACGAGAAAATGTTTGAAATCACGGAAAATGTGCTTTCGCCAGTATTCAGAATAATTAAGTTCTGGTTGTCGGTATTTTCAAGTACATTGTCTCTTGGCCTGGTCCTTGCCAGGCGGGATAGTGGGCAATGAAGTCCCCCACAATTAGAAATGGTGCGGGCGATTGAGAAAACATATGTAAGTACTTGTACAGGCGGGATATAGACGTTGCAAATAGTTATCGAGATAGAGCGGAAGTTCATATGCAAGATGTCTGAAGAGTGATTCATACTTATATTTCTTTGGAGACCAGGGAGTCTGTGACTTCGCCGTGGGCCCAGAGGCCATGAATGTCTTGCCTGTAGCAACAAAAGCCACGGAGAGGGAAACCAGGGAGATGAATTTCCTGCAGGCAGATAACAACGGGTCTAAGCAGACATCAGCTTTAATTCGTCTAAACGAGTGCAAAAGCAATTAAAGTTCCACGAGAGGAAAGCCAAAATTTCTATGTGTAAAGTTTCTTTGCTTCTAGGGGGGTTATTTCTTGGGTGTCTTTTTACTTCTCTGTGAGTCGGATGTGTAGGCAGACCTCGGTCTTTTGATACAGGCGATCTAGATCCTGAAATGGGGCCTGTCGGCTTCGGTTTTTTAGCTTGAATTTTCGTTTCCTTCATTGTTTTAGTCATAGGGCCATGTATTTCCATCTCCGCAGAAATCTTCAAAACACACCTGACAGGACGCGGAGAGGTAACTTTCGATGTCTGGGTTTCGCAATTTGTCTTCTGCTGTTGATCCACGGTGTCAGCGAAACTTCGAACCATATTTACAGGGTTACGCGTCTGGTATCGCCGTCATACACCGGGAAAATTTCTGAGACCCGGACCTTCTGGATCTCTCTTCCTTTCAAGATGGGGCAATGATTCGAGGTTGATGGGTGATTCCCAAAACAATTTATGCACCTTGGATCTGCGGAGCAGTTCGAATCATTACATGATTCTTTTCCACAGTGTACGCACACTCCAACTCTTGTGCAACGGGGCTGCGTAGGGCCGAACCTCTGGCATTTAAAGCAGCGCAGATTAGCACATACTGCTTGACACGGAGATTGTAGAAGTGACATGGCATTTTCTCTGGCAGAGATGGACAATAGAAGGTCAGTATCAGCGCTGAGGTAGGGGTGAGCACCCCATTCACTCTCTGCTGGATCCTGTAAATGTCAATCACCTTCAGGCTGAAAGAAGGCTTTAAGGTCTTCTTCCGTTTCTGATGCGAAATCTTCATGATTCGCCATGCCCTTGCAGAAGTTTAAGGTCAGGTGGGTGGATACATGCACATGGAGGCCGGCTATTTCTTTTAGATCTGAGATTTTCTTGATTAGCTCGTCAGTAAGGCATTCAAAAATAATTGTGCCATTTCTGTCGAACCACCGTCTGAAACTTGCAAAATTCTTCAATTTCTCTAGCGAGTTTAATAGCACATACACTCATTGTTTCCCGTCATTACTACACATGACGAGGAAACTGGTTTTTTTGGTGTAACCGACTGCAACAAAAAACCTATCCAGATTGAGTTTCACCAACAAATCTCCTCTTCCTTGCAGAAAAGGGCGGGGGTGGGAAGTTTGGTATCCGTTGAGAAGATATCGGATTCATCCCAGTGGTCCCCACCCATTACGGAGCCCAACAAGGTCACACTCCATCGGAGTGCCAGGTTTGCCACGGTTATAAAGTGGGGGATAACACAGCGCCGCACGTCCGTGGAGTTCAGCACAAGATCTAGCCCGAGCCGATTTATCGGGAGTGGGATAGCTCCCGACTGCCTGTCTAGAAGAGTCCGTAGCCAAAGCAGGTGTATTGAAACCTGCCAAGGAATGTTCCCCAAAATACGTAAACAACGTATTCCTAGATGCAACGAAGAAAATGCACAAAGGGAGAAGTTGGAAAACAAATAGATCCTCAACCGTCAGAATACACATTCCCTTCGACACGGGCCGCTATGCACGGCAAACACATGGGTGGAGGTTCAGTAAACGGAGAGGGGGGGGGGACTGTGACATAGAAGGGGAAGAAAAGAGGTATGATGTTATAAAATAACGAGAATGAACGATGGGGAGAAAGATGATTGGTGAGAGGAATACTTTGCCTCTCCCTGCATCCCCCCCCCCCGGCAGGACGTGGACCAATCCACCTCGACCGGACGGGGCGCGAAATTTCCGCTTAGGGTGCGGATCTTTCGCGCTGGTCTATGGGAGACAATGCTGTTGCGACGCTCGCATCCCACGCAAGGTTGAACGTGCTCATAAGCCAACACGACACGAAATTTCCGCTGCGCATATTTCGCGTAGGCTGCAGATTTTTCGCGCCGTTCTGTGACACCCTTTTTTTCAGAAAAACAATGGTTCCAATATTTTTGATTAAATTGTTATCGGATAGCGTGATAGACGCTTGCCAGATGTTCGTTAGAAATCCTGATTTTTCGAACACTGCAAAAGCTCAAAAATTGTTTGGCGTCTTCCTAGAACTGAAATATGTTGATAGAAATTTCAAATAGAAGTGAGATAATGAAAACTTTTTCGAAAATTTGAGTACTTTCGCGTAATTTTACCCATAAAGGCAATTTTTAATTTTATTTAAATAATTTCTAAAAACCGGAACCAAATTTTGTGATTAAATTTTTACTTTAGATAGCATATAGAGAATAACAGAATAAGCTTAAGAGAATGGTGCAGGCCTCATGTGCGTTAAAAAGTCTAATTTCTGAATATTGCAAATATTCAAATTTTTTTGGCATCTTCCAGCGACAATTATGAAGATACACACCTTTTTTTTAAATGAAATGCATTGATCAAAAACAGATTTTCAATGTCAAAGCCAAATATTGTCAAACAGGCAATTTTTACTTTCTTTAAACCACTTTCTTCAATTAAATTTGAGCCCTGGATAGTATATACTAAGCTTAAGAGAATGGCACAGGTCTCAAGTTTGTTGAAATACTAGATATTTCATAAACTGAAGAAAATTAAATTTTTTCAGCGTTTTCCTACAACTGTTAACATACAATTTTTTCTTAATGTGTTAAAAATAATCAATAATAATAATAATTAATTTTCTTATCAAAAATAGATCTTCAAATCAGGTCATGTTGAATTTTTCAAAAATATGAGTATTTATTCAGTAATTTGGCGTCAAACATAGCCACCCCCTTCCAATTTCCTGCTCTTTGTGAATGTATTAAAGAGATGTGCTTGGAGGCAGATGAATGCTACACAAGTTAGAATTTGTAACTTCATATTTCTTTGTTCATTTTTTACACTCGAGCCCTTGTATATTTTACAAATTAAACATTTGGAAAATATTTGAACCTAATATTTTTGTCCTTGTTGCACAGACTGTATTTTCATTCTCAGTTTATGGATGTATATTCTTTCAAGCAATCTACAAACCTTATTGCAATTAGTACAACTAGGTTTTCTCCCATAAAAATACGATTTAAATGTAATACGAAAGAAAAATTGCTAGCCTTCAGGAAATCTCAGGTTGGAATGCAATAACGGCAATCTGCCCCGTGAGACAGCAACTGTAGTTCTGTAAATTCTGACTCATTGTTGGGTCATGATTGTGCACTTATAATTGTCAATTTTGTGTTGACATTTGCTTGAAAATATTTATTTTTCGCACCTAATGTTCTAAGTTTTGTAATGAGTTGACAAAAAATTATGACCGAGATGAGTTAATTCCGAGAGAAATAAGTAGTATAAATAGTATTATATAGCCATTACTAAGAGCGAGAAAGTATGTGCTGTTTTACCACAAGTGGTTTAAAAAATTTGAAGATATCTGAGGTTTCATGTAAAGTACCTCCAAAATTATATTGGTTTCGAATTCAAGGGGCTACCACATTAGCCAGGTCAATTGGGGAATATCAATATTGGTGAAAATCCTGCTTGCAGTTCAGTCACTACAATGTTCAGTTGGATGGACAAACATTTTGACGTCAATTGATTTTTCTGTAACAACGACCCACAATATAATGATTCTGATTACACGTGTTAGAGAAAGTAATTTAACGTGTATAGGAACAAGATTTATCCACATTTTCAGTACTTGGGCCTGGCAATAAGAGTTTTTCTGGTGAAAATATTTCTTCTGATTATTCATTTTTTCCTATATGAAAGAAATTGAAAGATATTAAGGGAATGCACATTACATCCGGTGTCAAAAGGCATTTAACATCCCAACAAACACATGTAGTATAACATACAATTCAATTTGTTTTTTTTAATTACTATATTAATATTAAAACTGATATTTTTATGCAGATAAAAAATCTGAATTTCAAAGCAGGTATTACATGCATCAAGACCATATCCCCAGTTAAGGTCGATCTGAATCAAAGTGAATGTATGAAGATTCAATATGTAAATTTAAAACCAATTTGAGTAAGCAAGAATTCTGAACTCAGTCAAATTAAATTTTATAATTTTTTTCTATGGCTCGACAGCCTGGTATGGGCCTTGGCCAACCAACGGTCATCCAGCCTCTCAGCTATGGGATAAGGCGTTCATGTAGTTAGCACGAAGACATCCCTTCACCGTAAATTATAGTCTTCGTAACCTTAGGGTGGGATTTTTCATTGTCACACAGCAATAGAAACTGGGACATTTGTAAGGAAAGTGAAGTTAGCCTGGTCGGGAATCTAACTCAGGGTTGCACTTTGGAAAGCAAGCGCTCTAACCAATGAGCCATTTATAATTTTAGTCTACCCAATAGTCACTGTAGGGATGAATAGTTTCCATTTATTAGAATTTCATTTCTAAATAGGAGAAATTTCTAAAGACATTAACTGAAATTATCAGTTCTAATAAATAATGGCGAACATGTCAATATAATTTTAATGAATGACAAGAATCACATATACACATTTATATATATTTACATAAATTACTTGCCTCTACTGGCTAGGTTCTGAGTAGAAGATACTGTACAAATGGAATGAAAGAAAATTGAAGCTCTTATGACTGATTGATCAGAAAAATTTTACAAAGCACCTTCGCATTTCACTTAAGACTGATTAGTAATATAAATCATACAACTTTTCTAAAATAAATATTTTCCCCATAACAATTACAAATTTGTGCACCACAACTGCTTTGGTTGCCATTTGTATGATTTTTCCAATTACACAGATTTTTCATGGATTTCTTCTGATACAAACATATTAAAGTTCTGTATGTTCATGATGTGTTTTGGCATTAAAATCACTAGGATGAATGAACAGTCCCTCCATTGCTTGCCAGTAGGTGTGACCATACGAATTTGATGACACTCCAACAACTTCAGATTGTCCATTGATGGGACGTCCATAAGTTCGTTCAGTAGCTGACAAAAACCTTAAACCAAAATTTTGTTCACAGATTAAATTTATCCTAACTTCATTCTTCCTTTAAAAAAACACTTTCAAACACTATATACAGATATTTACAATTTCATCAAAAATCTAGAATAAATTCAAGCTAATTATTTTGATCTTAAATAATTACAAGTACAAGTTGTTACATGACTTGATAAAATTCATAAAAATTAATTTGCATGGATTACTCTTAATAGTATTTACATATTGAAAGGTTTTATCAACACTCACTGAAGCACTGCATTAATGGCAGAGTATTTGGATGCAACATAAGCAGAAGAAATGCTCTTCAAGAAACATCACTTTATGTGAAATATGTGACATGTGAAAGCATTAAATCCTTTTACATGACGTTCAGATCAATAAAACATTTCCTTGAACTACAATGAAATATATATTGACAGAAATACCAAGAGCTAACCAATATTGAAATCAGTGCAATCATGCAATCACATTTCACAAAATTTTGAAGATTAAAAACCATGCACGCATGTGAACGCGCAACGCACCCTTCTGCTTCAGTCATTACCAGTTCCAGCAATACTGATGATGCAAAACAATTATTTTGCTCTAACTAATGGTTTGTTAAAAACTGATTTGAGTGCAGCAGGTAGCAATCTTCCAGACTTTATACCACTGCAGTATACAAATATCTGACGTCACTCCCCATTTTTTAATAGTTACAATTTCTTCATTTTTGAGCCAAACTTTTTAAAATAAAATCTGATCCAAAAAGTAATCCTTAAAGTTTCGTTTAACATATTTATTATTTTATTTCAGTTGAAAATTGCTCCCTGTGTTCAGTGTAAGTGTGGACCAGAATGGCAGCTGGTTGAGAGGTCTGGGAATCTGTGGTGCATGTACAAAGGTGGTTGAGGGGTGAATGCAAAAACATTTAAACACTGCCATTTAAAATTACTAACAACAGGGAGTGTCAATGATGTAAGATCAGGAAGACCAATTTTTGAGGACAGAAGAGCATGTTATCGCAGTTTGCGAGGAGACTAAAAAATCACTGCGTCAAGAATCTCATGAAAGTGGTCTTTCGCATTGTGCAACTTCAACGATTCTCAACCCTTTAACTGCAACGGGTCGACTGTCTGCGAGTCATGTGTCTTGCGTCATGCTTCTTGCTGCAAGCCCTGTTGTAAGCTGAGCCTGCTTGCACATAGATACTGCGTGAGTCATCTCAGTTATCAGTTAGTCCTAGCAATAAACAAAAGCGCATCTGATGAGCAAACTCATCCAGAGACTACCAAGTCAATGTGGTTCCATGTACGATCTTGTCCACAGACTCTAACGACAACCTATCAGACCGTAATAACATGTCCGGATATTACCACACATGGAAATATTTTGCTTATTACCTTGACTAGAGCAGTTAAGAGTTAAAAAAGGTCTTGGTTTTACATCATGGAACAAACATTATGGGCAGTGACTTTCCTGATGACTGACAGATTAATGTTTGGAGAGATATTTTGAGCTTGAAATGATGATTGGCCTGAACCGTTTGTGAACATTCTGTGGACTGATGAGGCAGTTTTTCACATTGGAGGCTTTGTAAACAGGCCCAACTGTCATTATTGGGCAGCCATAAATCCACAAGAATGCATTGAAAAAGCAAGGAGGAATGCAAAGTTGACAGAATGGTGTGGTATCACATCAACCGACATTGTTGGACCTTTTTTTCTGCAGGAAACAATGAAGATAACTGGAAATGCTGCAAACAAAGTGTAAATTTAACAATGGAACAACCTAGAGCTTCACATCATGCAGGGCAGAGCACCTGCACATTTTGCAAATAATATCTCCAAATGGCTACATGATCATTTCTCAGGGTTGTGGATTGGTAGACTTGGTGTACACAAATGGCCTATCTGCAGCCCTGTTTTAACACCTTACAATATTTTCTCTGGGAATGAGCTAAAGAGGAGGTATACAAGAAAAAAAAAAAGAACTTGGATGAATTGGAAGCAACGATATCTGATGCGTTAAACAATGTTCCAAGAATCATGCTCCAAACAGCATCAGTGAACAAAATAAATAAATAAAAAAAGAAATCACAACTATCTAAAATTAGGGCATGACTTATCAGACACCTGTATAATATAATTACGAAGCATTGTAGTATGTAAGGTTAGAATTTATGTTAAGTACTTTTAATACTTACGTGCTTGTGTCAATGTGCTTAAACATTACTGTGTCATCTCTATTCCAAAATTCCCCTTCACACACTACGAGCCAATTATCTCCTGTATCTCCTTCACCTGTTAGCCAATAGTTAAAATTAATAATACACATAATACCAGAAATTTTCTGATCACTTGGATATTAGGGTAAAACACAAAACATTTTTAAGATGTCATAAAATAGGGATAAAAAGAATCATGATGTTTTTTAAAAATCAGATTATTTTTATTTAAATCACATTTTTAAAAATTGTATTAAGATGTTTTTACTTTAAACCAAAGTCATTACATTAAGAGCAGAAAAAGCTTTTTAAAACATTTTTTAAATTTATCATTAAATTGTAGTAATTTTATTTAAAAAATAAATATACTATATATTTGAGGGGTCCGGAGCAATACCGCCCTTAACTCAAAATCTTTAAATTTAATTTTTTATAGTATCGTTCTCTTGAAACACTTCTCTTGGGACTACATTACAAAATAAGATAGTGACACCATCTATTAGCATAATTTAGAAAAAAGGCATTCGCCTTGAAAAGAAATTTTACCACTTTTTGTGCAATACCACCCTAATCAAGAAGCACGAGTTGGAAACAATTGAATTCATTGAAAACTTATAGCAATGTTAGACAGCTTTTGAAATATTAAATTCTACTGAATAGTTGTCCTGTTATAAAAAAATATGGGGTATACTACCCTTTAACAGTTTAATGGAATTTTATGAATATACACAAAGAAAAATGTTAATATTATTTAAATTAACTACTGTTTTCATTAGCTTTAACAATATTAATTTTGTTTTTTAAATGAGTATTAATTAAATGCCACTTTTATTAATACTCATCTACATGATGTATTACAAGTGGCTTTAGCAAACATTTTCATTTAAATCCAGAATTGTGTACATCGTTCAAGCTTTGTCTATTAGTGTGTAACTCTACCACAAATTTTTTTTGTTCTTCGTTTCAAAAGTTTGTTCATTTTATTGTATATTATATTGTATTTTAATTTCTCACAATAGTTCAAGTATGTGAAAAGTTTACTAGAAATATACAGTAAAATCTGTCTAAACCGGAACCTGTACAAGCCAGAATTCTGTCTTAACAGGAAAATTTCTTTGGCCCCTGATGTTATATGGTATTTTACACAGCATAAGAACGAACGGTTTTTCATATCCGATAGGGGGGAGCTATTAAACAAAATTCCTGAGAATTTAATGCAATTGGCAGAGACACAATATATTGTTAATGTAATTAATACACCTGCAAGTCAGTTTTAAATACTTTAGCCCCCACGATTTACTTATGGCAACAGCTCTGTCAAGGAAAGGGGCAGAGTGAATGTACAGTGTAGAATTCAACCTTGAGGTCACTTGTCACTCAAGGCATAGGCAGTAGGGGAATTCTCCCCTCCTCGCTGAATCGGGAAAGGTGTATGGGCATGACATATTTGCGCCTCTCCCTGCCCCACATTCAAAATCACAAACCCTCAGCCGAAGACGAATTGCTGAAGACCATGCGAGAGTATCAGGAAATAATGATACTCTGGGTCGTGACATTTGCATTAAAATTCAGCAAGCAGTCTGATTTCAGCCATTAGGCAGCGAGGTGGCGTGTATTTTTGAGTTTCACAACCAGTTTCATGTCACACACAGTTTGTAACTGTTTTGATGTAAATAAATAAAAAGTTTAACAATGTAAAAACTAACATTAGATGAAAAGGACAAACTTATAAAAGAAAAACTCAGAAGCTGACAATGAAGAATGTTTAATATCCATTAACTGGCAATTTCTTCCATTAATATGTTATATGTAAATCTATTTTAATAATCCTAATAAAATCATGTAACTTTTACTTTACTTTAATTACATCTTTATTTACATTAATTCACTAGTTTCAGAACAGAAATATCAATATTGCAAGTGTCCTTCCATCTTAGATTTTACTGTACCTAACAACTACTTTGTATTTCATTGAAATCTTTTTGTCTGAATAATTTTGATTTACAAATATTTAAAATACAAATATATTTTTTAAATACTACAAATTATAAATATTGATTAAATTTTTTTAATATGATTTCATTTAAATCGTGATTTAATTGTATAATGAAATCAAGATTTAAATCATACCAGCCTCAGCATACGTATATGGGGGATAAAAGAAAGATATCCCTCACAGTTCTTTCGATTTTATGAGGTTCACCCAAAAAGTATTTTTCCCAAAATTGTCAAAAGGGTTTTTTCGCCCTCAAAAACCCACAGCTTCAAACAGCCGCGAACTTTGGTATTACAGTCTGATATGTTATCCATTACACATTCGTTGCCACAAGTCTGCTGTAATTGTGCAAAGACCTTGGCCAACTGTTTTCTTTTATCTGCTTCTTCTCATGTAACTGCCTAGTTGCAAATGGCCGCCTCAAAATATGGTCAATTATACACTCACTGGAAGACACACTACAACAATTATTCCTGAATACCTGTTAGATTAGACAAACCAATTATTATCCTACACTGCTAAGTTACTACAAATCCTCACATAATTAAAAGTAAACAGGATAATACATCACAAACTCTACAATGGATCACCACTGCATCACACTCTGCCCATCCCAGACCCTACCACAAACAATGATTCTCTTAGAAGAGTACAATGTGCTATTCAAAAAAGTATCAGGAAAATTTGGAATAAAAGACATTTCATTCGAAAGTCACATTTTTTAATGTCTCTCACATTTTTGTGAATTTTCAGGAACTAGGTTCTTAAAAATACATATTTTTTTTATTTTTTCTATTTTTTTTCTGAAACAAATGACCTGTGAATGTTAATTGTAATCCCTTGAGTTGTTCTCTAGTCAATTGATTTTAATCAGGTTTTTACCCCAAGAGGTGAAAGGTTTTCCCATTCTTTTCTATGGAGGGCAAGGAAGATCCCGAGAAATGTAATTGTGGAAATAGTTTGAGAGTACACATTAGTATGAAAACAATTAACAGTTAGTAAAGAATACTTTATGGCATATTTTATGAGAAAGAGGTTGTAAGTTAAGAGATTAAGGAGGCAGACCCCTCCCTGACCATGCACAAGAGCTAATACAAAATACCATGAAATCATAATCTTATCATGCATAAAAAAAGACCAAATTGTGGCTTTTTGTTTCCTAAAATTTGAAGATTGTATTTTGCCCTTATTGAAAACTGAATAGGCTTCTCAGGAAATCTGCGGTGTACATTTATTGCACCTGGTAGATATTGAAGCAAGTACCATTAAAATGATATTAAACTCTATGAAATCTGCAAAAAATATTCAGTAAAAATAAAGACATAAGAATGTAAAAAATTACTTATTAGAGGAAATCAACAAAAAACGGAGGAGGAAAAAGAAACGACATAAAAATGGATAATTTCATTTTGTCATAACATAAAATGAATTTCTACACTAAATGGCATAGTTTAAAAAAAAAAAGACATTTCATTAAAATCCACTCTCTAGTTTTAAGTTTTACAATACACTGAATGAAGAGTTGTAGTTGTTTTTGGTTTTTTTTTGTAATTGGTATAACTGCACTCACATGCAATATTTTGACATAATAATTTGCAGGTAATAATATACTTTAGACTTTGTAAAAACATTTCAAAAAAGTCTAATTTGTTCAAGGTATCCCAACTAACTTAATATAACAATCATTAATTTGGTTGAGCAGTGGAGACTTTGGAACAGATCCACCAGTATATCAAGCAGCATTGCCAGTAACTTGTTATCCACAGACAAGACAAAGAATTTTGGGCAATGAAACCAAAACCTTGCATTTCATTGCATTCCATCGCTACAGATAATCAACTACTTGGTTTATGCACTCTTTAATTTGTATTTTCAAAGTTACATTTTCAATTAAAGAACTTTACATCAGCAAATACAAACACTAAACAATTTATTTGATGTAGTACTTAAAAAAAAGTACACTTAAGAAAATTCAGTCATTTCATTCTGGCTAAAGACTGGACTATAACTACCACCACTTTGCTTATCTACAGTCAGGCTCATCCAGATACACAACCTTCTCACAAATCTCTTTGCACTTAAAATAATAGATTCACTAATACCCACCTTTATCATCTCCATAAGCAGAGATTTCTTGATTCCCAGAAAGAGGAGAAGAAAAATAGTGTGAATGCAAATTTTTATTAGTTTGCAAATGAGTCAGTCGAATTTTATCTCCACATTTCACTGGCGTACTGTGAAGTAAACAACCTTATGTCAATTATTCATATAAACATACAGACGAAACTTTTTATTGGAAATGTCACTCACCCTCTAGAGCAATGTTTCCCAGTCTCTCCTCGAATAACCCAGTGAGAATTAACATCGTCCTGCAACTGGGTGCCAGTCACCGACTGCTGACCACTACCGGTTCCGTACTTCACATCGTGCGAGTGAAGTCGAACATTAAAATCGACATTCATTAACTTTAAGACGGATCCACACGTTACGTACTGATTTCCACGGCCTGCAATTAATCCAAAGGTTGAGAAATTTCAAAAAAATGTTCCCACATTCCTTGGTGGTCGATAGAAGTCCTCGTAGTTAATTCAATAACCTCTCTAAATACAATGGTCACACGACGCGATTAATATTATTCACAATGAAAAGAAATTCCTTTTCTTCTACTCACCCTCCGTTAAACTGAAAATGCCTAGAATACTGGCAATAATTATTAAGTATATACAGTGCGCCACTCTAAAGCCGCTCATTGTCTCCATTTTGAAACACGTAGGTTGATCCCATTGGTTAGATGCGTAAGTGCTGCCAGTGGCGCTGCATCGCCGCGAACTCTCGATATCTCCCCGATTATGATTACCACCCATTGGCTCAGACACAAAAAGTGAACACTTAACTGTCCCTAAATACTGACAGCAAAATACTTGAACCGGAGAATACTAATGTGATTAATACAGTAACTTCTTCAAAAATTCGTACGAGGCATTAATGACACCCCAACTCACGAAAGCTCTCGTATAATTTAAATGAACACCACGATACATCGCCCGCAAGCCCTTCTGTTTATATAGTTTAATAAAAAGAGTCCAACAATTTTCAAATGGCCCTCCAAGACGACTCTGAACATGGACTTTCAATACATTAAAAGGATAAAACACGGTACTAATAAACGCACCTATACAAGCCCCAGCGATAAATTCTTGCAAAAATTCCCCATACCATGTCACTCTGTGAGAAAACTGATGCTTTACTTCATCTCTCAGAAGAAAAAAAGTAACATTTGAGGGGCCATTTCTTAACAATATTGGTGTAAGCCCTCTATAATATTCTCGGAAACCATATTCATACCCAATAACCCTAAAGGCATGGCCACTGTTTTGGAAACGGGCATGGTAATTGGAATCTTGAAGTAATGTTTGAATTCGCTCAAATGGCATTAAAATGGCTTCAACAGAACCAGCTACCACTGCAGCTACAGTTTTTGCCACTACTGGAGCAACATTAGCTTCCAAAAGAGGCCTTCGGCATTCATCGTATACTCCAAACATTAGAGCAAGGGATCCAGTCTTTTGGCACAGTGGAGGAAGCATTCCTCTATATAAAAATAAAATGCCTTCATTTTTCAGCTGTTGAAATGCGCTGGTAGTGTTGACTCCATGAAGAATCTGATATAATAAAAGAAAAATATATTGTTTAAATAATTCTCTTGCAAAATATTTAATTTTTAATATTATAAAGAAAATGAATCTTATCAATACAGTTTATGTGTGGGACAATGAACAAGTCTCTAGAAAGCACATATTTTCTTCACAAGAAACAATTCTAAAAATTAAACAAAACTTACCTGTCTAAATATGAGTTTATATATCGGATAAGTCACTGTAATATTAATGAATGCAGCTCCCCAACCACATATAAACTCCTTGGGTTCATGTCTTCGATGTTGTTTATGTACAGAAGGCTTCACTATTTCATGCGGCTTAGATTGTAATGAAATTGATACAGATTCTCTACAGTTGTCATTGTTCTCAGATTGGATCACGTTTCCTCTAACCCAAGTCATTTCACGGCCAAAATGAATAGTTCACTCGATATATAGCCATATCCTCACGCAATGTGGAAATAATTAATGTAAACCTTCTATTCTGGGGTCAAGCGGCCTTATCTCACCAAAATTAACTATCTTCTCAGGATCCTAGTTGCCTATCAGTTGAGTATCAGCTGGCACACCACCTGCCACCGCACCGAAATTGTTTTCACCAATGTAGTAACATTTTCGTTGACACTGTTGGCAGTACCGTCACGATTGTCATTCACATTCGCGTGCCCAAAGAATATTACAAGTGCGTGTGCAAGCTAGCAAAGCCAGGTTCGAGAGCGATTGTCAAGCGAACGCGAACCTTCAATGGCAGCTTGTTGATGTGGATCTACTGTGTAGATTTAGAACCCGACTTCTTTAACTGTGAAACTGGACGTTCTTTACAGATAAATTTCTCAGTCGTCAGAATCGTAAGTGAATTCTTATTAGCACGAACATCTGTGCTTACGTGCTACTAAAGGTCTGTTGACGTGGCACATCTAAACTAAAGTACTGTTTCAGATTCGATAGCATTTGAGAAAATGCGTCAGCTGAAAGGCAAAGTTAAAGAAAACAACAAGCAAAAGCGGGAAAGAAAGAAAGAATTTCTTGAAAACAAGAAACGGGTTTTTACAGTTGTCCTGCCAACACTTGCTGCAGTTTTTTTATTAATAGCAGTTTATGTATACTTCAAAACTAGACCTAAAAATAATTTAGAATACTGACTTACCAGGAACGTTAAATATCTTGATCATTCAACTCTGCATTTTGTATTATAATGACTTTTTTCAAGTCAATTAATAGGGTCCGATTGTGACAAGCATTTTAACAATTTATGGGTCCAAGCACCAAGGTGTGAAAAAGAAAAGCAATAAATAATATTTGTATATTTGTTATATTTTGTGTATGCATGTTTCTTTTTTTTCAATATACAATGAATGACAATAAAGTTTAAAAAAAATTAATGCATGCAGCATATTCACTTGTTTTAACTGCTTCAACTTCTGCAACTTCAATAATTTACACAGTTACATGACATAGAAAACACAAAAGGATTTGAGTATTGTACAATGAAAAATCAGGTATACAGGAAATTCCTGCACAAATGTTATATTTATGGGGTTGTATGCTAACATAGAAAAGAAACCAGCATCAAAAATAATTATGACAACTAAGCAGCTGCAGAATAAATTAGCATCTTAATGATTCCTTATTTGATTGTTTACTAATATTAGTTAGCATAACATTTCCCTGCAGCTTTAGATTCAATCTGGTTTGTACATTAATACTATATTTCACATGCCTACAAGTACAAAATTTTCCCCTCCCTCTCAACATATTTCCCACCCATTATTTTGAAATGTTACCTTGTTCCAAGCAGTGCCTGCAAAAGTCTCTTAAAAAAGGGAACTATCTTTTCATATACTTCTTTTTATTATGAATTCATAACTTGTTTCAAAATAGCACTGAATGTATAATTATAAATCTTTTCTGGCTTATTTTCTTTTCTTTCTTAGAAATGCTTTAATGCATTTTGAGATGCTGCACTGTTGAGCAGCTACATGTAATAATTTAAACTGGTAGTTATTTCTCATATTTTTATTATGGCAGTTTTGCCTCAGTGTTAAGGACTATTCACTTAGGGCTTCAAAATCTACAAAATATATATTCTTGCTTTAGTGACCAGCAAAATTTCACTATTGCTGCACAAATATGTCCAAAATGGATGCTTTCATGAAAGCAGGATAATAATAAGACAGTATTTACATAATATTTTTAAAACCTTAAAGAAAAAAAAAAAAAAGAAGAGAGATACACAAGTGCATTTTAAGTTCACAGAATCTGAACTACAAATAAAATTAAGGCTAAAGAACCAAACTATGTACAGTGTACAAAGCAAACAATGTGACTTTGCATGTCACTATAATACTTAAACAAATGTACAAAATTGTAGTAAAAAGACATGAATGGAATAATCCTGCATCCAAGAACTTCCAACATGGCTCACAACATTAACAGCACAGCTTCAGCCACAAGGCAATGGCATTTTGACTATAAAGATTGTTGTTGTTTTTTGTTTTTTTGACAAGGGTGTTTTTATCCCATCAAACATCAACCTAGCTACAGGTTCTGGGCAGAGTAGAAAAATCTCTTCTGCATAGGCTCTTGCAAACAGCAACATTGAACAAAACTGTTGCACTTCTATCTGCTTAACGTTATTACGTATCTCTTGACATAACATGATGGGCTGTTTCTCCACATAACTTCTGGATAGAAATGATTTTGATATACATTTCTGGCTAAAATTACGTACACATCTACCCTGTCTTCAGTACTGTTATGCCTTTCCATTTTCAACTACATACCTTTCTCAAGGCTTTGGAACTATGTAAGGTACTGGTGTTAGTTACATTCAATCATATACATGCACACGTGTACATGCACACGTACATACACAGACTAATATATCACACAGGACATCACAGAGGTACTGTTTGGAATATTTGTAGCATCAAATCCTACACTGAAGCACCTCTTACACAATGCCGCTGATCTCTAGAATAGAGATTTGTTTTGCATGTCTTTATTTGAAAGAAATTACGTCAGTGCCAAGAATCTCAGTTCTTTGAGGTAGCACTCCATTCCTATAGGTCCCTGAATAACTAATACAAATCACACAACACTGTCACTCGAGCCAATGTTCAGTGCAGCATGATTTACAGCTACTGCTTCAGAGACGATCACAATCCGGCGAGCTAATATCATTTCTCAACTGCTGGAAAAGACCAAGGAAAATCCAGCCCATTCAAAATCAGTTTGTCTTCAACACACAATTCTTGGAGAAAATCACAGCCAGTCTGAGAAGAGACCTCCAAACCACACAACCACAATGGGCAACAAGTAGGAAGATACTGCCCTTGCTGGAGAAAGGCGAGGGTGAGTCGCACCTGATGACCCAGGACCTGAAGGATGATCCGGGTGATTATTTCGTGGATCGAGAGGTCTATTAGGGTCAGGACGACCAGAAGATGGATCATAACCACCATATCGTCGGTCATGATAGTCATCATCGCCGGATCCTTCTGGTTCACTATCATTATCAGGGTCATTTCGATCTGACCCTCCATCACCTGAGCCACTGCCAGAGCCATAAGTTGAGTCCTCTGTAAAAAAATATGAAATGTTCACTGTGATTGTACTTGGATTTATTTATAAGTGCATTTGAAGTAAATCAGCTGCTGATAGTTTCATCCAATCGGAAGCATGAATGTCACCAAAATGACGTCACTGTAGCGATATATAAACTACAGACTGGATGAAACCATTACCATCTGATTTACTTCAAACGCACATAATACATAAATTGTACTATATATGCAAAAGAATTTTCAGCATTTGTTCTTAATTATTAATAAATAAACATTCCTGTTTGAATGCCATTGGCCTTAAAATATTAAAATAATGTCACTCATGAGAAAATTGAGGAACAACCTTGTTTTCCATTAAAAATAATGGCAATGAAGCTAGATCAATTAAGCATTAATTTTTACTTATATTCTATTCCACAATTAAAACATGCACATAATATTGGGCATTTGTGAATACTTCCTAACAGGACAAATCATTTTTAAGATTCCAAGTTTCTGTATCCTGAGGAAGTTTTCAGTTATTGTTTCAAGTCAAAACCCGCACATGAACTGATTTGCAAATACACTTGAGGATTTACACATTCGGTTTTCACTTACAATAGAAGAGATTTTGGCTTTCATGATTAGGAAAGAATCAATAAATTAAAAGGAAAAAGATGCTCTTTACACCTCAAAATTATCAATTAAATAGAACATGCTTTCCTTCCAACTCTTCAGTATCTATCTTCATGTCAGACAAGATGATCCAAAATGGGCATTCCTATATTTCAGAGATCACATTTTTGGCGCTTTAGCCAATTTATTTTCAGTTTATACTCAAACTCATTGAATGACTAAGTATATTAGCAGTTAGGACCTTGGTCAGGTGAAATCCCTTCTGTCACATTGAGTTCAATTCTGGACTAGACAGCAGATGCTCAAAAAAGGTAAATTTTATAAGAATAAAGATAAATTTAAAAACAATAAAACCTATTTAATATAATGATTACTCACAAATCCAAATCGAAGAGTTTAAAATGACATGATTGTAAAGTCTTAACTACTCAAGAACATATTTGTCAATGAAGTAGAAAAAATTTTCTCTCTATCCATTATCAGCAAAATATTAAAATGTTAAATAGCACACTTTTTACTTCTTTTTGGGGGAGTTCATGCATTTAACTTGAAAATCAATTTATTTAATTCTGTATCACCAGGAAATTTAAAAATGAAATAATGGGAAACAATAACCTGATTGGCACATCCTATTTAATAGAGGTGTCAATTTAAAGAGTCTAGAAATGTCTGAGTTCACTGATCACCTTTCTATAGTATTCGTCATGAAAGCAGAAGCTATTGAAGGAAATGCACCAGGAATAAATTTAAAAATGTCTTTATTTAAGAGACTAATATCAAGAAAGTTACATTAACATTTGTGAAGCCATAATAATTTTGAAGTTTTAAATTTATTATAAACTCTTTTTTTTTCCCCAATCAAATCTCATTATTAGCTAAATGTCATTAGATTGGGAAGAATCATATAAGCATGCCTTGTTTTAAAACAACCGTAAAATCATGAGCATTCATCATCCTTATCAAATTTTAATATTACTCAAGAATTTCATTACCTACCATTGTCAATCCACTCAACATCTCGCCCCACATAAGCACTTTTCAATTTACTTATCAAAGTGCGAAGTACATACAGCTGCTCATTTAGATGCACACTTTCCCGACTGGGATCCACAGATACTTCTGGATTTGCTCTCTGCTCCTTACTGACTTGAACTTCATATCTATAAATATAATGAGGTAAATTTATTAGTAAACATTTTAAATTTTGTTCAGTCATATACACATACCAAAGAAGGTTTAAGTTATTGAGTTAATAAGTATAGATTCTAGTATTGTGATAGTTGCAATGAACAGGTAGTTTTATGCTATGATAAGTGGTAGGGATATGAACATAACTTAAGTTGACAAGTAAATTAACCATTTCTTCGTGGCTTAAGTTTGTTTCTATTAGACTACAAGTTTCATAAACATATTTGATCAAGATTTACCTTGCTTTCTTTTCTCCATTCCAACAGCTGTCATCCAAAGCTGGACTGGCAGCTACTTTATCATCATTGCACACTTGGTAAGGAAGATTTGCCCAGAACTGGCGAGTGTCGTTGACCTTCAGGGAAAAATACCAACTTTAATAATAATAATAATAATAATAATAATAATAATAATAATAATAATAATAATAATATAACAATGATGTATCTAATCAATAGTAGCACAAAATTGTGTTGTTATAGGTACATAAAACAGGTTTCTTCAAACAAGTAAAAATAAAAAATAAAAATTCTAAGATAAACTAATTTGTAGGGTAGATGAAATTAAAAATTCAAATGTAAAGAAATAATCACATCTCAGATTAATTAATGAAGAAGGGAAGTACAGAACTGGTGAATATCACATGCATGTTAATGCCTATTGTATGAAATAAAATTAAAATGATGAATTTAAGAAGCTATATACAATTTCATTGACTGAATATTTTTTCAAAAATCATTTATTGTGCTAAGTTATAGTTTATTTTTGTTTCATTCTATCAAGGAGTGAAAATATAAATTTTACTAGAGAAGTGTAATAGTTCAATGTTATAAAATAAAATATACAATTTAAAATATTTGGACACTTTTTACTTTTCAACTAAGGGGACTCAGGGGTTCCAGTTGCATAGGTAATAGTTATAGCCTTCTTACTGTAGCAAAACATACAGCAAAAGTAACTAGGTAAACTGTCATTAACAGATTACTCCAAACAACATGAATTAGATTTGAACAAATAGATAGTAGCAAAGGAAGCACAAGCTGTCTCTGTCCATTGTTATTGAAAGAAAAATACATTCTTTATTCCCTTACCTTTACTCTAATGTCTTTGACCAGAGTTTCTAGGGTGACCTCATCTTCCGTTTCTTCTCGGTCTCTGTGATTACCAGGTCTATGTGAATGACGGCCAAAGTCCAGTTCCGTGGTATCTCGTCTTCTGCGACGACCCAACTTAGGCTTTCCACAACCTTGAAATACCTACATACAAATAAAACAATTGTAAATGAGCAATAAATTAATCAAATTCATATACTATAAGAGTTTGAATCAAATGATGTCAAAATGATAATGAATTACCAAAATTAATTAATACAATTGAATAGCATGTTTTTGTTTTATTTATTAATTATTATTTATATTTCTTGTCATCATTTTTCTAATTAGTATACACACTTTTGTGTATTGAAGTGTGTATAATCTGAAGTAAGAGAAAAAAATTATGTGATTTGGTGATTGCAGGTTTACAACTGAGGATCAACAAATCATAACACTTACTCTGTGTGACACTTCGGTGCCACTTTCTTGAAAGTTCATTATGGCTTCCGATATCTTGATGTTAATGGGATTCACAACAATTTCAATATTAAAAGGTCCTTTCAGTCTCTCTACCAATTGATCTAGTGCATCTGTAATGACAAATCAATCAAATTTTATTTCTACTGGCATATAGAGCATTTATATATTAATAAAAATCATGCAATATAGCAAGATGTAACAAATGTTGTTGTTTTTTAATCAATAAAGAACTTGGGTATTTAATTAATTTTACTTTTTAATACAACAAACTTAAAACTCGTATCAAGGACTAAGAACACAGGTTTGATGTTTTCTACAGTCATGTTTCATGTTCTATGGCAGTTCATAAAATTAATAATAAAATCAGTAATTAATAATAAATTGGAGAGATATTATTTTGAACATCACTTGGAAGTATAATGAACATAAGTATGGGAGAGATAATGCTATACCTAATTTGTGGTTGATATTATTAAGCATTTGTAATGCACAGAATTTCATTAACATCAATTATAATAGATATCTAGAGAAATAAGATTTATAACACTAAACAAAAGTGTCATTAACATTTATAAGAAGATAAAATATCAGTCATACAATCGGTGTGGATATATAACGTTTCTTACCTACAAATGCATTCCATTCATTATTTAGTTGGGTATGATATGTGAGGCAGCCTTTCATAACGTTGATGCAATAATTATTGCAAGCTTTGACTTCTACCAATCCAGTGCATGTTGGACAACCTGACATCTTAGTAAGTGCTCGTAAACATTCAGGACTAGGAGGAATCTGTACAAATACAAAAAGTAATAAATTATTTATTTACAGAAATCTGAATCATTAAAATATATAAGAATTGGTTAATCACTATGACAGTTTTTTTATACTGTACCTTTGCCATATTGGTGACTGCATCACTTGCTATTGAAAGTGACTGAGCAAAAGTACGAGTTGCTACAAATGCACGACGCAGCTGCACAGAAAGTTTTGCTGGTACATCTCCAAATGGTTTCAACTCTGCCATATGTTCACCCACGCAACGTAGATACCTACACAAAATGAATGCATTAAATGTTTGGAACATTAAACTACATTCTGTAATGACATTATCTATTCAAATTAGTGTTATGTTATTTTTTTTCCTTCATTTAAAATACTCTTAAGTAATCATTAAAATAATAAATACAATCCTCTTTCCAAACATTGCAAACAAGTTAATTTATGAAAAAAATATAATCTTCTGTTTTGAAATATCTAGACATTATTAAGCCATCTTCCAAGAGAGCTCAAAGAGTTTAATTATATTGATCTACGGCTTACCTTCCTATGGATAATTAAATTATAACAAGATTTAACTCATTAAAGTCTGCTAATCTTCTCTTATACACTGCTAAGAAATAATGTACAGAGTGGAGGGTTTGTTTGAAAGCATTATAAACATGATGAATTTACAATCACAGCAACGATACTGAAAATTATTGTATTGACTTAATTTCTAGTTATTTGGACCTTCCTCTACAAGATCGTTGTCAGAAATTTTTGGACACTTCTTCAAAACTATTGTGTTACAAAATGAGATAAATAAAATACACATAGCAATTGTTTTTATTAATTTTAATTCACCAGTATTCAAGTTCGCTTGTATTTGAGACAATCAGAACTGAAATGCTTTTAAATATTTTATTTTTTTAACAAAATGAAATGTTACAATTTTATGCACAACTAGCAATAATTATGATGAATTTATTGTGTTCTTGTGTAGCAAATAGTTCTGTAATTTGCAAGTAATTTATAAGACTTAACTTTCAAAGTCTTCATTTTGCAGCATATCTGATGATAAGTCCTTTAAAAACTGGAAATGTGTGAATATGTTTAAATTTTTTTTAAAAAAATTTAATTGAGTTCAGTATTGATTGCCTTAAATGTAATGAAATGATAATTTTAGGGAAATACATATCGACCTTTTCAGAGATCATGATTCTGTAAATGGTTGTGTGAAAATAATGTGATGGGAACACGAACGACCCTCACACTCACTCACTCACCATTGACACTGGATGAAATATTAACACAAAAGGCATAGGTAATCAGGCATCCCTTCCCCATCCAGGATAACTGAGTCCTACGTACACCAGTCACATCTTCATATCACAATGAAAAGTAAATAACATCAGTATACTTACGAGTCGTCGAAACGATATTGAGCATTGATAACGGTAAACATCTTCTGGTACAGGGTGCTGAAAAAGTTATCCAGCGCTTCTTCCAGGTCGACGCGCCCCTTCAGGTAATAGCGCTCCAGTTCGTCGAAGAGATCGGTGAACACGAACGAGTTCTGCTCGTAGATTATGCCGTAGGTGCGCCGGAACATGTCGTGGAAGTCTCGCTTCGATGTCGACAGCATTGTTTTGAAATACTCTGCACAGACAACGTGTGGGAGGTACATGAGAATAGAGCGTACATTCCTTCTAAAATTTCAATAAATAAAAAGAAAGACATAAATAACAAGGTTGAATAGATTTCACGTCGTTAGGTCCCCGGCACAAGGTGTAATACTTAGAATGCAGCAGGAGGTATACTGCGTAGCAGGTCTAAAGAAACGTTGTCCAGCAACACAAAAAAGGTCAAACATTAGAAAGTCCCAAGTCTAGTGGGTGTACACCGAAGGCCTAATGCATATGCACAGGAGGTGAAGTGTATCAGGTCAAATCCGAAGTTTCAAAAATTATCGCTTTTCATCATGCCTCCATGTGGGAATGATTGGAACATCTCAAAAGGAATCATGAATAACGAAATCCTCATCAAACGACATTAGCACGGCATGTACGGGTACGACACCCAATTATAAAATTAAACCTAATTAAACAAAGACAAATAGGGTGACTGGTAGCAAAGCAGCAAAATTATAAAGATCGAAGAGATATCGACGTACACCCGATACAGATTAAAATTATACGCTTCCACTAATAATTGAAAGTGAAGACTGACTAATAAAACATTTTTAATAATTATACAATTTTTTTATGTGTTTTCATGGACCTGTCTTTAGACTTAAAAAATTAGACGTTCTGACATTAGACAATACTCTGGATCTAACGACCTCTAACTGTTAAATGTAGCTGCGGATAATAATAAAGTCAGTTTGAAGAAAAATCAGACCAAAACGCCAAATCGTGCTAACAAGGAAAAACAAATAGGACGTTGTCAACACTCAAATATTCCCTTTTTTAACATTATTGAATTCATTCGCAATTATGCGACTTCTCTTTTTTCCGGGGGGGGGGGAGGGGGGTCCGACCCCAATTTTAGTACCCACAGCCATCGAATGTACACATCATAAATCTTCTCTCGACGAATTAATTTATTTTTAATGTTTTAATATTGAAAGGATCCAACGCATGAATGCTCATCTCACATGTGCAATATTCCAGTAAAATAGCGCACAAGTAAATAAGATCTTACTTTGTTTTGCACATATTTGTAAGCTATTGTGGATACGAAACAACAATGTCAATGTTTTTGTATGTTATGTTTTGAATTTCGAATACGTTGCTAGTGGCTCTTAGCTCACCCTTTAATATAGCCCCACATAGGCTATATGTTCTGATTTGATAATGGTATAATTGCAAATGAAACGATTAAAATATTAGTAAATCGGTTGCAATGCCATTCTCTCCCTTAAAAAAAGAAAGAAAATTAAGAGTCTATTCGAAAACCGACGAAAATGCATTCGATACACGAATACGTACAAATATTAACGCAGGGGCGGAGTTCTGGCAAACTGCTGTTCGTCCACCATTCAGAAAGTCCCCACATACGTAAGTCCTTTCAAGAGCTTAAAAAAGAACTACCCTTGATGGTTCCCCAATACGAGGTCGCGCGATGCTCAGAGGGGAGATAACCTGGCCGTCTCGGCGTCTGCTTCCGGTTGGAACTCTCCTCAGCTACTCCATTGCGCTCCGCTTCCCGCCCATCCCTACTTAATGCAAACACTCGAATCTGAGTCAAAGCGTCCAACACGAATGCGTGAGACGTGAGTGCACGAACACATCACTCACGATTATGTGCCAATAGTGAAGTAGCCGTTAAAAATTTAACGAGCAAAGTGTTTAAATAAAATAAGTTAGGCGGAGGCAAAAAAAAAGTTTCACAATCCTTTAGTTTATTACCTAAATCCTCTATCTCACCTCTCAATCTACAAAGGGTCTCTAGGGTGTCACTTTCATAGAGGAAATATTTATTTTCACAATGATCCCATAGAGGAGGGCTAATCGCTCGCCATGGCGCTCAATGCGAGACTGTTGTCTTCCAGCGCTGCGTCGGTCGCCCCCGCCGCAGGAGACCGTTTATCCCGCCTGTTTGTTTGGAAGCTAAACGCGGCGCGGCGCGAGACGGGTGCGGTGGGGTGGGGTGGGGGCGGAAAAGGAGGAGGGGGAGCGGCGCAGCGCGCCCGCGGGGCTGCGGCGGCAGCAGGTACCCGCGTTTATTTTCTCTGCGTCGCCACAGGAACGACAGCTCGGTGCTCCCTCGACTCCCCCTCCGCCGCCGGCTGCTGGCGACAGCCGACTTTCGACAGTTGCCTCTCGAATCCGAATGGAAAACAGTCGACGAAGCTGGTCCCCACTCCCGCGGTCGTATTTTCATCTGTGATTCGAAACCAAGTGGATAATAATAGACACGAACGCGTATGGGCTTGTATTAAAAACTTCCGTCAAATTAACAAGACTGTAGATCATGTAAGATGCAATACGAAACGTACCAATGAGGGAGAATTAAAGGCAAATAACAGTTTAATATCAATTGCTTATTTTACTTTCAAACGATAAATACAAAAATTTTGAGAAATATCTCATCTAACTACGCACAACTTTAAATTTTAAATTCAAGTCACTCAAACATGTTTGTTGTAGTACGATCCGTAGGCGTCCCCAGCACCAAATAATTGGAGCGGGGCACCGAATTGATAGATAATGCATAGATTACCGGGAAGTCCCCTGCCCGCAGCGACGACTCCCACTTCAACAACTACCTACAACGATATTTAAAGGTATTTTTTGGCAACATCAATGACACACACATTCATGACAAAAATCGTATTTAGTGAAAATTAATCACGTTTTGGGAACGGTATTATTCTCATGAAATGTCTATTGATTGAAGCAACAACATAGCAATCGATTATATGATCCTTGAGTTCCCTTCAAGCCATAGGAATTAGAAACAACGGAAGATGTGTGCGATTTTCCTACTCAATGAACAACTTAACAAAACTATCGCGTTTCATCAAATTCTTAGAATTCACATTCATTTTATGCTCCGATCGCTTCAAAAAGTCTGACAAAGAAATGAAGGGAAAAGATCAGCAGTTTATTTAAACCTCGCGAAAATGCATGGACTGAGTTCAGTTGGAATACCTGGTGACCTGTGGAGTAATGTGTTTGCGACAGTTAGGAAAGCGAAGTAGTAGCATGGTTTAGTTGTAGAATGTTCATATTTTATGCAAAATGCTGCATATTTGCATAATGTTGCATTTTTTATTCCCTGCAGTTATTAAAAGTCGCAGGAAAGCACATATTTGTGTTCATGAGCGTTTCGGCATAAAAACATGAAATTGCAAAGTGAAGGTTGTGTAAATATTTCACCAGTAGTAGGTTAATAATTTCTTGACCATTCCCGTCTTTCTGAAAACCCAATTTCAAATGTATAACGTAATTTGTTGCTACAATACACTACAATAAACAGTATCATTTATATTTAAATGTCCATTCTCTTATAATCATAGAAAAATATAGTTAAAATTAAAACCTTTACAATTTTCGTAAATTCACAGAGGTTAACGTAAATCGGACTTGCTTCATTTTTATAATCGTACTTTACCTGAGAAAAAAATCAAAGGAAAAAATGGACATATCTTCTAAGAAATTTTACAAATGCTCTGGAGGTTTTCAGCTTCCAGCGTCAAAATAACAAATTTAAATTCTAGGGCCGTGACACCAGCAATCGTAGAATATCGGTTTTGGCGAAAACCTTGCCTACGGTTCAGTCGCAAGCTTTGTTCAGAGATGGACAAACGTTTTTTCAAACACAAATTTTTCAGTTTCAAGGACCCTCAAAACTTGGTGTTAGAGAAAGTTATTTACTACATGTACATGGGACATACAAAACAAATTTTCTGTCGAAAAATAGCAGTTGTTGTTTGCTGCACTATTACAAAAGCTGCAAGTAGTTTGCGGAGACACACACAATTGAACACTCCACATTTATTATTTATTTTAACAATTAAAATAATATTTACGCGAAATTGCTGTCCCATTTTTGCAAAATTGAAAAAAAAACTGACACAAAAAATTATTCATCTGTGTAGTACATCAATTCAATCTTCAGTCAACACGAGATATTTTAGACGAAATTGACTAATGACAATTTTCACGTTTTGTTGATGTTCAATTTTAAAAATATGCCTGCAGTATGTTTCAATATTTTGAAGAAGAATGATTCATTGTTATATTCTGACAAAATTCTCTCTTTTATTTGAATCTTTCGCGTTCGGTTGTAAAGCCTTTCGAGGAGTTGTATATTACATAAAATTTAAACACACGATGATACAGTCCTTCTGAAGCAAAGGCGGAATATGGGGAGATGTGGAATAGCACCCCTCCCCCCAAATTTGTTTTTGTAAGTTTATTCAAAACAATTTTCATGTATAGATCGCACCACATCCAACGGTTATTCCCAAATACTTCCAGAATCCGTCCCTGTACGAAAGCGCATTGAAATCATATTTCACTCTCCACTTCAAGCTCATATCTGATGTCAGGTTTATCCTTTGACTATTTAACAGAATTTCCCCTTAACTATCTGATCTGCAGCGCAGCAAGAGAGATGCACACGCGAAATGAATTCTACTTGGGGTAGAAGGTGGCGCACCCGGGATGGACTCCTGACCACGGAGCGCCTACGCGTTAGGCCACCCGGCGTACAGAAGAGCGAAGCGGGCCCCGACTGTGCTGCGTGAGTCAATGCTTACGATTGTTCACGACGACGCGATCGCTCTCCGCGTTGATTGAAATAGCACTCGCTAATACGACTTATGCTAACCAGGTGGTTCCTGGTGTCAAGAGGGCTACATCACACTGACAATAATCGATGGAATTATAATTTGAACTACTTTGGTAGCGTGGATTAACTCCGAAATAGGAACAAAATCTACGAAAATTTTGGATTTTTGCCCGATCAAGTTGACAATAACCAACTAGAAGGCTAGAATAAGTAAATTGTGTTAAAGTGTCAACGAGTAGTAGCTACGTGTTCCACATGGATAAGGCTGTTGGGCATGCCTAACTTCAGTTGACGCTACGCTACATATTTTCGAGAAGAGGTCAAGGCTCCGGCCTCCGGTCTTTGCGATTTGCATAAAACAACCTTGAGCCTGTGCAACGCTTAAATTCCTGTGCATTTTTATGTCAAAATACGTTTTGCAAACACACAAGACGCCTCACATTCGGACAATCACCATTCTTTAGACAGGTCCTTGTGGATTTCACCACCATTAGCCGGATGAAGACTGAAGTAATCAATTCATCGTTATACTTACACCATATACACCATACTGATATTCAAAGTGTCATTTAAGCGATTTACCCGTTTTGAGCGATTGACAAATCAGTTGATATAGATTTTCAGAAAAACAAGGCATTTCCGAAAGCTTTTTGCAATGGACATCGTAAACACTTCAAAACTCTGTTGTATCAGTAAAAATAAATAAATAAATAAATAAATAAATAGTTTTAAAAAATCTATATAAACTGAAACCTGGTAACTGATGAATCTGACTTCTGACTCTTATTTCAGCCTCCCACACAGAATAATTTATTACTCACCTCGCGGCACTTCGAAAGTATTCTTAACTCAAACGACAAAACATTAGTGTCTTCTAACGAGGCGTTTTACTTTAACACGCTCAGCAAAATACAGCAAACAACAATACACTAAGATATCCGGCTCAACATAGAAATATATTTTAATTTGTTAACTCCTAAGTTTGATGTTCGCGCGCGCGTGCAATAAAAAAATAAATAAATGAAACATATCAATGTACGAGGGGTCGTGGGTCAACCGGTCGTCGTCGGCGGGAATTAATCAGTCGATGTAAATCAGCCGTGATGGAAACGCGGCCTCTGGCCTTTCCGGGGTCAAATGGAGAGTTGTTTTCGCCCAGGCCCCTTCGAAGGCAATGCCCCGCCGAATGATCTGAGAACGCAGAGGGCAAGAACCGGCACGGAGCAAAGGCACGAGAGGAGAGGAGAGGAAACACGTGGTGCGGAGTAAAGACGGGAGAGGAGAGGAGAGGAGAGACGCGAGGAAAGAAAGGAGAGAGAAAAGGAGGGTATAGAAGAGAACGTAGGAGACGACAGGACCTACAAGACGGGAGGATCCTACCAACCACAACAATCAGTTCATTTTTAGGGTGAAAAAACAACAACAAACAAACAACAAATTATGAGCAATTATTAACATTTGTAAAACACCCTTTTTTCATTGAATTGTTCCTTATGTATGAACGATCTTCCTGGTTCTACGGCATACCCCGAATGTGCACAAGAGCTTCCTTTATTTATGAAGGCCTTGAGCGTTATTGCGCCCGCCAACACTAACATCCCAATCGCCCCGTTGCCATAGCTTTTGTCTCGGCCTTCACCAACACCATCGTCTTCTCCTCTGCCCCCTTCCCGAGTTCTAAAGGACCCCTAATGGGTCTTTTCTCCCACTGATTAATAATAGCGCAACTCTTTATTGGCCTTTGCCTAACTCTCCATTATTTTTATTTGATTTTTTTTTAATATTTCAGAAAATAAAAATAATGAGGGGCAGAATGAAGTTATTACCAAGCCAGTGTCATAAATTGCATGATAGGATATCTCTTGCGTAACCCAGGATATCAACTGATGTCACTGAAGTGCATCTGGCAGGGAGGTCCTAATGTTCAAGTTCCGAGCGGGAGGGGCTAGCGTTCAAAAAGGGTTTAACACTAACCAGTGAGCTATGTTTAATTCACTCGTTATCTGGAGGAGAATTCTAGCGGCTGGCAGCTCTGATAGGCAGTGTTTCGTGGTTTCTCCGATCAACCCCTTGCGAATGCCGGAGCAAACAAACAAACGGGCGATCTTTTCTTTCTCTTCCCTAATCTCCCCTCTCCCTTTTCTTACACACACATACATTAAACAACCACGCGATGACCAATCGGAAACGTAGTTTGTCCCGATTGGGGCGGTGTTCCGCTTGTGGGAGAAACCTGGATGAGGAAAACACTAAAAATATATGTAGGTCGGCGCCGGATATCGCCAACCACCGGTGGCAGACCGCCACCACCTCCCGTGATAAATACACGCACCACCCTTACGGGACTAATAACCACAGCAGTTGACGCGCATGGAAACATGAAATTATCTTCAATCTATCCTTCTATTGTGTATCAAGCTCGCGAGAAATATTCGCCCTCCTTTTGCCTTTATATGATAAGACGAGTAAAATTAATAAAAAATTACAGCATGGTATTATAATTTACTACGTCAAATGACGTAAAGTAAATAAGAAACTGTCTGCTAAGACCCTTGTGATAATAATGATGAAGTTGTAATGCCAAAAACAAGTTCGGTAATTCAATATATTGAGTACAGGTTCTAGATACATAACAAAGACATTTTATTCAAAATTTTTCGCTAATACATTATTTCCACCTTAGTTTTGTTTTCTTCTTCAGTTTCTCTATTTTAAATATTACCACAGTATAATAATATACACTGCAGTTCATTACTACACTGAACAATATCGTACAGGACAGCGCATTACGAAGCAGTAAAGTAAGGACAGAACCTTAAATGTATACTACCTTAGAGATCAGTAGAGTACTGAACAGTATAGAACCTTAAATAACAGTAGAGCGCATTATAGATATTGTGGTGCACAACGCATTACAGTGCAATATGGCACAGTACACTACAGGTCGGCACATTTCAATTCGGTTCAGTGCAGCTGAGTGCAACTTACCGTCGAAGCGAGTGGCGCGCGCGCGCAGCGTCTCGGCGAGCGGCGCCAGCGCCGCGGCGAGCGCGCGGTCGAACTCGCGCCGGCTGCGCACCGTCAGGCGGCGCTCCATCTCAGGCGTGCAGCACGAGGGCTCCCGCGCGCAGATGCGCACCTCCGACCCGCCGCCGCCGCCACCTACAACACGAGCGGGGGGAGGGAACAGGTAAGCGCGGGCGGCTTTTGTTTCCGGGACTCGCCGCTCGCCACGCGCAGCTGCGCGGAGCCGGCGGCCACGCGAGGCTGCGGGTCCCACACATCCGGTCGCGCGGTTGCTGCAGGAGGCAAACAGTATTCCAACAGGGCGAGATCTATTTACGTCTTAGGAAGAAAGGGGTTAATTAAATTTTGTTCCCGTGTTTTTAAGACTCATGAAAAATGACATGCGAGCCCGATGTCTCCAAATTCTCAGTACTATCTTGTGGAGTAATTTACAAGCACTAAAACGTGAAATATTTGTGATTGAGTGTTCTCGCAGACGAGTAGAAGAGCGTTTTATCTCGGAATTTCTAAGACAGCAATCAAACTGGTATCAGTGATTGCATGCGTCACTAATCTGTAAAAATAATTGAGATCAGTTGCATGTTTGCAAATCTTTGAGGCTTACTGTTTACTTTTTTCTGTGAAGTGGCCTGTATGCCTGTATGGAACACAAATTAAATCTGACGATTGTTATTTGAGGTATCGACAGGTCAGTGACAAATCAGTGATTCAAACCATTCTACCTGGAAGAATATGTTGCGAGAACTAGTCCCGTCAAAGCAGCCAGCGTTCGGCGAATATCGCTTCTCTACCGTAGCCAAATTAGAAATCTTTGGGGCCCCACAGTGAGCCGAAATGACACTAAAAGCTCTCTTAGTCTGATTATTGTTACACCCTAGATAACAATTAAACACGAAACAAATTGGTAATCATTGATAAAAAACAAAAAAATACGTCCAGTTTTTTTCTTCAAACGAGATTTATTTTTGTTTACGATCGACATTCCTGGCATCGTTTCAATGTTTTTCCGTGAGAAATTGTAGGAATTTCACTGATAACAGTTAAATTTAACTATAGAAGAAATGATATGCATTACAAAACGTGCGCTCAACATTTTTCTACCGTTCCATTTTAAATAATTCCACCACGAAATGCAATTTTCATTAACGATTTTATCTCTAACGTCATCATCGTTCAGTGAAATGCAGTTCAAAATCGCACTATTTTTGTCTTTCAGTACAATGGACAAACCCACCTTGAAAAACATTCTGCTCGGTACTTAACGTAACAAAAATTACGTATATGTAGGCAACAGGTTTCAGTTATCGTTGTTGGTTTGTTTAGACTGTCTTTTTTCCTGCGCGCCTTGCGGTTCACTTGGGCCCCGAGAGCGAGACGGCGGCGCCGAGCGAGCAGCCGGCGTGGGGCGGGGAGGGATCCAAATGAATAGGCGCCGCGCGCGGCTGCAAACGCGCATAACAAGCAAACAAGCGCACGCCTCGCCGCCGGCGCAGGCGGCGCCACGACGCCATAGGGCGGACAGAGCGACGCCAGAGGAGATTTCCGTACTAAGCGTAAGCAAATTCGACACTGAAACTGGCTGAAGAGGTTCATGGTGTGGCGTCATATCTGTCGCCAGTACAAACGTACTATATCAGCCACGTGGACAGCGCATGTCGGAACAGACGCTGGCTGCACAAAGGCTAGCGAGCAAGCGGACAGTGCGTGGATGGCAACGTGGCAGACCCCGGACCCGGCGGAAACGCGGCGGCGGACCACGCGCGTGACGCCAGTTCCGTCAGCTGCCCAAGAAGTATATAAGCTGATCCCGACCTAGCTCGAGCTTCTGTTTTCATCTGATTCTTGGGCGCGTCGGTAAGCGTTTCGTGTGGGTTGTGCGCGGCGCTTGCATTGTAATGCAATAGGCGACGAGCGGGGGAACCGAAGCCGGCTGCTACGTCGTGACCGTTAGGTGCGGCATACTCGCTGTATGCTCGCGTAAGGCTACTGGGCATCCACACGGACATGGTAATAATTATCGCAGCCAGCGGTGGTGATAAACCAGGGAAGTTCCTTCTTGAACGCGTCATTTATTTGTAAATATGGTATATAGTATTATGTTCGGAGTAATTTTATTTCTAATAAATACTAAATATTTACAAAGCCTTTCACGTCTGTAATTAATCCCCCGCCATGACCCACATGCATCAAACTATGACATTGCAGGAGCCTCGATCGGGGAGACCAACCGATTCGAAGACCGAACGGTGGCGGACTTTTCGTACTAGTTATAACTATGTCGCATTCAGCCGCTGAATGGAGGAGTATTCAGAACCAGCTGCTCTGAAAGACGGTTTTTCCGATAGTTCCAATTGATTCTCCGATCAAAACATGATCAACATCAGGTGAATGCTGGCGAAAATTGCCCTACAAAAGGCCACGGTCTGCGCTGATCTTTCCTTCCTTTCCCTTGTCCGGCCACATTCCTTTATTACACCATACTTACATGCACGACACATATAGGAAACCAGTGAGAGCTTTGAGCGCGTCTCGGCGGGGCGATGCACCCCGCTAGTTGAGTATACTTGACGATGAAACCCGCAACCCGACGTAGAGGACAGCGCCGAATCTCCAGCGGAGGGAAGAACACCTCCACCTTCCGTGATGCATGCCTTCGAAGAGTATACAAAACGGACCACAACAGCGACGCTCGTAGAGACATCAACCCATTGAATCATCACTGAGGGTGACACAAAAATTGTAGTTTGGCATTTTATTTATTGAAAAATTTACGGAAAAATTCTATGAATATAAGATTGTTGCCTTTTATACATAGTTGAAAATTATTTTGTGCAAAATACTTTACTTTTGAAAAGTGCTGAGTTAATGTTCAACACACAAACCAAAATTTTTTAATTTAATTATTTAATTTTAAAGGGGGAATAATACCGAAATAATTAATGATCGACAGGAGCAATCTCTTAGATTTACTACTGAAGCCAAAAAACTAATAAGTGGTAAAACGGCGAGGTGGTGCGAGGAATAGTGAATGAAAGATTGCCACGAGCTGCGTCGAGGTGAGTGTTTCGTGATTCAGTGTGAAAAAAATTGGGCAAGCCGCGAATCGTCTGTAGCTAATGGCAACGGATGGAAAAGTAGTCGAGATTAAATACAAAACGTGCGATGGCGATGGATGGAGATGCGTAATTTTTAAATGGCGTCAGACGGCTGAAAGAAAAGCGTCTGATTGCGGCGTTGATGATGATAACAAGTCAGCGCGCGGTCAGATAGAGCGAAGCGCCGGCAACGGATGGGAGCGGAGTGGCGGGGAGGGGCGTGGCCGCGCCCGCCCGGGATGCGCGACCGGCTGGGCGCGGCGCGGCGCGGGGGCCGCCGCGCACGGCGACTGCGCCCGGTCGCGGCCTTGACTCGGCGACCGAGCAAGCCCGCTCAGGAGGCGGCGGCGGCATGCAGACAAAGGAGGCCGACCGCCGCGCCGGCAGGCGCTGGACTGGCGAACGCGAATTTATGGAGGCGCGACGAGCAGACCGGCCCGGCCACCGCCGCCGGCGCCGCAGTGGGCGCGGCCCACGCACCCGCTGGCCGAAATGCAAATTCCTGCCCGCCCGCGCGTCGTTAACAGCTGGGCGCAGGCGGCAAAAGGACCTATCCTGCCATCAACATTCCACGACCCACCGACGAACCTGCCCGATTTCAGTTTAAGCACTCGACACATTGCTTCTGGGTCCAATCAATTGGCCAGCGACATTTACGCGTTACATGATAATTCATTAAAAAATGTAGGCTCGCGAGGAGCAAATGGAACGTAGCATCCATATTTAAAAATGTGTGTCGTGCGAACGTGTCTTGCACCCGAACAGTAAAGTAGTACCGCTTCTCCCAGCACCATCGCATGCCAGTTGTACTTTCCTCGGGTAGTACACTAAAGCAAAAAGCCAATACAAAAGGAGGAATGTGTGAAAAGCTGCACGCCACCGAAGGCTGCGTGTGCTCCGGCATTCAACGCTCGGTCGCGCACGCGCGTAGCTACGAGGCAGTCCTGCTTCCAGATAACACCGCCCGGCGCACCTCCTTGCGCGCGCCGTCGCTTGGCGTGGCTTGGCGTCGCCGGGCGTCGCGTCGCTCGCGGCCCAATTACAAGGCGGCGGCGCGCGCCGGCCTCAAAGAGGCGTCCGCGCGCCGGCCATTTGCGACTTCGCGCTGCGGCCGCGCACGGCGGCGCAAGGCCTCGGCGGCGCCCGGTTATTTATTACGGCGCGACGCGGCGCTGATACAGGATAAACAACGGCCTACAACGGCGAACAAACACAAGAGAACCGGGCGGGGGAGAGATGGCGAGGAAGATTGCGCAGCTATTATTAGAGACACCCCTCCTCGCCTCTTGTCTGACACGCAGGAGATACCAGTTGCGCCGCGCATCTGCATTCAATGTTGCTTGTCGCTATAAATAACGACGCGCCTTCGAAGGTTCTTATCGCCTGGCAGGCTGCGAAATTCACGAAACATTAACTGAAGAAAAATGTACTGGAGATCCGAACATGTACGCGCGTATTCTTATCGCGAAACATGTGAAGATGGTTATCGATAAAGATAGAGAGTCTCCTATAAATTCCATTAAAATATTTATAGAACAACTAGTGCTACACAATCAATCTGTGCTTGTATTAATTACGTATCAAACAAGTGTGATGGACGTCGCATAATTAAGTGGTCAGTACCAAAAATGGAAACGGACAATAGAACACCATTGGCATTTTGTTAACGCACACCAGTAGAATTTTGATATTTGTGTAGTAATATACATTATTGTAAATTTTCTTATTAATACGGAACGCAGAAATACCTTTTAAAATAATAAAAATTTTATATCAATACATGGCATAAAATGCAAATTCCAATATCTTGGCTAATATACAGATTTGCAGTTAGATTGAAAGCAATATGACTTATATTACTTTTTTCCCCTAGAAATATCCATCAGTGAACTATAAAACTTCTCCTATATACCTTATTGTAATACAAATTCATTTGAAGCATTCTTTTAAACAAAAATTTCATTATTACAGAAATTCTTATAAAATACGTCGATCATGAAATACTTTGACCCTAAATATTATTGTAGATTCATTCTGAATAGATTTTTAAAGATAGCAACAGAGATTATACCATAAACACATACAGTAGGTGTCAATATCGAAAAAGTCGACCAATATATCAAACGTATTGAAACAGCCTTTGAGGTGAGACAAGCAACAATCACGAAACGCGCATGCAGATGCATTGTCCGTAGTAATTCCAAAGAAATTGAAAATGCAAAAGTAATTAGGGTCTTCCTGTGTGGAAGTACATGGTACACGGGAGAATCGCTGAGTTCAGAGAAGCGGAGAAAGGCGTGAGGGCGATGCGTGGAAGTCCCCCTCCAGGGGCGCTAATTTGTTTTACCGCCCAATCTCTGCTATCAAAGATCATTCAATCGAGCAGCAATTGTGGATTCCGGAGCCACTTCTGTCCGATTGAAGGAAGATGACTCACGCGCGCAATCAAATAACCGCAGCGCGGGGAGTTCGCCGTCTGAGAGTGCGAAAGAGACTCGTGCGGTCGTGACGCATCCCCGAACCACGTGAACGATCCTCCAGGGAATCGAAAGTCCACATATTTCCTCAGCTTTAGGATCATGGTTGTAGTACGTACACTCTTGGAAACATAAAGTTTCGCGTCGAAAATGCCTTGGCGCGATAGGTTGATGGCTCTAGACATCCCTGCTCGCCGACAGCTCTATCTACCGTTTATTTCCGAAACTACGTTCTGTAGATCGTACTATGAAGATTTAATTTACCTTATTGGAGAGAGTTTAAAATATTTCAACATCCATTGAGAGCAAAATAGTTGTAGAACTGAGGAAAAAGACTTTCGTGATTCCTGCCAGAAAAACTCAACTGACATACATTTTTCTAAACGTTATGTTTCTTTCAAGTTTCGTTAATATAAAAAGTGTTAGTATAAGAGGTGCGCAGCAAGGGGGAAGAATGGCTCAGTATCAAAGTGTTGTTCTAGCAGTCGTGAAGTTGCGGGATCGGTTCCCA
>BOPP01000071.1:6095976-6121824 GCA_017312745.1 Gryllus bimaculatus | reverse complement strand
GGGGCCGCGGGCGGGTGGGGGCGCGGCGGAAGTGCGGCCGTCGTATGGCCTGATGGCAGCATTTATGATTTCCGCTGGCGCTGCCCCGTTCGTTCACTCTCGCGCGCGGTCGGCAGCGGTTATATGGCCGTGCGCCGCCTCCGTCGCCCGCCGGAACACGCTATGTTTACCTTGTGCCTTCGCGCCGCCCCGCGCTCTCCCACGTTCGGCCTCCGGAGACGGCGCTGGCGGCACTGGCGGCGGCGGAGCTCTGGCGCTGAGGATGGGACGAAGGAGGAGCCGGTTTACAGTGACGAGGATGGTCGTTGTGGAGACTAGTGCCAGCAACAAACGAGTGTGTGCGGTAGTAGTCGAAAAACTTTGATGATGGCAGTGGTGAGGCTTAACTGTGAGGGGATAGGGGTAAGATTAAGAAGTTCCAAAGCTACCCTTTATAATAACAACATATGCATCAAACATAATCATAAAACTATTATAAGTCTCCAAATAGTATCATTTAAAATATTTATATTTCAGTTAATAACGTGTTTAATAATTTAACTCGAATATACTTGCAAATAACACTCAAATTCACATTGAGAATACGATAACTTAAGAGTGTGTTAATTCCATTCAGTTAAAAGCATCAATGCATCGTTACACTAGAAGACACGTAAAATAAAAACATAACTACTTGCCAAATAGCTTGGTGTAATAATACAGTAACAGGAATTTGAACTGTTGCTGTTCTTACAATATAATTACGAGGTACTAGAAAAATGTCTGAATGTAAAAACCGGTCACGGGCAGAAGACTTTTTAAGCAGCTCCTCTGCACGCGGCGGCCGGCAATAGCTGAGACAGATTCTCTGGCTGGAGGCTGCTGTGGCGTGGCTAGTGGGCGGAGGAGCTAGGAACGGTCTCCCCGGGTGGCATATTTTTAGGACGGCACGAAAAAACGTCTTAGGGGCCAATCTTTCGACAGCGTTGCATTAACGTTGGCAAAACATTTCCTCCACATACATATGTTACATAGTTTAGAGGTACCTTTTAAGTTTCTCGCTCGTCCTCAGTGTATCGCTCGTTTTCGGGACGCTCTCGTTCTCGGGACGCTCTCGATCTCGGGACGCTCACGTTCTCGGGACGCTCTCGATCTCGGGACGCTCTCGTTCTCAGGACGCTCTCGTTATCGAAACGATCTCGTTCTCGGGGCTCTCTCGTTCTCGGTACGTTCTCGTTCTCGGGACCCCCTCGTTCTCGGTACGTTCTCGTCCTCGGAGCACTCTCGTTCGTCTCCCTCTTCGTCGGGGCTCCCTCATGACCGTGTCTCGCTCACTCTCCATATCTTTTTTCACGGAATGGTCAGCATACTACTTAAAAACCGCCACGGCGACAAGGTGTGGCTCCGCCACTGGCAGGCGGCCTGCGCCCCGGAGCGCTTTGCACACACAGCAGCGCGTCGCCCGCGCGCCCCACCCCTTTGCCTCCCCGGGCGTTTATGACGCGGCCTTAACATGCAAACACCGCATCGGAATCCGGGGCTCAGTATGTGGCCATGTTCCCAGCCACAGGGAAGTTGGCGCGTGAGCACATAGACTGGCAGTATAGTCGCCGATCTGGCCGTGGAGTAAACTAGAAAAACATGCGAAGACACGGTCCCGTGCTATTAACGGCGGAACGACGAGGTAGGTGCTCGTATAAAAGGCAAACAGGGAGACCTTACGTTAGTGCATACATGTAGTTGTACTGTAGAGCGTATTCAAAAGTTCATTTTATTAGTCAAACTCTTTCGCAACGGATGTTGTGCAGATATATTGAGTACTAAATTAATGTTCTTTTTTAACTTCAAGAATACAATGCAGGTGTTCAATTCCAGTACGCGAGGGAGACACTTGTGTCATTGCCAAAAATCATTTATAGAGTTGTCTGTTTTGTAGATGTGTATTTTATAGAATTACGTTATTAAAATTCACATTTTTTGCGATAGCTAGTAACATCTATTTACATACTTATTACAATTTTCGTGGATATTGATTTTAGCCATACTGAATAATTTTAATCCTAGAACGTTTCAATAATTTAAAACACAAGAAGGTAATAAAATCAGGGAGGCGAGGAAAAAGTCCCGTAGAAGACATTGTAGAATAAAAATTGTTTATTAAATTACAATACACATACTTCATTTCAATTAAATTATGGCAAATAAATTATGGTCAACCTGGCATCAACCCGCTTTCTGCATTCACAACAGGATTAATACATTGCTTTACGTGTAATTGATTACATATATCTGCTGATTAATAGATTCTTTTTAGATCTTGTTTCTCGTTCTATTTCGATGAAAAAGTAATAAGAGATTCTTATGGACAGGGGAGAAGAACGGAAGCATGAAATAGCACCGCATATTCCCTTTCAGTCACATGCCTTTCGTGAGTTGTAATTCTATTTAGTCAGATGTCCCTCAGGCATCAACGCAATGTTTACGCAAGATTTTCAATCATATCTTAAATTACTTACGTTATATCAAAGAGATAAGTATGACATTTTCTTTGGGAAATTCTGCAGATTATACTCAATCACTGCGTCATAGACAACAGAATTTATAGTAATTTTTTTTTTCATCATGTGAAAAAATATTGTTTTACAGTTGTAGTTGAAACGTATTTATAGATTCGAGCACTAGTTTAACAATGAGGCCCAGGATCAAAAGCGAATGTACGTACGTAGAGACATCCACTCATCCGAAAAGCGTACTCTTACCACTCGCTTCATAAATAACTATTTATACAAATTCCACGAGCTGCAATTCAGCTCTGGAATCTTTCTCGTCGGAGGCGATGGCTGCAGGGGCAGGGGCACCTGCAGTACACAACCACTCGCTCGACGCCGGCGCGCGCCAGCTCTTTTCGCTGTAATTGAATTTTCAACTCCGTTAATTAAGATTTCCTTTTCAAACACACCGCTCGCTCACTCGCTGACAGAACAGTGACGAGGACAAGCAAACGTCCCAAGAAGGCGACCAGGCGTCGCCGACGGAAACGCAACGCCGGAAGGCAACAAAGCGGCCAGGGAAATTGAAGCGAGGACAGCGACGTTAAAACGAAACTACATTGGTGACAGAAATAATGAGCAAACTGGTAGAGCGAAATTACATTACGGTACAGCGCATTCCGGGCTTGTTGCCTGCAGCGCAAAGCGTGTATACAGATCGCTGCGTATTGACGAACGCGAGTATTCCTGTGAAAACCGTTTTCATTTATTCATTTATTTACTATTTTTTTCAAAGAGGGATTCGAACATTTACACGCCCGGTGTTTTGTCGGTATTCCCGTGTTATAAGTGCGCCTAAAATTAAAGATTACCAGAGAACAAATTCCAAACGGAACACAAACTACAAAACAGAGTTTCATACAATTTGTAGCGCGCATGGAGCAATACTATTTCGCTGTAAAGAAGATCCCGCGGGGTAGAGAAATCTGTCGGGTGCAGCGTGTGATTGAAAGATGCACAGAAATCACGATCAAAAGGCATTTTTGACGCGTATTTCATGCAACTCACAAAAGAGGGTGGCCCTTATGTGTATGCGAACACGCACTGCAAGTTGAGTTTTCGTTTTTATCGTTTACATGTTGCTTCAACACTCAGATATCACATTGGTTTGTTCGAAGAGCCTTAGGACAGATCAAAAGGGGCAAAAAACTATGTTTCATGGGCAGTAACTTAAAAAAATATACCTTTACTGGACTTTTTATTATTGTTTTGACGTTCTATTACTTTCATCTGAGTACTCGGTAGAATTGCCAGAAACGTGAAGAAACTCAACAAGATATACGTAAAATTAAATTGGCTATGAATTATGTTCAATTTTATCGAACAGGAGTAATCCTTTTTTGTTTTTAATAAACATTTAGCAATATTAGAACGTTTATCATTCATACTAGTACCACGCGTAGTAACGGACAGTTCAAGGCATACTCATTCGAACAGTTAGTTCATTAGAACAACAGTTTGTTAACACAATTAGTGCTAGTTATACGCTATTTTTCTTTCTCTGAAAACAATTTTTAAAAATAAAAAAGTTTGAAATGTTGGCATGGGTTCTGCTGTTCTATGAAATGCAAAATTTCTAAAAAGAAAACAAAATAATGAGAATATAAAAATTCAAATAGTTTCCAATATTTAATATTTAATTTTTGGATTATTTTCCGACAAAAAACTAAAATTAACTAGTGAGGAAATAAACAGCAAAGTAGTTTCATTTCCATGTAAATGTTTCTGCATAGACCATTAAATAATCATAAAGCAGTTATAATCATAGACTATCTAGACACATTTTAGGTGTCATTGGGTGTCAAATTATAAAATATCAATTGCTATCCTTCGCATTCTGGCTTTTCAGCACGAATGAAATCCCAAATTCGCAGCAGAACAATATTAAGAAAATACTATGATATTTCTACTCTTGAATTTGAGTCATGCTCCAATTTCAATTTATATTATATTCAAAATTCACTGAGTACGGTTGAATAACTACCCGCAATCTCAAACAGCAATTTCCTGCGACTGCTGATCTGAGAGAGCAATTCTATTACGCAGCATTGCATCGTAACTGGATGGCCTCCCCACGTAGTGCCAATACCACATCCCCGCGTGATAATATAATTTCGCGAATTACAACCGTTTACGAGCTCAGTAAACATTATCGTTCCCCCTAATTAAGGTAACCTCCAAATACACGTAACCGCAAGAAGTGAATGAAGGTTAACAAAATTCTTTTAGAGTAAATAAGAAAACTTGGGAGTAAAAATTAAAAGGTTAATCATCAGCCAAATTATATTTCATAAACGTGGAATTTCAATGATGTTATTTCACCCTTCTTTACCTACGCTGTGTTACATTATTCTTCACGTTCACATCTCCAACAAGAAATTTGCTGCTGCAAAAGGAAAGCATTCATCTCTCCAAATCACACAAGAGACTGACCAGTCGCTCAACTCCACTGAACAACGTGTGTTTGCATTAGCGAGCTAACCTGCGGGCTTCGACGGCTGAGCGAGTCGCCGAGGGGAGGTAACTGCTGATAAGTGCCAGCTCGTGTCTCACATTAGAGTTGCACTCGAGGTGAAGGTGAACCCGGAGCCCGTTGTGGCCGAGGCGTCAGAGTTATCTAACACTGCCATCATCGCACTTGGAGTACTCTCGACGCTCCACGGTTCTTGTCTTCAACTTCACTACTCAGAGTCTTCGTCGTCTCCTCTCCCCACACCGCTCCGCTAACCGGTCGACGTGTCAGCTCTTCAATACTCGAAACAACTCGTTGCCTCTTCACCCAACTTTGTTTCTTTTCTTTCTAAGTATGAATTCCCCCTCCTTCCTTTATTTCGAGTATTTCGGGGTTTCCGAACGCCCAACCACTTACGTCACAAATCCCATGAGAGCATCTGGTTACGCAGAAAAGCGGGAGGAGATGGCCCGAGACTTGCCACATTAATAAAGTCACAATTATTATTAATATTATTATTATTATTATTATTATTATTATTATTATTATTATTATTATAGAGTAGTGCATGTTAGATCCCGGAAGGGGCAGTGTTGTTTCACCGCTGGAAGGTGAGGTACATCGTCGACCTACACGTCGGCTTGGGGAACATTTTCCCCTTCAAGTATTATCCCTCAATAATAAGGTCTATATTCCCAACTGATGTCGCGCGAAGGAACAAGAATTAGAAAAGTAAAATCGGGCGCGGATGGTTTAGACCGATTGTTCGACTTCTACTTCGACATTTGCCTGGTAATGATCGGATAAAACTATCGAACAGGTCATCCGGCTTCTCGATTTCTCCTCCAGAGAGTTATTCGACTGAGGCACGCACTATCGCCAACGTCGGAACTTGAGCCGTATGTCCCCCTGATCAGCGATACTGACATTATTTCTTTTCTTTTGTCTTTTCTTCCTCTTCATGTGCAGCATAATCGTCTATTCTCAACGTGAGAACGCCCGCAGCTTCATCTAGTCTTTTCGCTCGCACGACCCTCGCTCTCGCTTCCGCCCCCGCCCCCGCCAGAGGTCGAAGCACGGGTCGGGACAGAAGGACTACGCTGCGCCGCGGGCCACTCACTCCTCGCGCGGCTCCGCACACAGCCGTCCCCTCCGCCGCGCTCCCTCCCTCCGCCGCTTCACCCAGCGCGCCAACTTTGTCAGCCCGCTGCCCGACTCTCTTCGCGGCCTTGTCGCCCAAAGCCCGGGCCCGCCTGCGCGCGCCCGGCGTCACTGCCGCGCGCCCACCGCCCCCGCGGCGCACCGCCGGTCGGCAGCCTGATTTACGAAGAGCCACCGACGGCGAGGGCAGGGGCGTGGGTAGGAGATGGCGGCGGCACTGTCTCCATGGTAGTAGGGGCGGCGGCGGTGGCGGGGTCGACAATATTGAGTGGTGGCGTCAAGACTAGAGAGGGCGATGACGGGGAAGGAGGCGGCAGCGGCTACGTGGCAGTGAGGGCGGGCCGGGGGCGGGAGAGGCTGTCGGGGATGGAGGTGGTCATGAATGCGAGGGCTGTGGGGCGGGGAAGGCGGTCTCCATGCGCAGTGAGGGCAGCGCGGGTGCGGGAGTCGCTGTGGAGTGACAAGGACAGGGATTCGGCTCTGTGCGGGGACATCTTGGTGGGGCGGCGATAGTGAGTATGGCAATGGAGGGGATACGGGATGACAGGGAGGGCTGTGTCTGTAGGGAAGGAGGAAGGGGCGGTGACCTCCAAGGCAATGTTAAAGGCCTCCTTGGTAGAGGGAAGATGACGGGGGCGGGGATGGCAGTGGTCAGGTCTGGAGGAAGGGCTGTGGCGGTGGGTAAGGGGGCATGTATGACAGTTACCCAGGCGGTGGGATGGCGGCCGCTCATGACCGGGCTGTGGAAGATGTCGTGAGCGTCCGTGGCAGGGAGAGCGGCAGCAGGGTCGGTGGAGGTGTTCCGTCCATGGCAGTGGCAGTGGCGGTGAGCGCAATGGGGTGGGGCGGCTTCGTCAATGGCAGTGGGGGCGGAGGCGGCGGACCTGGACGGGCGGCGCCCACAATGCGCGGAGGAGCGGCCCGAGATGAATGCCGGCGGCATCGCGCTGGGAAGCGGCCTGTGAATGGAAAGACGTTAGCGCTTCGGAACGAGGCCAGAATACTACGGCTGGACCGCAGATTTTTAAAGCGGTGGACGTGACCTCTTGGGAGGTCGCACCCGAAGTTTAGGGGGATCTTAGAAAATCTTGAAGACTTTAAAGCACCTAAAGAGGCTCCCGGGGTTTTGAAAAAAATTGCAAAACTTGCCTTTGTACATACACTTCAGACACAACACGTTAAGAATACTAACACGACACAATCGCATTTTCGAAAATAGATACGAAAATTCGATAACTATGTAGCAATACATACTTTGTTGATTGAATGTAGGAAAGCAAATTTCTGCGTAATGTTCCTCCCCAGAGGTCCGATGAAATGAGGTCATATAGTGCTGAAATAGTGCCTGAAATCTTAGGTCATTAGTAGAAGAAGATTGCGTAAAAAAGTGTAAACTGTCCAAATATGAAGGAAGTGTCAATCAACCGATTTTGAGCAAAAGATCGTTTAGTGCAGCTCACATTATATTTTCTTTTTTACGCTTATTTTACCACTTTCACGATCATTTATTTTCAGAAACTGGTCTCTCGCGGCATCGCATTGACCACAAGTGATTATACAGAAGCACGCTTTCCACTGCACCTGAAAATGACTTCATCTCCAGTGCAAAGAGTTCTAGGCCATTAGTGATCGTCTGCTCCAGAATTATATTATTCAGACGCCGGTCACGCTTTTCGTATTAGCTTCGGTCCGTCGGGCGCAGTTTGAGAAAATTTGGATTTCGCTGCACGTTTTCACTATAATGCGCGCATTGAAAGAGATGTCACCTTCACGGAGGCGGAAAAAGGTGCGATCCCGTGAAAATAAACCATACCGGGATCGAAAACGCTTCTGAGAAGAGGCTTTTCCCACGTAATTCGAAAATCGATTTTTCCCGGATACCGTTCTTTCAGCATGCTATGTATGCAGGAGCAGCAAAAAATTAATTTATGGGCTGTGCAACGGCGCAGCAACACAGAGCCGACAGCCTAATCGTCGGCTGGTGGGGCGGCGGGGCGCGGAATGAAAAAGGGAAGAAAAAGTGGGCACCGGAGAGGTCCGCGGTGGGGCAGGTCAAGGGCCAAGGGCGGTGCGGGTGGGAGGGGAGAGGCGGGGAGCCGGCGACGTTTGTTTAATGGGTGCGGGGTCTGTGGCGGACGGCGCGGCGCTGCGGCCACACCGGCGGGCGCGCCGTGCAGGGCCGGAGCGGGGCAGAGAGGGGAGGGCGTGCCAGCCATCGGCCGGCTGCGCTGCACACGGGGAATAATGGCTCGGCACCGGGAGGAGGAGGTTCACGACAACGTGGGCGGAGGTAGTGGAGACGCAAGTGATAGTGAATTGGGAGATGTAAAAGCGATCGGGAATTCCATTCTTATATTATTTACACGACGTAAATGCAAGCTCTAGTAGGTCAGCAATGCAAATGGTGGCAGAGAATTAATACAGAGACCTGAACATACCATACCGAAATGGAAAAGTGAGGGTGATTAAGTGTTGCAATGCAGCAAAAGACAAGCACAACGTTCGTACCCACGATTGAAGAGATGATTGCAGTAATTAGGACACCCAAGTGAAGATGGCAATAGCTACGGAGGTAGGAGATAACGATTGTAGCAGGGTGGCTGATGAGGAAGCGGTGACAACGTCCTTAAAGGACAACGCAGAGGACGGGAGGACAGCCATCGAAACGTCCAAAAGTCTTTGACGACGTCTGAAGAAGTGGAACGGGAAGTACAGTTGGTACGACAGTCAAGAAGCGCAATTACACAGCCGAATTCGTTCGTTCTTTGCTCGTGAATTCACTAGCCTGGAAACGAAATTTCGTTTCCGCCTCAGTTAGTCCCTCGCAAAGTTAACTTCGAGACTACCTAATAATATCACCTTGTAATTATTGAGCTAAATTGGAGTCGAGAACAGTTGCAAGAAACGAGGCGACAAAGAAAATATCTTCCTTAAGGCATCTAGGGGAAAATATTGAAGAAAAGTTGAGGAACTATTACTGAAAGGAGAGACACCCGAGTTAGAGACAGACAGACAGACAGAGGGAAGAGAAAGAGAGGGAGAGGGGGCTCCCTTCATTCAAACAGGTAAATGATCTGCTATTCTCAAATACACCCGATTGAGAGAAAAAAATGTAAAATATGTTATCTTGTCATAATTAGATTAGAAGTCAGAAGTCATAATTAGAACGCCATCGTTGAAAATGTGCATAGGACGGAGGGGTTCAGTAACTACGCTGCGACGGTTCCTTTTACATATCCATCGCAGCAAGTAGAAAAAAAACTGGTGCAAAACAAATCAGATCGGACGCATCTCCCGTTTTGTAATTACGCGAGGGCCTTGAAGTGCTTCGGACGCGATGTTTTCGAAACCTGCTATAAATCCAGAGGAGGCGAGATGAAAGCCGGCGGGGGAGGAAGTGACCGCCTCCCTCATCGACCGGCTGCGTCCGCTGGGACTGGGGAAATGGGGCCCAGCGGGGCGATCGCCCGCGGGCGGCGCGGCGGGGGCGGGGGCGCGAGCGGAGGGCCGGGCGCGGCGGGGGAGAGCGCCGCAGGGGACAAATGGCGCACAGAGGCGGCGGCCGCGGCCGGCTGAGAGAGGGGCAGCGAAGCGGGGCGCACCAACGGAACGCGCGCGGAAGCGCGGGCGGGCGGGCGAGCACGATATGAAAGATGTCGGCGAGGGGGCATCCACTCGGCAAGCTGGCTTCTTCCGCCGCTGCCGCTCCACCTCCAAAGAAAGCGCGGCATTCCCCCCCCCCCGCCTTCCCGCCTGCCCCCAACCTCTGCCTGAGAAGGGCACATACCCGTAACTCCGCGTCAACACTTACCCTCGTGTGATCTATTCCCCAATGGAATCCTTCACCCGTTCTACCGCACCATCCGGCACCTCGTCACTCTCTCACCGAGCTCCAACCTGCCAGCGGCGCTGTCCGCGCTCCCGCGCCCGCCTTCTCCCACTCCGGGTGCAATACACGCGAGCGGCAGGTATGCGCCTGCGGTCGTGTTTTATTTATTTTGCCTCCTCCGAATTTCACACTCGGCGCGGGGAAATGGCGGGGGTGAGAGCGGGGCGGAGAGGAGGGAGGGGGAGGGGAGGGGTGGCGGCGCAGCGGAGGCGGGGCGGGGCGGGGCGGGGCGGGGGGGCGAGGAATGCGGTGGAACGTTGGAGCCCCACACAATTAATCTGAGCCAACGAGACAGCTGTGGGGCGGCGGCCGCTGCGCGGCATTCCCGGCTCTCTCTGGCCGGCGCTGCGCCCGCCCCGGGCCACGGCCGCGCGCGCCGCCGCCCGGCGCCCGCCCGCCCGCCGCGCGCCGCCGCCCCGCCCGCCCCCGCCCGCCCGCCCCGCCCGCCTCGCTCCGCCCTGGGGCCGCCCGCCCGCCCGCCCGCCCCGCCCGCCCGCCGCCGCCCGCCCGCGCCGCCGCCCTCCTCGCTCCTCCTCCTCTCCTCTCTCCTCCTCTCTCCTCCTCCTGCCTCTCCTCCTCCTCCTCCTCCTCTCCTCCTCCTGCCGCCGCCGCCATTGTACCTGCCGCGCGGAACACCTAGCGGAAGATTTTACACTTACAACGCGGCCGTAGTAATAAAGTGGCTCAGCGCGGAGGGGCGGTGTGTGGTTTTTGCGGCGGCGAGCGGCGGGAGAGGGGGGCGCGTCGGGCCGCGCGGGCCCGCGATTCGCGCCGGGGCTCTCTCCTTCCGCCCGCCCCGCCCCCGCCCTTCTCCTCTCTTCGTTAGAGGGCCCGACCGTTTACCAGGAACCTCGAGCACAATCGACCGCCTTAAGCTGATCGGATGATGGGCTCCGCTCGAAATAGGAGGGATCGCACATAACTCATTTAGGTATTTTTAAGGGTGCGCACATGGGCTCATACAAAAGTGGTTTATAACGCGCACGGTAGTTTCAGCGCTTAATTGAAAAAATCGATGTAGTTGTGTGTGCCTTATACGACTTACATGGACACGAAGGTGTTTAAATGGAATCAGCTGTCATTAGTTATCGAAACAATCTTCATAACGCTTTTTAAAGATCACTCAATTCGTTTTTGGTTATACAGTTTAAGCATCTAGAATGAAACACGTAGTTCAAAAAGAAGCTAACTAAATATATACCTGCTTAAGGCTAAATGCACGAAAAATACTTGTAGGAAAATTCAAATAGATCGAGCACTATCACGGGGAATTTATTTATGATAACGTCTGAACCAATGGTCCGATTTTCGATCTGTAAACGGGCATTTGCGTTTTTTAAAATAGATTCACGCTACGACGCCCCTTTTCCAAAATCTAGCAAAAAGTCAAATTTGAAATTAGTTCTCGAACTTCGAGAAAAAAAATTAAAAAATGTGGGCTTATAGCGCGATGGGACATGCTTGCTGATCCAACGCCGTGCCACTCATCGCAAATCGAATGAATAGAAGCGTGTAAAGTGAATTTAACGAAAACGCCTCGCCCCTCCCCTTACTGCACCGTTGCGTTCACCCACCCGATTGTTGTGGGCCCCTCTGTCGCGCGGGGGCAGCGACCAGGCTAGGCAGGCGCCGTGCGGGCCAGCCCCCGGCGGAGGCGGCGGGGAATTGCGGGTACGTGAGCGCAGACAGTCGGTTTATGCTTTCGTCATTTGCTCTCATATCTACTTTTCAACAGATACGCAAACTAAGAGATGCCTATACTGCGATTACAGACGACGTAAACGGTCTGCAATAGCAGTACAATAATTTCTTTTTCTCAAATATTTCGTCTTCCTTTGAAATACTATTAAAATTGTTTGAGACATTACTCAAAATATGATTCCTATTTGAACTGTTTTTAAACAATGACTAATTTCTGTAAATATCACGGCATTAGTCCATCTTCTCACAATTTTTTTAGATATATTTTTACTTCTAAGGTATTCCGTCTTTATTCTACCTTACTCTAAGATCTTCGTTGTCACATACCGGAAAGAATGAGCGGAGTATACGCACGAGCTCTTATCCTACACTCGATTTTTGATCTCAACGGCGTTTATCTGCTTAAGAGATTATCCGGTGGATATCTCTTTTCCGCAAGTAAAATAGCCGAAGCTATTTTTTAAAGATGTTTTCGTACTTTCGGGACAAATTAAAAAAGGTGGTAAATAGCGCGCTGGCGGTGCTCCTGACCCCAACTCCGTAACAAGCATCGAAATACGATATGAATCATCCAGCCTTACTTCGTAAGTTATATTGATATAAAATAATGTTATCTCTGTATAATTTTGAAAGAACCTACATACATTCCCGGTGCGTGAATGTCAGTACAGACTACGTAAATGAACTAAGAGTAATGATGCAACTTGGATAACTCTAAATTTGGAGGGCATGTTTTCCCTTCATTTTTCTTGTTTTAAAAAAACGTGGATTTCATATAAAAACGTTTATGTATAGTATCTATCTGCAGTAATGTAAAACCAGTTGGACGTGACTCTATGATCGGCCAACAATGATCATAAATAATATGGAAGCATTTCAAACAGTGCCTTAAAAACGGCAACGAATTTTTTTTCTGTGAGTATAATCGAGAATAGTAACTTGTACGCTAACAGCTTCTACGCGCCATAATGTAATATATACAACTTTCCAGAAAAAGATAGAAAATGAGGCTTCTTTCAATGTGAATTGTTTCTGAAAATCTCAGAAAGTATATGGTTTATATCATGGACTCTGTTGTACATCATCATCATGCATCAAATAATAATAATAATAATAACAACTCTGCTAGAAACTTGTGCAGGCATCATTCATTTGTTTTATTCCAGTGCTGACATACTCCTTTGGCGTTATTAAATGGAGGCAATAACCGACGACTCGAAACCTCCAGAGAACAATTCGAACCGCTAGACTCAAACCGAAAACATCATCCCCATTCAAGTACTGAGCGGTTTTTAACCTTCAAGGTCGCAGGAGGGCGAGGTATTGTGATCTCATAATCTAACACAGCTCTCACAAATTGCTTTCACTGCAGAAGATACTTCTTGGAACTGTGGGAGAGTTCAGCACAGCAGTGAGCGCAGTTTGACAATAAACTATAGTCCTCTGAACTTTGAAAAAGCTTGAATCGCCTGTTCAAAAACCAATCATTGAAACGGAAAGAGAGATAACCTTATGGAAAGCAAAGGACTGCATGGAAGGTAGCTCGAGCCTGAGGTAAACCAGAAGTCGAGCATCTCTGCGTCGCACCAATGGCTCAGCACGGGGATCTGTTTCCGGAGTACAGAGAGCCTTCATGAATAGCTACCAGGACCAAGTGGTACAACATTGAACTACAGAAAAACACATTCTGAGAGATTCTACATTCATTCGAACTCGTGTAAGAAGATGTGAGGCTGCAAAACGAAACTATCCAACACGTGACAAGTGGATGTGCAGCCACGCCAAGGTGGCATATTATTATTGCCGTGCCGTATTATAATATGTCCTCAGAAATGTGCTTGAAAGTAGTGAGCACACACTCTACTGGGATAGTTCATTATCACGACAGACATGTCGGCGGCAATAGACCAGATTAACGTACATTGATAGAAACCAACAGCAGGTTTTCTTATCGATATATCAATACCCAATACCCACAACTATCGGGAAAATATCAAGAGAAGATCCAGAAGTATACCAATCTCGCTTATGAAGTCGCACTCAGTGGAACTTCAGTAAAGTGAGAACTGTGCCGATAATAATATCAGCTACGGGAGTGATCCCGAAAATGACACTTCGGGCACTGGAGGGTCTTCACTTGGATACCAGGAATGTATATAATATGCAAAAGACAGTAATTTTGAATACATGCCGTTTGTCAGAAGCCATCTGAACCTTCAGTAAGAAACACACCTGCTTGTAAGTCCTTCTCACTTTTTCGTGTATTCTCACCCCCCCCAAAAAAAAAACAACGCGTCATCGCCGTGTTATGCTTAATGCACTATTATTATTATTATTATTATTATTATTATTATTGGCGTGTAGACCATTACTGACGACGCTACACGAATAACGTGTGTATTTTTTCCAGAATCAGATTTATCTCCTTGTATCTGTCAGTATGACAAGGTTGTTACGCCTTGAATTGTGAATTATGAGATGATAGGAATGATGATGTTGAGGGTCGATAGACAATTACTAATAAAATATGACAGGTTGTAAAAGTGATATGATTTTTCTCATGGAATTGCGCCAGTCAGCTTAATGGAATCGTGTCGAAAACTTTCCACTTCGCAAAATAAAATGGCCACTTTAGTACTCTATACATGTGCATCTATTCAAGCCGTTCCGTATGTATATCCAAGTCTAGTGATATGAGGGAGACTTACAAATTCTGGGACAATACAATCTTTATTAATTGTGACACAGAGGTACACAGGTCTCTGATTATGTAATTGAAATTGTTTTATATTTGCTATGATATCTGCAAGTATATTGTAGTAAACTCTAGAAAAAAATCCTATTATGTACGACGTAAAGGCACCATGTATAATGTATAAATATAATTAGTGGTTGCAGCAACAAAAATGTTACTGAGTGAAACCATACAAAAGTATTTCCAATATAGAACCCACACTACTCAATAACAATAAAAATACTCACGTTTAGTCCAATATAAATTTATTATTTTAATGAAAACAGTCTTGATGAATACTACAAACACAAAAGTATAAGTATATGTACATACAGTTGAACTGTTATTTACATAGGAAGAACACAAAAAGTAAATAAATGCTGTCCCATAATGTGAGTCCAGATGGCTAGTGCTACATCTTCCTTGGAGCCGTATTGTTGCATGTCGTCTGCTGTATTGTCAGCCTGTCGGGCAATAATTAATACAGAATGTGCAATACATTTACTTTTTAAGTGAAAATCGAAACAGATAATTGTTTTTTGAATTTTTTCACGAGTTCATGGATATCTTACCATTGTCATCTCTCAAAGGACCCGGGACTGCAGTTTTCTTCGATTTCTATGCGCTTGTGACAATTTGTACTATACATTACGAAAAGTTTTTTTTATAGGAATCATGTGCCGAACGATTACTGGTCGTTGCGTTCATATTCACTCAGTGATATTCTAACACTTCAGTTTTGGAACTTAAAAAACCTCACTGTTCTTTCTTTACCACGCTGTAATCTCATGCTTGCGCGAGCTGGGTGAAACGACGACTGCTTTCGATAGTATCGATTGCAAATCGCTCAACAAACGTCATATGAACAAAATGACTGCAGATAGGCATTCAACCTTTTAATTAGTATCAAAATGTATTTTTTATTCTTTAAAATAGGTTACTAAGAACAAGTTAAAACGCAACTAGGTTTCATGTCACGAAATTTGGATGTGTAGAGAGCTTTTTTTGTTTCTGAACCAAAATACTTATTGTCGATATACATATACACTTACACAAGAGTCATTTCAAGTGAACGAAAACACTAGCAGTTTCCTAGGATTAATGAACCTTCCTATTAGGCCTTCCGAGCGCAATAGTAAAATTTAATGCAGTTTTTAAATATATACTCATAGATCTCGTCATTCGTGGATCCAAAATTTCAGGTAGGAGCACTTCTTGTAGCAGAACCACGTTTCTGTATCATTTTTTTCTCCCAGAAATCGTCATCGCGGTGAATAATTTATGGTGATGGTCCTTTGGGGTAATACAACGAAAATGGAACAACTTCTTTTCCCTGCGAGTGAAGCTGGCCCTGAATTTGAATAATAATAATCGCTTCTTTTTTCATTTCAATGACTTTTTGTCAATGCAGATTTTTATGTATTGCATGCTCCTGTATTGACACTGTTTTTTGCTGGTTTGGGACATTTTTATTTCTAATATTGAATTTCTCCCGACCAAACGTCAGGGGAAGCTCCAAGAAACCATGAATTGGGTGTACATAGAGAAAGCATTTGTCACAATTAGACTGTTTTTTTTCTTGAAAACAATCAATAGGGCGTGATTCATTATCGCTTCCGTTCATGGCACTTGACCGGAAGCCACCATACAGCAGTTTTTTGGCGACAGGAGCCACTTATTAGACTGCCTCTTACAAACTATACGAAATTGGACGCGTGAGCCTGTTTTTCTTTCCATGTGCACCTCTCTGCCTGCCTCTTGTTTGCTATTTTAAGCTCCACTATTTCTCTTTATTAAGTGACAGTTGCAGATCTTTCTCTTTCATTGTTGTCAGTTCGCTATCCTCCATGTCCACCTTGCATAGCACATACACCGTAGTCAGCTAAACCTTTCTGGCTATCTTTATGATACGCTGCCCAGATCTTACTTTCCTACCATTTCTTTCCTCTTGCGTGCCTTGAAGAGCGACCTTCTGCAAGCTGCTCTTCGTTTCTCTTCTTCTCGATGTTTGCTTTATAATAGAAGCAGGACTTTCATTGACCTAGATTTCATTTGTCTCATAGTGCAATACGATTTCAACTGAAGTGTAAACCGGCAGCTTTTTTTCTTGTGGTAAAGAACCACGTTTGCCTCTGTTAATTTGTTTTCCCCCAGTAAATTTTGCCACTAAAGACTTGTAAATTTTCTGCAGCGTTGCTAGTGCTGTTGGTGATAAGCTGATGACTTTCAATACAACTGGCTGCAATGAAGTCGTGCTTTGTCGCAGATTTCCTTCTCTTCTTTGGGCAGGTCGATAGAACTGACCTATTTTGGAGCAAAAATATGGCTTGCAGAATCTGTGAATGCCAAAAGTTGTAGGATATGAGAGCTCGTTCGTATACTCCGCTCATTCTTCCGGTATGTGACAACGGAAGATTTAGAGTAAGGTGGAATGAAAACGGATACTCTTAGAAGTAAAATATATCTAAAATAAGATGTGAGAAGATGGACTAAAGATGATATTTACAGATTAGTTCAATTGTTTAAAAACCAGTTCAAATAGGAATCGATATTTTGAGTAATGTCCTCAAAACAATTTTAATATGGTATTCAAAGGGAAGACGGAAATATTGTGAAAAAGAAAGTTATGTACTGCTATTGCAGACCGTTTACGTCGGTCTGTATAGCAGTATAGCATCTCTAGTTTGGTATCTGTGGAAAAGTAGATTGAGATGCAAAGTGACGAAAGCATAAACCGACTGTCTGGCTCACGTACCCCGCAAGTCCCGCCTGCTCCGCCGGGGGCTGGCCGCACGGCGCCTGGCCTGGCTGGTCGTGCCCCGCGCCGACAGAGGGCCCACAACAATCGGGTGGGTGACGCAACGGTGCAAGAGGGGAGGGGGGGGAGGCGTTTTCGTAAATTTTCACTTTACGACGCTTCTATTCATTCGATTTGCATGATTGTCACGGCGTTGGATTCAGCAAGCATGTCGTATCCGCGTATAAGCCCACATTTTTTAATTTTTCTCGGCAAGTTCGAGAACTAATTTCAAATTTGACTTTTTGCTAGATTTTTGGAAAAAGGGCATCGTAGCGTGAATTCTATTTTGAAAAAGCGTCAAATGCGTTTACAGATCGAAAATCGGACCATTGGTTCGACGTTATCGGTAAAGTATTTTACTTATTTTGGTGCTGCCACGTGGTGGCCACAAATTGTACTAGTGTCGGTACATTTAGCCTTAACGTCAATGCATTCATAGTGGGTTTTGAAAAATTCTCGCAGGATACATTCAAACATTTTCTCTATATCTCATTCAGGTACTAAAACAATTCTATTTATACGATCATTCTATTTTCCCTCCGTTGAACTTATAATAATGAAGTCGATTTGTTTAAGAAGTTCAACAGACGACACTAGGTGACAGATGATAAGTTTGGAGGGTGCTAAAATTCAGTATAGAATTTTATACGAAACATGTGATTTATGCATTCCCTGTTTATTTTCGACCAGTAAAAAGTCGATATAAATAACTTTCATTCCCCCTCTGAAACACACGCGCAGCCTTCATCGCCAGATGGAAGGAGCGTGAACTCCTTCCTTAGAGGTGTCGCCCTGCGACTTACAACACAATATATTCGATTGCCCTAGATCAAATTTCCTTAAGCAAAGGGCACGCCCATTTGATGCATCGATAATAGAGAGAGGGAGAAAAAGAAGAAAAAAAAAGAAAAGAAAAAAAGAGAATACATGCGAATAGACGAAATAGTTGGAAGGAGGAGACAACTAAAACTTATATTAATGTTTGTCAATAATTTTAGAAGAGTATCTTTTGAATTTGAAGAACGAAAGCTAATGACCAACACAGACTTTTCTATAAAACAACGGAGACGTGGGTAATGACACCCATTGACTGTACTCTGGAATTATCGAGAATAATTGAGTTAATACTTCATTACAATAGTGATAATAATCTACTGTGATTAATAGACAATGACAGCAGAGCCCATTCAAATACTATAAGAACAAAAGTTTTCTTAAAATAAATTTCCGCATTGATATTATTTTCGTTGTATAATGAAATTACCTCGTGAGAATCTGTCAATAAAGTAGTAGTGTCAGTAAAGTCCTTTTTGCTACAGTCCCACAGTTTCGGCGAATAGGCTCATTGTTGGTAACAATATGATCGAGTCCTGTGACATCCAATGTTTATCAAAATTGTGAATTGTTAGATGTGCGATTGCACACTAACATACTCTACATTCTAAAGCATTCCAAATAAATGGCCGAAACGTTGGTACTGTAGTAACCCAAAGGATACCTTCCCGACCTATCATCACAATTTCATGAAATAAATTTAATTTTCATGTAAAAGGTACTATAAGATATTATTACTATTATAGTAACATACATTAGTCACTTTAGTAACGCAGTTTATTAGCACTCGTTAAAAAATAATATTTGAATGCCAAAATATTTTTTAATCAAATTAATCCCATACATTTTCTGAATAGTAATACAAACTGCGAAAGCGTTCACTTCTACCTCAAATAATTTCTTCAGACAATACGCGATCAATTTTTCACCATCAGTTTCCACGCTGCTTTATTACAACATCGATCAGAGTTCCCATCACATCACAAGCCTTTTTTTTTTTCAGTTCAATTCTAGGAAGGTTTTTTTCCCATTCCCAAAAGTTGAAAGCGTTTTAAATCTCGGCCTATTGTCCGCAACCACAAATCGTCGCAATGAAAAGGCGCAGCTGCGAGGCGCCGCGGCGGGCCGCTCGCTCGCTCGCCGCGAGTAATCGACAGGTTACGCAGACACCGTCCGCAGGGCCGGCGGGCAGCCACCGTGCGCGCCCGCGTGCGTGAGCGTGCGTGTGGCGAGCGAGCGCGCCGCGGGCGCGGGTTGCGCGTTCGCCAGCTGGCAGACCCACCCCACACCACCCGCTCCGCCACGCCCCGTCCCCACCCCACCCTGCGCGAGAGCGGGCGCCGCGGGCCATTAATGCGCGCGATCGCTCGGGGGAAGTCGTGGAGGAGGGACGGGGGCTATTAATCCAATGCGGCTGCTGCTACCGCACCGGCCACGCCACGCCACCCCCAACCCACCCTCTCCCCGCCGATACACCTTCCCGGAACTCAGGTGGTGACCCTCTCCTCGGGCAGCGATCGTCCTTGTGAGCGTGACTTGGCAAAGGTGAAATTAAAGAGGCCAAAGTCGCTTCTTCGCGTGCATTAGCAGTCCTTTTGGAAAAATTCGAAATTTTCATTTCATGTTTACAACGATTCTTTACGCATTTTTCTTACAATGTAGAAATAACCCCACATTACCTACTTTCGTTTAACAACATTTGCTTGCTTACAAAAGGAAACCAACAATTGTTTTTAATCAGAAAAATTAAATTTCAAAATTATGATTTGTAATCATAAATATTTATTTTAGTTTACAGGTACATTATTTTTATTTAGTGGTAGAGATATGCATGTATACAGATACATTCACGAAAATAATTATAATAAATGAGGTGACAATATCTAGAATACTAACATCCACCTCACACAGTTTGTTAACTCACCTACTCTTTTTTCCCTGATTTTAATTTACAAAAGAAATCTAAGGGTGTTTCTTTATAATAGAAATATTTATATAAGAATAACCCTCGTTAGAGTTTTCTGAAAGACCCAACCTTTAACAAGAATTACTCTCGTGAGAGTTTCGACTGTTTCGGGAATACTAAAAAACCGTATACCCGAGCTTTCATGTACGCCATGGAATATGTACCTTTCTTCGACACGAACACTTTGAAAAGCGTTCAAATTCCTCCGCATCAAAAGAACAAATGTACACACATCTAGGCACACTATGCCAATGTCATGTTCGGGGATCAATAGTGAATGTATGGTTCATATGATTACATCAGAGCGATGACAGGTCTTGACGTATGATGACAACTTGTCCAATTAGATCGCCGTCACCACTAACTACGGCAATAAATCTCAGGAGAGAACATATAGCCGATGTCTCCAGATGACCGGCAGGAGCACCGTGACCTATCCTCTTTCACTCGAGGAATTCACGCGGCAACGGAACAGACGAATTCCTCCTCACGAGCGCTCAGAGGCCTGTCATACATAATGCGAACATCATTACCACAATGACAATGCCGGATGGACACTTAGCGCATACAACTGTAACGTATTAAAGTATTATAAAGATTAAAGTATTAATGACACGTATGAGCACTGTGAACCAGAAAACAGGGCGAGAGGGTATCGTTAAAAACAGAATTTTGTATCGATCCAAACACAGGCAAGCGCGGTGGAAAATTTTTAAAAAGCTTATGGTTCCCACTAAATATCGGCAGCCATCTGAAAATGTGGTGCCATGAAACCGCGAATGCTCACACTGAGTAGGTCACTATAAAGCAAAGCAGTGTTGTCGCGATATTTTAACTTGGCACTCGTTGTTTCCAGGAATATGGAGATATATGTAAATCTTGCGCATGTGTTCAAAAGGTAGGCAGGCCAAATGATCGAAAAATAGGCACCCGTTAGTTTTAGTACAGCCGATAACGGAAAGTCGTTTGGCAAATATCAATAGTCGAGACGTGGGGGCCTTCTTTCCGCAAATCGTATGAGTGAACAAATTCATTCTAATTCAAATTCATTCTAGCGACACAGGATCAGAACACCTTAGAACATTTTGAAGCAGGTGTTTCTAATATTAGGAAGAAAGCGAAGTTGCATGTGGCAGCGAGGCCAAATGTAAATATGCAACGGTAAGAATCGTGCAATACCGGGCATACATTGCGTGGTATAGGGATTTTTTGCGGCCAAATTGTTAGAGGAGCCAAGGTGAAAAGCATTAAGGAGGGCATTCCTATACCCACAAAAAAACAAAAAAAAAAAAAAAAAAAAAAAAAAAAAAAAAAAAAAAAAAAAAAAAAAAAAAAAACAAGAACGCTGCTTTTCTCGAGATTGGGACTGGTTTGTGTTATCATTTTTGTAAGGAACGTGAAAATACAGTGTATGCAACTATATTTACAAATTATTCCGCGATTATGCGAGTAGTCTCAGGCACCATAACGATCTATAATGCGATTGCGATCGGTCGCGAACGGCAGGGCAAGGTGAATTAGGTCGCCAGAATGCGAGTGTGCATTTGAGAAATTGGAGAAAACGCATACTTATGTCACGCGAACTCCGTCCGTCACGCGACGTCCACAATCATTTTTAAATAGATACTTCATATTTGAGGGCTGTTTGTAATTAATTCGTGATCATTGTTTGGTATAAAAGTGATGATTGCCGTCAAAATAGAGGTGAATCTGCAAACATTTTTTGAGACCACATACCAATGACATGTGAACCAAAAGAAGAGAATAAAATAGCCGCGTGTATACTATAAGTGCGAAAATATTCACGGATACTGTGTTATTGCGATGCCGATGCGATAATTTAGAGTTACAGCAATTATCTTGGGCATGCAGACAGTTATAATATTTAAGCTTAGACGGAAAACGCCAAAAAATCAAGGTTAGAAACTGACCACAAATCCACTTGGTATGGTTGAACAATGTGAGCTCATGCTAAAAATCCCAGATTAATGCGATGCGTCTACGTTTATATTCAGGCCTTACAATCTTGAAAATTATTCACAAGCCAAGAGGGAAAAATTTCACGTTTAATGCAGATGCCCTAAGCAGGATGCTTTATTGATACACTGGGGAACCTGAACTGAACTGAGGAATGCGGAGGGCTACACTGAGTTGGATCACTTGATTTATTGTATCGAACTAAAGAAAAATATTGTATATATGTAACAAGTGTTTTTTGAAAAGTGTATTGTTTGATGAATGTTGTGATTTTGTGTGTTATGTACAATTTTGGGGTCTAGTGAAGCTCTGATAGCATAGAAAGTTTCAGGGTTGTGTTGTAAAAATAGTTTGTTGTGAATGCATTGGACGAAGTGTAATAAGTTAATTGACTGTGGTAATAAAATTTGTATATAATTGTAAATAGTAAGCGCAGATTTTAAAATGTGAAACATGAATGTAAGTTTAGGTAAAATTAGAGTTTAGGGAATTTAGTTTTTGTATATGTAAATTGGTATGATATATGTTAATAATATGTAAACTAGGAAGTTTGCTAGAATGTAAAACATAGGACAGGTTAAGTTTAAGTACTTCTGCCAAGTTTCACGATTTAATAATTGCGTGACGAGATTTTTATTGTGGATTTATCTCCTGCATTAAAAAGATTCTAAATGGGATATGGAGATGTATGTAGACGTATTAGCCAGCGTGCCCTCATGGCATATATTTGGGACGCTTGGTTGCGGATTAGTCTCGTCACAGGAAGTTAGGGTTTTTCTGTAAAGGAAGAACGCGGAGACGGGCAGACACAAGGCTTTGGGGTCTGTCGGCTTATACAAGCTTGTTCACTGTTATAACAAGCCCGAGGGCGGTGGGCGTGAGTACGGAGGTCACGCGTTGGGCCTCGGCCTATATAACAGAGTAGTCGGAGCCAGTAGGCGCAGGTTCTGAAGACGGTGGTGGAGAAACCTCGTCGACAGTAGTGCACAAAACTGCTGGCGCCTAGACCGGTGCATATGCGAGCCATGGCTCCGCGAGGCTGGAGTCATTAGTTGACGAAGCCGCAGGACTTTAATGTCTCCGGGTGACTGCCGGTCACGGAGGGAGCGATGCCGTGTGAGTGCTCGAGGTGAGAGCTGGTTGAGTGCCTAGCGATTCTACGTCAGATTCTATAGGATAAGATGCTCCTGCGGAATCTGAGCAAACCACGTCTTGGTGCGCCAGAAGGACTTTGGTCCCAGCGTGACACTCCGGTCACGGAAGCTAGGCTTTCGTGCGCGTCTTCAAAAGTGGAGTGGCGCGAATGCACAATCAAAAACCATCTTCAAGTGAGGGTTTTGGATCGCTTCCCCGCGACAGGGGAAGTAGGTCTATCAGAGCTAGGGTGTAAGTATATTATTAAGTTAGTATATTGTGTTTGTTTCTTGTTAATAAATGATATTTGTTATACGAAAGCTCTGTGTCTGTGGTCGCTGTGAGTATCCATGACGTCACACAACACGTCTCGAACATACCACTAACGAGTAAAGCGCTATAAGATTACTGCTTTGTTACGCGTGAGTCACGACACGGACACCTTATTTGGGCAGAATTTTTGAAATCTATAATACGGTGTAGAATTTATCTGCAGAACCAGAATGTCTCCAAGGGAAAAACACACCTAAATATGGTCAACTGAATACTAGATTATTATCTGACTACCTGAAATTTGTGGACATTTTGTGGCAAATCCCTGGGATCAATAGAGAATGCAAAGGCACAGGCGTTTGTGTAGTGTGTTTTCTCTTCCAAAATTTGCATATGAGATTCAGAATGGTCCCCAAACAAATATTTATTCCTGCATGTGTAAAGGCAACCCTCCCCAAAGCATTGCACTCTTTAATGAAAATGTGCAGCTAAAAGTTAATTTCACGTGGCAACGCCTCCCTTAGGAGAAATATCCGCATCAGCCACAACTGTCAATTGTCATCATAACAACGGCTCTCCCGCGACCACTCCCATCAACACCCGCGGGTTCCCTCCAGCCCAGCCCCCCTCCACCCGCTCCCGCCCCATCCCCGGACCTCCGGGGTGCGTCCACGCGCGGACGCACATCAGCGGAAGCGCTGCTGAAAATGCGGGTCGTTTCCGGAGTGGGCGGCGGCGGCGGGCGGCCCCGTTCCAAAAACGCTCGCCGCGCGCGCCCACCGGACGGTGAAGCCGTAAATTAGGGGACGGAGGCACGCGGTCCCGCCCCCGCAGCCACTTCCTGGCCCCCTTAATTCACCCGCCGCATCCCCTCCCCCTCGTAAAGTGGCCCCGAGCAGCTCCGCTTTCATGCGCTCGGTAAGAAATCAAGACATCGGCCTCGACAACATGTCCTGGGGGAGGAGTGAATTTTTGGAATCGGTTAATTTTAAGCATCAGCACAGCTCAGTCATTGCCACCGTCACTAATCCCTGGCCTACCCACATCCCCATTCACAAACTTATCAACATAACGACCACCCCCACTTTAAGGCGCCCCCTCCGACAGCATCTTCCTGATGCCCTTAATTCAACCGTTGCACCCCTCCTCTCGTAAAATGTCTGGATACTCTTTCTCTCTCTTTATGAGAAGAGCTGTGTAAACGGCTCAAAAACATCGAGGCCGTGAACCGTTCGCAAAGCCATATTAAGCAGTTTGTGGACGCCAATGTGTCAACACAATCGATGCGCATGCGCAGATGCACTGAAGTGGTGCGAAGTTTGAACTGCACGTGCGCAGAAGATCGTTGTTCTTTAGCATTCGAGGTGGCACAAACCCCCTATTCTTTACTGCTCAGAGGGGGGGCAAAGGCAACGGTGGAAGTATAATCAGGTTGATGCCTCGACATCGTCGGATAAAATAAGTGCAAGAGTTCTCGGAACAAGATTATGGTTATAGCCGTATTATGGTTATCAAGGCAGTGTAAAGTTTTGCCCTCAAGCGTTTGGCTAAAGTATAGATGTCTATAAATAACCCAATATTAGCGTTATGTATTACAAAATGAGAGGTTGCTTTCTCGCACAAACAATTTGATATGTGATTATGACCATTATTATCAACCGCTTAAAACTTTATTAAAGTACGGTTAAGATATAAATATAAATGATATGTAAATATTTACAACAAAATATGATAAAACGAGTGTGAAAATATGCTATAGAATACTTCCACATATAATGTATGAACTTAATTGTGCGTTTAAATAAATAATAATACAATTTCCCACTTCAGCCAGTGGAGACAATAGTCAGTTTACCAGCCTCTTATTAACACTAATCATAATTACTCAATAGAAATAATAGAGTAGTAAATATAACCAGAGTTTTCAAGGAGTAAGTTTAGCTTTACTTTTAAGCGATATTTAGCATAAATGAATACTGCGAACACCTTTCGTAACGCAATAAAGATTCATAAACTTGTGTAACTACGTTAACCCGATTTTTAGTTTGTTATTAAGTTTTCTATTATTTGCCGAGCTTTTCATACTCAAGTAGTACCATAGCATAGCACCACAGCCCACGAATGAATACCATGAACAAATAATAATATATCGTATTGAGCACAATAAGTACAAAGTACCCATAAGCCCAACCATTACGTCAGCTTATTCATTTCGTGGCATATATCCTTCTAACGTTACCGTTAGTTCTAGAAAAATATCCCATCTGCACATAAAAAAGTGAAGATAAATGAACTCGAGAGATGAATGTTCGATGCATATCGGCGGGGCCCACAACCCACAAAGCAACCCTCCCAATCGCTTTGACTACTCAGAAGCTACCAAAAAAAAAAAAAAAAAA
>BOPP01000071.1:6076768-6095963 GCA_017312745.1 Gryllus bimaculatus | reverse complement strand
CTTCCCCTGCCATTGTGTTTCCTCCCGATCTGCGCGTTGTGTGAACACACTTTCGATACAAGCAGGCACAGGCGACATCCGCACACAAAACTCGCGGCGGTTCCCAGAACGCTTTCCGCGGGGCCCTCCCGTCACAGGAAGGGAACACAGGGAAAACGGTCGGCGGCGGCGGAGGGCGTTCTTTCATTCACGCGGCGCCGGCAACAAAACGCGCACGAGCGGCCATTACGGCCTGTTACTGCCCGTAATGTCGGCGGTGACGGCGGCGCCGCGCCGGCAGCGGTGGAGGCGGGGCGGTGGTCCAGGCAGACGGCGTGCGGCGACAATGGGCCCCGAGGCGGAGGTGGCGGTCGAGGTGCCGGACGAAGGCGGGGAAGGCGTTGGCGGGGCCGTCCGTCAGCGGCGACACGGGAGCCCTCCGTTGACCGAGAACACCCACTAGCCGTATATTCGTGGAAACCGCTGGCTGCGGATCCAATGGCAGCACGCCAATTCGTCACGCAGGCTCCCGTTTTATTGCGACTGAAACTTATTCAGCCGGGGCTGCGCACCGCTGGAAACCTTGACACAATTGTATTTAACACTGGGATAGTAGAATTGTAACAATTGTGTTTTAGAGTCGTCCCTGGTGGGATATTTGAAAAAATTATCCCGTATCAACTCAAATCTACTTTGGATGCATTCCCGTAACTCAGAAGATCGCAGGAGATAACTAGTGGTACTGGACAAGAGATGTGTCGCAGGATTAGTAAGAACTCGGAGGCATACAAATGCGGTACCGGCGGCGAGTTTGTTGGCGGTGAGCGACAGTGGCGCCGCGGCGTGTGCCGGGAACGAGCCCAGGAGGCCTCGCGGGCGACAATGCGCGAGAGGAAGAGGGGCGGGGGCCGGGGGCGGGGGCGGGGCGGCCGCCCGCCGCGCTTTGTTTGCCCTCCGGCTGGCGGCGACGTGGGACGCGGCCTCCGCAGGCGCCCGGAGGAATGCGCCGCACACTGCGACCGGAAAAAACATTAAAAAATCCCACAAACTCAAAAAATAGCCTAGTAATTCAAAATTCGTAATGTTTCGGAGATAAATATGAAGATCAGTACTTTTCCAGATAGAATTGTTAATTAATGGCCGAAACAATGCAATATTCCTTTTGTAATCATTTACGTTTTTTGGAATTTTAAGTCATATGCGAGACATACTCGTTGATCGTTAAAAAGATTTTTAAAAAAAATTTATTTATTGTATCAATATACTTAGACCATTCGTTAAATTTATACATCACGTAAATAACCTGATGCATTGATAGAAATTTTACGTTTGCATCTTTTGCCTATTGAAAGGAAGTGACGCAGACTGATGCCGTTTCGCCCACTGCGCGCCGCTTGGCACCGGCCACGTACCCCGACGCAGCCCCGCGCAGTACAGGGCGGAAGGAGCGCGTTAAGCGGCTTATGGCTCCTCCATGCAGGTGGGGGCGAGGGTGCCTCCGAGAGACGGGAACCGGCAATGATGCGAGAGGGGTTTGATACAGGCGCATGGGAGTTGCCATGAATGGCGACGGAAGTTATGGTTCCAAGTAGAATCGGTCATGAGCAACGAACGTATTCACGAGGGAACGTAATATGATTCAAGGGAGAAGGCAGGTAAAGAAGCTAACGCGTTAGCTCTGATGTAGATAGACTACACGGATTATACGAGGAGAAAGAAGCAACAGATGACAAGATGACAAAGGAAAATCTTTTAGATTAAATTAAGAACTTTACCAACACTGGCAACAGACATATTGGGATTACAGCAAGGAGGCGAGTGAGTAGGACACGAACAAGAGCTGGAAAAGATTAATAATGGGAAGGAATAACAAACTGAAAACAAAAAATGCAACAAAACGAAAGAAAGTCGTAAGAGGATGATGGAAAAGTGGTGGGATGACGACGGCGAAAATGGAGGAAGAAAACCTGGAGAAATCGAAGAGGAGGCGGGAGCGGTGCGGGGGCGATCAGCAACCGGGGGCGCCCCGGAGTCTAGAGGTGGGGCGCGGACGGGCCTTTGAGTGGAGGGGGGGAAGGGGGGAGGGCCTTGGTCCGAGTGGAAGTGAAGAGCGGCCGCCCCCGACAAAAGCGGATCGCGGCGCCGGCGTTCAGAGGGAACCGGAAGATGGAGTGAAAGTGCAGGTAGTTCTCGGGCAGCGCACAATGCGGGATGAGAAACGAGGCGGAACGATGCCCTGTACAAGGGGCGGCTGGTATGTGGGGATTATGTCCGCGTGAATGCACGAGACTGTTGCCGAGAGGAACACCTACGCCAGGTATTCTATAGAGGGGCCTCGATGATACGTCAGCAAATATGTAGATACAAAGCACGATACAAGGGGGGAACGCCTTGGAATTCATAACCTGAATTTCTTATCTGGCATGAGAGAACATTCATGAAATGTAACTTAAACACCGTTTCCAAACCAGTCATGAACAGTGTTTTTATTTAATAATTAAATATAGGTGTATATCAATTTAAAACATCAACTTTCATTACAAATTTGCAAAACTGCAGAGGGTAAGAAAGGAAAAGGCCGCTTAATTATATTTTGTAAGATCCGAAAGTCAGACTTGAATAAAGATATAGAGAAGTAGAGTGCTTAGAGAAGGCAAACTGCGATCAAGTGTTTTTCAGTAACACTTAAGAGAACGGCTTTAAGGATCGGATCCACTTATTTACTGGGTACAATCCAACTCAAGAAAATTCGATAGCGTTTCACCTCCAGCTTTTACCTCGCTCCAGAGGCCGGAGCATAGCGCCGGCCGCTGGGCCCGGGCGCCGCCGGCGGGGCCCAGAGGCCGGATTGAGTCCTCACGCCGGAATGCAGGAGTGGCGCGCCCATTAGGGCCCGGGTGACAAATACGCGCCGCCGCCTACCTGGTCCCCCTCAGCCGTGGACCCCCCGCGCGCTCGACCCGCCATCGGCGGCGGCGGCGGGGACGGACGCGAGGAGGCGGCAGCACTCGGGGATGGAGAACGAGAGAGAGAGAGAGAGAGAGAGAGAGAGAGAGAGAGACTCCCCAAGGCAGCAGGAGCGGCGGAGGCGGAGACAATAGAGCAGCGGGCACAGTAGGCGCCGCCGGAGGTGGCTGCGGTGACCGGTGTGACAAGCCGGCGCCGAGCCCCGCTCCCCTCCCCCAGCGCCCGTCTTCTCCGCCGCGCTCCTGCTTTCCCGCTCGCCTCGCCCGCCCGGGCGACAGGCTCCGGGGAGGGAGTGGCTGCCTACTCGGTCGGAATCTGACGGTCCTAACAGATATAATGGATGTTTTGGCTACAATAAGGTGACAGCAAATCAGTCTTCCCAAAGGCGGGATTCTCTCAAGAATTTATAAACTTCCACCTTTGTTTGTAAGTTAAAATGTATAAATGATACTTCTGGGCCTCGGTAGAGTGAAACATTAAAATTTTCAACATAATTTCTACATAAAACGATCATGAAATAATTATAGACGTTGTCATTGCCAACAATAGTACTGTTGGCAATGACAACGTCTATAATTATATCATGAAAAATGCCAACGATAACGCACCACAACACCTATATAAAACGATCAGCCTACCCACCTTTCGAGGTACTATGAACATTTGTTTTTTGTGAATTGGATTTGAGATATTTGTGAAAACGTAATATTACAACAAACACATTTAGAAAGTTTTCAAATTGATTAGAATGTGGCATCTTTCAAAGTCTTACATAGAGAATCTGACAAAATGATATTACAAATTTAGAAGTACTTCTCACAGCACATTAAATTTAATGTACCTCATGCACTGCATGAAAGTCAAACACGCTGTCTATAAATGTATGCGTTACATGTAACCAATGTTGACGACTGTGCCTAGAATATTTGCATAAACTCAAAGTCTCCTGCTAGACGACAGCAGGTGTCATCGTATCTCCAAGCCAAACACATTGAAAACGACTCATTTGCAATTCAGAAGACTTCATTTCCTATGTGATCGTAGGTTCGGCCTCAACACAAGAACGCCAGCTACTGAGGCCTGCAAGAAAAAGCCGCTTACAAGGAAACCAAACCCTTGTAATCTGCAATGTAGTGTCAAGCAAAACTGTTTAACGGTTATACTGCATATTTAGACCAGTGCAAAAGCCATCTTCGAAAGGTCGGGGATTGGAGGCGACGCCATGTGCGTTGGTACGGGACCGCAGCTGCCGACAGCGGCCGCGGGCGACAGGTGAACGGAAAGACACGTGGCGGGCCCGGGCGCCGACGCACAAGCCGAGAGCGGTGAAAGCTGAGAGGTCCCACGACTTCAAGTGACTTCGACGCCGTAACAGACGACGAACCTGCCTTAAATATGATTTTCAGTTTAATGTAAGTCGGTTACATACTTTTGGCAATTTAATAAAGTACTTATGTATGAATTTCGTTTTAAAATATCACTAATTATTAGCGCCGGTTCTAGTTACCCTCCGTCAAAAACTTAACCTTCCCAACATTGTCAAAACGTTATTTCATGGTAGTAGATTGTCAAGTAAACATTATTTAAAATACGTGGAAAAATTAGATGATTTCAATTTCAAAATGAGTATTTCGTTTGAATGCGGACTGTAGGACACGTACATTCTCGACGGGGGTCGAGATTACAGACCTTACTTTATAATTAATTACTTTGTGGTTGATAATATAAAAAGGAAACCTTCATACCAATCTCTTCAGGAAAATGACCGTTTATAATTAACTGAAAGAGTAACACTGACCAAAAAAAATTAACAATGTTTATTCTTCGGAACATCACCACCCGATTGCTACTATATACTTCGTATTTTCGATACAAAACAAGTTTTGTATTCTAAAAGCTTTCGGAATTGAATATTGATCGAAGAATATCGTTTAAGAAATATTCACAGAAGTATCCCATATTACATGATTTTTTCGCCTTCACTGTTTTCATCAACTTTTGTTCATTATAATTTATTAGGTGTCTTTGCAAACAAATACGACAGTGCGTCCTGAAAAGGCCGCAGTTAGAAATTCTGGAGGCAGAGGCGCGGGCGGAGCGTCGCTCGGCGGCGACGTGGCAAGAGCGCCGAGGAGCTGCGGCGGCGCAGGGGCGGGGCACCGCGTCCCAGCGGACGCCTAAACGCCCGCCCGACGCAGACAAATGAGGCACGCGACGCGCCATCGCCCGCGGCGGCGGCGGCGGCGGCGGAGACGCGGGGAGCGCTGGCGCCCGGCCGCTCCGCCCGTGCCCGCCGCGCAGAGAGATTCCGTGCGACAGCCGCGGCCCAGTCATCGCTGCAGAATGACAGCCTGACGAATGGGGGCGCGTAATTGCCGTGACTAAGCTGTTGCCAAATACTAAACACACACATGTTCATTTACTTTTGCCTCCGCGGACGCCTAATAAGTTGAAGTTGTGGTTTCCTTTCAATGCACACTGTTAAGTTTTCGCTTAGCAACAGTTTTTAATATTTACGCCCCATTGTATCCGTAGTGTAATATCATGCTTTTCACACGTCGTAACTGGCTGCATTTGCATGAATGGTGCGTCCGACGATTGCACGTGACGTGACAGTTAATAAAACAAGAAACTTACATTCCTCCGTAACATTAAACGGGCAAAAGGACAACGGACAAAGAATATACAAACACGTCTAAGTATCTTCGTAATCGTATTAGAGGAGCTCTGAGACATTCCGTGAGAACAAGACGAGCAACCTCCGGCACATATTCCTCTCGCCCTCTTCCCCCGTGCTTCTGTTCTCACCACGCCCCTTCCGTTTGCTTTCCCCATTTCGGGCGACTGCCTCTGGGAACACGAGGCTGCGCCTGCGAGGGCCGGCGCCCGCCCCTCGGCCGCCACACACGGGCGGGGGAGCCGCGAGGGGAGCCAACGCCCCGAGGAGTGCGGAGGACGAGGCGATTCCACATCCAATGCACCCAAAATGGACAGCTGATGGAGCGAACTCAAAGAAAATATGATTCTCTGCACACGATCGAAAGCTATAGATAGAAAACAGGGCGAAAGACACGGTTCATTGAATATGAAAGCTTTTTATAGTATTCGGAACTTCATTTGTGGGTGTTACAAGAATCAAGTGAGAAATGCTGTTTGGGGCTTAGAAAAAGATAATCTGCACTATTTTTTGAGTTCGGAGCGGAAAAAAAATTAACAATAAATATGTGACTCAGAGAACTTGCATGTTGGGAAGATGGAATGAGACGCATGGGGTTCAATCCAAACGATCTTAGGACGCTAACAAAGTGCACCGGAAATGAGATGACGTTAAGGAACGTGAGACATGAAACAATGAACTGCAGCCTAAACATACTGAACTGCGTGTCAAGAATAAAATGTACAAAGTGAAATATCTAGAATTTTAATACAAAGAGTTGAAAGTGACTTGAAGAAAGAATCTACTAATTATTACTCAATTGTTTATTTCAAATTGCATTGATGGATTACGCATGGTAATTAATAATACAATATAAACGAATAGTACAAAGTAATTTGAAAAAGAAGATGAAGGCAAGAAAGGCAAAATATACACCGCGCATAAAATTAAAGCAGTAAGATGGGTTTTCTGGACGAGATGTTTAAAACGCCTATCCATGTGCGCTTAGGGCATAGCAATAGGGAACTCAAGATATCAGACACATGCTAAGTAGTAGCACGTACTAAGCATCTGCTACGAACAGATAATACAATGAAACATCTTTATCATGATAGTCACAGGACCAAGTACGTTGGCTATAGAAGTTTCATTTAATTTTGAGAATGTGTCAATATATAGAAGACAAGCAAACCAAACTTAAATTCATATATTCTAGATGACAAAGAATATCCTTAGAGAGAGAGCATAGTAAATAGTGGCATAGTAAATAGTGACATAGTAAAAAAAAATACGAAAATGCAGTTCAAGAATGAAAAGGAAACATTAAACGGAGCATGTCGAGAGGAGAAAGTGGTCACGTCAACTCATGTACGATACGTATGGGAAGGACAAGCCGTTGTCGGTCGAAGCAAGTGTAAATTTGTGTAAAGGGAAACCAGAAAAAAATCATAACTCATCCAAAAAAGAGAATTATCAATCAGTGTTAAATTTTTGTTGCCGTTTGTTACAGTTTCAATTTAGCTACACTCAAAGAGCACACTTTTTAATACGTAGAATGAGATCACGCTAAAAGTTAGTTTTAGCTCCTTTATTTAAGAAAACCTCTGTTTCTAGCTCGTCAAGCTGCAAGGCAGTGACACAAGGCCCAAAAGGGATTTAATCAATTTTCGTCTCCACGGGAGCACTGTGGAAGGGATTATTGAAAAAACGAAGAGGTCGACCCGGCGAGTAGCGTCGCCGGGCTGCGAGGCGCGCTCGCCGGCGCTAATCGCTCGCGGAATGCGGGACGCCCGCCCGCCCACCCGACGGTCAGCGACGCACGCCTCCGCCTCCGCCACGGCTCCTCCAATCACCACGCAGAGCACGCGCAGCCGGATGTCGAAAGACGATGACGACGCGCCGCCTGGCCTCTTAATGAAGACGCTGCCGCCGCCGCCGCCGCTGTCGTCCCACTTCTTGCGCCGCCCCGCTCAGCTAGCTCCGCACCCCTCATCCAAATTGTACTAATCGTTAATTATTTCCTAACCTACTCCTTGTACGACGACAAGTTACGAGCTGCGTTTTACTTACTGGCAGTCCGGTGGGGCAGCGGGCGCTTTGTGCGTCTCGGCCAAAGAAGCCAGTTGCGCGTATTTGTCTCAATCAAGTTTACTCATTGGAATTCCCGACTTGGCCAACAATAGTAAGTTAACTGTAAGACTTGTTCATTCACATACACTCACGTAGGAATGAGTTGTGTTCTCTTACGTGGAAAGTATCAAGAAAGGGGAGCAATAGAGATTCAAGGTCGGACTACCATTTTTTCGTTACCTGTTGCAAATCATGTCTCTGTTTCTAACAGTAGGATAACCTTCCAAGTTTCAAAATAGCATTTGCCTCAATTGCAATGCTTCACGTCAAAATCGAAGAAATGTTTTCAACCTGCTACTGCAGACAACAGCTTCTTAAGATACTTCACACAACATGTAATTTATAGAAGTGTGTACGCGACTAATGAATGGCCTTAAATAACGTACAGCGTTTGCGCAAAGTAACCACACATATTTACAATACACATGCGGTTAACTTCCTGCGTTTTGAGTCCGAGAGATTATAATTCAAAAGACAAATTTGAAATAAAATAAATTCACACTTCACTTTGAAGTAAAGTAGAAGATCAATTCAATTTCCTTCATTCATATATAAAAACACTAAAAATGGCAGTAGCCTGAACATTTGAAACGCTACCCAAGTGAACGAAATGAAGATTTGACAACAAAATGTCAAGTATTCCTTCATGTCGTCAAAATGTCAAAACTTCCTTCTTGAAATGTGAACAGCAGATTCAATCTCAAGTAGAAAACTATGACTTACTGTGAAAATATTACTGCCGAAAAAAGATTTGAATTATTTAAAAATGTATTATTGTTACAAAAATACCAATTTATTCATTAATAGACTGAAATGCAAGGTATAAATTTTGATCAAGATGTAAGAGGAGTTTCTCCACTATTAAACAAAAATTATGGGCTCGACCAGTTTTCGTTCTAAAGTAGAATTCCTGAAGGACGGCAACTCCCATCAACGAATTCTGTGGTTAACCCAAACCGACATTCCAACGATTCCAGAAGAGAATCTCTAGAGACAAGTCTAGACTTGCTCGCCGCCGTCCTTTATTCAACCTATTTAAACAAAAAATATGTTCAAATCACTGGGTATTCTTCTCTCATAACATATATCAAAGCAGTTTTCTTTGAGAAAAATAAGAGTATTTAGGACTATTCACGTAATACAAAGAAATAAAGAGAAAACATGAGCATAATTTAGTGTCGTATGTTTTACTTAGCTTTAAAATATAGATTTTGTCTATTTACCAGTTTCAAGCCTACTACTTTTTCACATAAGTAATGTAGTTTAGGCTTTCAAAAGACTAAATAAAGATAACAAAATACTAAATGTTATAGAAGAATGTTTAACATTTTCTTCTGGATACAACAAGTCATTTTGATAATAAAACTTTATATTTGAACTGCATTAGTTACTTGTTTCTTAGACATTCTTACTCAGGGACAGGAATTTTAGAACATAAATGAACGTTTGCCTCATCGCAAGTACCTCATAGCAATGAGATAAAAGCACATACGGATAAGTATCTCACAAAAGCTGCCACGTGATTATCACATTTTGAACAGCCAAAATGCTCTCTTTGAACAGTTCTGCACAGAACGTATCATCAACGCACTTGTATTCAGAACGCCCGGAGTGGGAGGAAAAAACGTAAAAAAAATCCCAAATATCTCCTCAAAAATATTTGAAGACCCCGGTTGCCAGGTACTTCAGAGGCGGTGGCGCCGAAGTAATTGGTAAGGAGAAACCAGACCATAAACCGTGGTGGTTGGCTCTTTGACGCTGCGCAGGTTGATGGGTTAAGGCGCGGCGGGGGCGGTGGCGGTGTCAGTGGCTGCGGCGGCCGCGCTCGGTGGCAGTAAATCAAGACGCCTTTTCCGGCCGCCTCGCCCGGCGCGCGCTTTTCTCAGAAGAGGCGTCCGCCGCCTTCGGATGACTGATGGGTAACGGTGCGCTGCGCCGTGCGGACACGCCCTGCCTCCTCAGGTGCCCGCGCGCTCGCCGCTGACCGCTCGAGCAATCGCAGCCAAGGGTGCTCCTCGGCCCCAGGTCTGGCTACGTTCCATTTCAAAGAGATGCAAAATTATTATTTACCTATTTATTTATTTCATCCATTGATTTGTTTGTTTTCCGCATGTAACTGGTTATTTTGAAATATATGTTAATTACATTTCTATTTTGCATAAATCTTTTGTTTTATAGACCTGAAGCTGATCAACTAAATCGACGAAACATTGGCACCGTACAAAAGAGCCTTATTGACCTACCCTCATGATTTTGTTTTTTCCCAAAATATTTTGTTTTTTCTTTTGTTGTTGTTTGTGTTGATGTTTTAGAAAGTCAAAGCCTAGTTTCGAACGTGGCATCTGAGGAAGAAGTACCACGTACTCGTACGTTTCCTGAGCTCCACAATCGCGACCCACTTTATCCTCTAAGTGTATTGAGTTGAATTACTCGAAACAAAAAGGCAGAGCGAGGGTTTGGCAATATTTGCTAGCAAGAAATTTTAGGCAAAATTTGTTCGCTTCCGCACAATACTACGTACGCGAACGTCTGCAGATTTGTTAAATCAAAAATCAATAAATAACTGGTTAGTCTAAATATAAATAATTTCCATTTCGAAATGCTGTAAAATAATGAATTTTATATCTGTAAACATAATATTTTAGAACATGTAAAAACAAATATTATCTCCTTCGAATGTTTCACTTTGTAATACTTTGATGAAAGAATATTGACTTAACTAAATGTGGGTAAAATTATTTCCAATTACTACTCATGAGTAATTGTCATGAGTACTACTCATGAGTACTACACATGAGTACTACTCATGAGTAATAAAAAAACATATTAGATCGAGAAAAACGTCACCATTTTAATGTGGATTCGACGTAAAAAGATCTGCACGATTACCATTCTATTTACGATTCTTCCTAATTGTAGTCATTTTCCCTAATTTTTGATGTAGATATTATTTTAATTATACCAGCTATAATTATTCAATTCTCATCAAATTCATTACAATATTCTTTCATCAAAATACTATTTCACAATACATTTGTTCAAATATAATATCAAAATAATATCTAAATTGAAACGATTAACTTATACAAAATGTTTCTATGTTCTCAGGTAGCAGTTGATTTTCCCAAATGATAACGTATCCGTCCGACTAATTCACATCATTATCTTCAAAATGGAAAGCAATTGGATATGAATAGCATACTTAGGTACCCATGTGAGACATGTTCTTAGAAAGCGCAATTGCTAGGCAAATACGGCAGGACACGTGATAGGCATGACAATGAAAACAGTTCTTTCGACCTCCAGACACACTGCCTTAACACGCGAGAATGGTACGTCACGTGACCGACGCATAAATAGAATTTCTATGAGCACATTCCTGCGACGGAAGAAGCGAATAGACGCCCGAATGACATACGAAAACAGAGACACAAAGACACCTCCCCTCAAGAACGAGCTCACAAGAGAGCGAAGGGATGCGTGGAAATCGGTAAACACAGCGCCGACTTTCCACACTATTTCATCCGAAAAGTGCCCGGAGGGGGAGCCATAATCGAAGAATAAACGATAACTTGGCCAAAGCTGTCAGGGCCGGCGGGGCGGGGTGGGGCAGGGCGGGTAGCAGCGGCGCCTCCGCCTCCTCCACTCGAGTGCTGGCGATTGTCACCCTCTCGGCCGCCTGGAGAGATTTTCTCGGCGCCGTGGAGGGGCGGGGGGGGGGGATTTGGGTCCTAAGCCGCCGGCCTGTCCCGCGACCACGCTCCCGGCCTCTGGCGGAGAGGGAGCGTCGCAGGTAGGCGCATCAGCGACCAGCACATTAGCGCTGTCACGCAGATCACAACACGCCGCGTCCCAAGAAAGGCGCCCCGCCCACCCGTCGTTTAGGAGGCGGGGCCCGCGCGCTCGCCCGCAGAAACACTGTGGCCAACAGCCGCCGCCCCCTGATTAGTCAGCGGGGCGCCTGGCACAAAGCCACAAAGTGAGGCCGCACGCCAATTTCGCGATTAAACGAACACGGAATTGGGAAAGATACACAAAGATTGGTGTCGCCCAGTGGAAATAATAGAGCTCAGAGAAAAGGGAAAATGTTTAAGAACAAATATGTACGCTGTAATCTGGCTCTACACACACATGAGGATACTATTATTAAAAAAGGTACATTGAGATGAAAATCCATATGCTCACAGAGTTAAATGTTCTTTTGTCCTAATTATGCAATTTTTTAGGGGAAAAAACATTGTGAAAAATTGTTATCGTAGGTAAAAATATTTACTGTTACGAATAAATTAGCATTTTAATAACGGTAACTTCAAACTGGCTACAATGTATCACTGCTCAAAAAAAAAAGTCACTTAATATCTTAATTCTTTGTATTCACCAGGAACGCGCTAAAAAATATCTTTCAAAATTCATGGAAATGGACTAATAGACTTGCAAAATGTCTTCAACGATAACGTTATCCAGGTTTGCTGGTAACACGTAATTTTGTCGGTCCTCGACCTTCGTTCGGCAGATGGGAGATAGGAAGCGGCCTCCCCAACACGTGTGGGCGGTCGTTAAGTGAGGGCCTCTTCTCCCCCCCCCCCCGGCGTCGAAAGCCGACGAGTCGCCGCGCTGGCTGCGCTGCTCGGGCGCGCGCCTCCTTTGACAACTCCCTGTGGGGCAGCCTCCACCCCCGCCCCGCCTCTGCTCACACCGCTGCCCCTGCCGTCCCCGCGCCGCCGCCCCTCACCTCCGCCATCACCGCTGCCACCCCTGTCCCCACTTTCACTGTCCTCGCGCCGTCTCATCACTACCTGCGGGGAGGCTATCTCCACAAGGAGGCGCCCATTTATTAGGGGAGCTCCTTTTAATTTGCGGCGATAGCGGGGCTGTGGCGGCCTCGACGGCGGCGGCGGCGGCGGCGGAGGCGAGCGGGGCCGCGCCGGAGGCCTTCGGCTGCTCGTCCAAAGCACACATAGCTCTCGACCTGGTCGTTAGCGCGCTCGCTTCTGTACGTTACATCGGCCCATACTTTTCATTGTACTATGATCCATTACGTGATCTAAATTATCCTCTTGATATCTTTAGTGTGGTATAGGGACAACAAAACCAGTGTCACCGAGTTTCCCCCCTAGATAGAACTCGCTAAGAAAAGATGTTTCGTAAATAATTCTAGATTCTAAAAACTATTCACAATATGGATGTAAGAAATAATTTGTGCGATTATTAATATAAGATTTAAATGAAAATTCATACTTATCCACGCATACATTTCAATGTTAAAACACTCAATTGAATATCAAGTGTTAAAAGAGGTTTGTCAGTGTATGAAAATGAAGAAATGATATGGACGTATTCCTATCACATAGCTTTAAAATTTAAAGTATTTTAGAAATAGTAATGCGAAATTGAAAAAATCTATCCTTATTTTTTGTTGTTACATTTTTCACAATTTGTAAGTCAAACAAAATTCTGCTTATTTCCTCACACAATTCAAGCTTCAAAAACCTCGTATCATAAAATATTTATGTGTATTGCACCCTCAAAAGTCTAAACACGAGTTATCTCATTTTACTCTAAATACGTGTTACTTTAAATAAATATACATATCAAAATTTTTGTTAACCTATCGCATTCAAAATATCTTAATAAACTCTGGAGAATAATACATTTCAATGTTGAGTACAGCACATACAGGGTGAGTATAAAACAATGATTTGAAAGAACAATGCACTTTTGACAATTATATTGCTTTAACTTAGATGTTTTTGTCTGCTTCTTTCCTTTGAATCCATACGCCTCGGTGCGTTTTTGCTGCCTTAAGAATTCTTTCAGGTCGCATACTTCCGCACACCTGGCCTTCTTTCAATAAAGAGCAGGGATCGAGCCCCTCTTGACTATTCCTTATTATCCCTCTGCCACTATACGAACGACCATTCTTGACACGAAACTCCATATCAAATTTGTAAATAGCAACTGCATTTTGCGTAAAGAATTATTATGAATTGGATTTAATTTCAAGATCGATAACCGATACCAATGATCTGTCCAAAACAAATAGTTGTTAGAAAAATTTCTTCAAAATAAGAAAAGAAAAATGCAAAGCATTTTCAAGACATTTAAGACGGATCTGAAAGAACCAAATTCAATTAGAAATGCTACATTCACTGACTTATTTTCTCCTTTGTTCTAGATAGACCTTTTTATTTAAGAGTTAATTTTATATTCCCTTACGACAATAAAATGATGCAAATTATTAAATTCGATCAATGTATTCAGGACATACTAGTAGCTTTTGAATGCAGAATTTTCAAGAAATCACCTCCCATTTTAGATGTAGTGCCACGACAATTGCCCGGAAATAAAGTATTACGGGTTGTAAGATATTAAACTATGCTTATCTACTGAAAGACATTAAAGTGTTTCCGATCTCAATACCGCTCTCTTTTCGATACTTCGGCGATCTAGAACATTCGCGAATGAGTGGTGAAGGCATAGTGGTACAAAGAGGTTCTTGGAAACACCAATGTCTGAATATAGCTTCAGGTATTGTTTTGGTTCTGATAGAAGGTAAACAGGATATATTTTCAGCCCTACAAAACCAGCACTTCGTCTGGACAGGAACCTATGTGTAAGTCTTGCGAGCTAACCAGAATACCTTTGAATTCGCACAATGTAATTTAGTTAGTAAATGCCTTATTTTACGTGGCGAGACTCGGGCCATCTGTCCCGCTCTTATAATATACCACGCAAAGTTTGCTACGCCCCTTATCACTAATCAATGCTCCTCTAGCTGTGAAACAAGATATTTCTCGGGCGACGAAACAGGCAGTTAGTTTGAATTTAGCTCAGAGGTTTCTTTAGGGCTTGAGGCTTATTTTACATGCAGTAAATCTACATCATGGGAGAGCAGGCTTTACTTCCCCTTCGAAGGAAGGCGTACCAAGGATTTTTTCGCTCTTAAAAGTCCACGACTTCGATGGGGTGTGAACCCGCATACGTGGGTACAACAGCCCAATACGCTAACCGAATATCACCGAACCCGCATCGAATTTATACTAAATACTATAAAAGGCATATCTGCATTTCCTGTGGTGAAAAGTATTGGGAGTGTGGCCCTCCACAGGCAGCCTTCGACGCACAGCCAGCAAATACTGAGACCGTCGTTGGTCGGCACTCGAGGATGCAACTCGCGCTGCCGCCGCCTGAAGCGCTGCGCACGGAGGGCGGTGTCGGAGGGCGGGCGGAGGCAACAGCTGTGGGCCAGACGGCACCTGACGAGGCCGATTAGTGGCGTAGTGAGCGCAGGGCCAGCTGGCCAGGCCTCCTTCAGCGTAATCTCCCCTCCCCTCGCACACCTCCCCTGCCGCGCCCTCTTCGCCCGCCCCTCTTCTATTTCGCGCACCTCCCTGGTCACACTACCTCTCGTAATTGCATTACGTCTTCCGCCCCAGGTGAAGCTCTCCATCATAAATTATCCTGTTAAACACCAATATTTTATAAAATAAAAGTTCCTCGACGGACAGTTTGTAACATACCTCAGGTTCAATCAAAAATTTTTCTTTGCATTAAACTATGTTACTCAGTTACTAGTTTTGTAGTCAACACTCTTGAATGCAATAGTTTGTGTACAATTACTTTTCTCTGTTGAATATTACTAATAAAGTTATTTTTAACTGTAAGAAATGTGTTTTTGAATATGCTAATGATAAAACGTTTGGACAACTTCTCCGCTTTTTTGTCTCGATACACTTGCAGATCAGTTTCTCTCGCGCCCAAAACACGTTCGAGATCCATTTGTACGCTTTCCCCGTTCGGCCACATCCGTTGCCATTTCGTCCAACGTCTTACCTACTTCAACTGTACTTTGTCTCCGCGAGCCTTTCCTCCCACATGCCCCCTCCTCCCCCACGCGTCAGACGCCCTTTGACGCGTCAGACGCCCGCTTCCATTCTCTTACCGCATTCTCTAGCTGCCGCCGCCCGCTGAGCCACAACCGCACCCGTCGCCACCGCCACCCTCACCCCCACCCCCACCCCCTCCAACGCCCCCGCCGCACCCGCCGCGACGCCGTGGCAAAATAGAACGGCCGCCGCTTTTAAATGGTAATTCCTTTTCACCTCTGGAGGGCGCTTGGTCACAACGAACGTTTCATTTCCGCCGATTCATCTCGGGAGGGCGGCACGCGGGGCGCAGGAGGGGGCCGGTGGCGACGCAGGTTGGCAGCCGCGGGCCCCGCGCGCGACGCTTACGAACTTCGCCGCCCCCATCTCCTCTACAACCGCCGCCACCTCCGACACTCCCCCTCCACCGCCACCCTCACAGACTCCTCCTCCACCGTCTTCGCCTTTGACCTGCCTCCCTCTCCGCCACCGCCACCGCCAATGCGACCACCAATGCCACCGCCACCGCCTTCGCCTTCGCCAACGCCTCCCTCTCCACCTCTATCTCCGCCGCCGCCTTTGCCGTTGCCGTTTTCACGCATTCTTAACGAAGTGAAACAAACGCTGCTCCTGAATGAAACATTTCCCGCGTTTGCGTTCAGAACTGGGGTTAGACTGTCACGACTCGCAAGTCGCCGGCACCTAAGAGATAAATAATTGTACTTCTTCGGCGGTGTGTTTTGGAAAGTGTTTCGAACATTCTTGGAAAAGTATTTATTGTTTTCTTTTTCATTCGTCTTGCGTTATTTATTCGTAAAACTTTCAGTGCTATGTTTGAATACAAGGGCGACTGCACAACTGAAAGAAGATTCAGGAATATTTATAACTAAAGTATATTTTCTAGTATTCAAAAGTTAAAACCTTGAGAAGTTTTTTTTTTTTTAACAAGTCCTTTCAATTTCATATACTGAGAAACATTTTACGGCGCTACATAAATGTCTTTGATCGTAGATTAGATGACATCTCGACTATTTGTTTTCTCTTTTGTAAACAACTGGAAAAAACAGCACTTTTTTCTTTCTTGCAAATATCATCTAGATAAATGAAAAAGAAATTATACACAAAACCCTTAATTTTCTTCAACCTTTCACTATTGAAGTAAGTGTCCGAACACATTTTCCTCAACGAGACACAAATCGGAAGAAATATTGTTCATGATTCATAAAAGTTCGTAGCAAGGGCAAAATGCATCATTTCCTTGGATCTAGAAATACGTTTCCAGGGGCGCTTCCCTAGGCTTCAGAAGACTAGCTTCGCCCTCAGATTTTGTACTATAATTGTAACATTTAAAATAAATTATTAAAATTATGATTTATATTTTGCTATTCAATATTTATATATTACACACGATATATTACAATAATTGCAAATGAAACTAATTGACATTTTTTTCTCCCTTTAGTCATGTTGTGGATAAGCATCTGCTAAGACTATGGGTAAAGGCGCACGTGATATTTCAATTTTTCATCGCTCCCTTGTTTAAGTTTGTTGGTAAATACGAGTACTTTTTTTTTCAGGTGAAACTGGTCTTCCGGACGCGGTTTAGCAACTTGGCTCCCAGCAGGATCTCCAACGGCCTACACAATCAAAATGACACATGTCCAACACATCCCTATGGACTTCACTCGAGCGTGCCCCTCTTGCCTACAAGAATATTCCCGTGTCGCTGCTCTTCACACCAAGATTATGCCATCGAATGCGCCAAACCATAGTGACCACTCGTTCCGCCGGAATAACGCTGAGAGTGTCGTGGTTACCTGAATCTCGAAATTCTTAACTATCCATTGTTTTTAAACGCTTCGACCGGAATAAGTTCAACATAGAAAATGTTAATTAATGTAATAGTTAGTTACATTTCGAACCTCCTCCTTACTAAAAATGACTGTCCCTGTTTCGCTGTTCTTTCTTTTTGTTAATTTAGGCTGTATCTGATTCAACATTTTCATTTTCAAATGAAGGTACAGCATGTTTTGAAACAAGCCAAAATAATATGGTGTACCAAACCATAATTTGTGTGTACTAATCACAAAGACCAAAGAAAAACATTTCGATGGATCTGGTTCTACATCCCACAAAAAAGTATAAAATTAACTTAATTTCGTATGGCATTCAAGGAATGTTACAACTTTTATTTCAGAACTACGACCAAAGATGAATCCATGGAAAATGAAAATTTACATTATGGAATTAAAAAATATGTTATACCCTCTCTTCAGGACCTTCCAACTTCTCATATGAGACAGTGAAGTTCCTGTTTTGTACGTCAGATTATTGTCAAACTGTCATCACGTATTTCTCCGAAACACGCATTTCGTTTCTCGTACCCAGCAAGCGAAGGTAATGCAAGCACTCATCTCCCCTATAATCCGCATCGAACCGTCACTAACTGTGACACGCGGGTGCATGCGCGTTAGGCGCGTCGCCTTAATTCAAGAGGACGCTTTATTAATATGGCGGGAGCGCCCGCTAACAGCGGCCCTCCACCCGGGGCCCCGCGTCGCGCGGTATGCTCTAAACAAATATTTTCCCGCGCCGCTGTTATTTTTCAGATGGCGGGGCGCTGTAAATTTCCCTGGAGGTCCAAAGCTCGTCCCAATCCGACACGGGGAATGGGGGGGGGGGCATTTTGTGGGGCGCGTTCCCTTTTTCGGGTGGGGTGGGGAGCGGGGAGGTTTGCTCTTCTCTCATCCCCCGGGTCGTTGCTCCGTAAGCGGCGCGAACCCTGCCCTGAGTGACCGGCGTGCCGCGGATTCGGGACTACTTTGTCGAATATCTGCCACCGGGAGACGCGACGCTTTCACCTGTCAGCGCCGGGGAACTGGCGCTCTCGCCACCACAAAAGCCAGGTACCGGCTGTAACGGAACACACGCCCCACTCAAATCCCAATCTCAGGTAAAGAAAATAGCTCAGGTTTGAGCTTGTTTCTGAAACACATTCCTTTCTCGAGAAGTTTATGTTTAGACTCGGAAAGAAACTGATCTCTCTAATTATAGCACTTACAAACGAAGACCTCTTTAGCAACACAAGCAACATTTATAACGATTCCATCGCATTTTAAGCAACTACGAAAATATTTCATTCTGCAACTCTTTATGATGATTCATCTCTCTAGGTGTCTAGCTTCTTGACAAATACTGCAGTTTGCTTAAGTACATCTAAAAATGTATCCGTTCTACGTGACAAATGATAAACATAGTTGAAATAAACATCAACTATGCAACTTCTTTAAATCCCTGCACTAAAGGAATTTCTTTTAAACTCGTGTGGCCATGGACATGATAAATGTAATTATTTATGAGCTGTTCAGCACAACAATAAATTATTCTCAAGTAAGCAAATACTCTGAGACACATTGAAACATAACTGTGAACAGAACCGACCACTGACAGTACACAAACAGGAAAAATGAGTGGGCGCAGTTTCCCAGATGCCGACCGAAATTTCTCAAGTACAGAATAAATGTTTGCAGTGATACAGAACTTTGCTATCGAGCGACAGCTCGACATACTGGCGCTGCAGGAAACGTGGTTTCGTGAG
>BOPP01000071.1:6030478-6073849 GCA_017312745.1 Gryllus bimaculatus | reverse complement strand
ATTAAAAAATTCATTGAAAATAAATTCCCCTTCTCCACAGGGATACTGTGGAGGGGACAAAAGAAAAGGGGTGAGGGCGAAGGCGACGCCAGAGGGGGCCGGAGAGGGCGCGGGGGCAGGAAGCAAGGGGCACATTCGGGTAGGAATTCTTCATAAAACGCTCTGGTGGTTCATTCCCAGGCATTCCTCGGCCCTATCCTTAAAATGCTATTGGCACATCAAGCGTCGTTGATGTTTCATCGCCACAATCACTGACGTGGTTTCATTCTCGTCATCATTCACAGCAATTATGATTAACCTACACATCCGTGATATGCGGATAAATAGGTTTCCTTTTCTTGTTGGTCGGGGCTGCCTTGTGGTTTTGCCAGACCCCTTCCGGCTGCCATTTATTGGCGCCTGACGAACCAACAGGGTTTTCCACCATCATTATCGTTGCTCTGACTCTGTTCATTTAGCCAAAATGGCGATAAAATTATATATGCCATCTGGGGCGAATTTTAATGAAATGTCATTTTTTTCACTTCAGAACAATGCCGGTTAGTATAGAAATTAGTTTTAAGTTGTGCCAAAATGAAATTAAGTATTTTTATAATTTTTTTGCTGTTGCATTTTTCGTCCATTTCGACTAATAATTCATTGTTTACCTTTTTACATCATTTTAAAGGTATTTTTCGCTGATTTAATAGATTTTAATATCATTGTAATGATACGTGTTTCAAACAATATTTACGAGATTCTACAAATGTTCGCCTTAGAATACTTGAGTAGAATATTCAATTTCTTCTCTCATTGTCTAGTCAGCCGATGTGAGTACAGTGTAATCTAAGGTTCCTGTGACACCCATCAGCGCCATAGTCAGTTCGGCTGATTTTGCGACAAATAAAGGCCAAGTTTGCAAGCTGCGTTCACTTGAACAAAAGGAAAATACTTCGATTTCATCGGTAACATATCCAACAGCTTGAGATGTTCATCTGAAGTGGTTTTGATCAATTTTTACGTCATTTTTCTTCGTTTTTAGGGCATTAGTAAAGCATTTACGAGCATTTTATTGATCATTTTTGGCAATGTTTTAGGTCACCCAAATCCGCCCCTAAACATATCCAACAAAAGAATTCTTCTTTCAATTCTGAGCATTTTTTTGTTTAAACATTACTAAAAAATTATTTAAGTAAAATATTTAAAAAATGTTTGTTGTTACTTTTTATTCGATATTCTCGTCAGAATATTGCATTTATTGTAGCATTTACTGAATATATTAAGAATACTAGTGGCGTTGCACGAAGTATTTCGACCACGGACCACGAAACCTTAAATTTCGGCGCGCCTCCCGGTCGCCACCGCCCCTCCCGCCTGATTATGGAAGCAATTTTCCGGCCGCCGCGGGGGGGCGAGGAGGGGCAATCATGGCCCGAGGCGATGATTCACTGACGCCGCCGCGCCACCCAGCGCCGCGCTGTCGCTCAGAGGGGGGGGGGAGGGAGAATAAGCGGGGCGCGGACGCGGGCGTAAGGGTGGCGAGGCGGAAGAGGGACGGGGCCGGGCGGAGCGGGACAGCGTTGGTGGTGCCTGGCAGAGATGTTGGAGGAGGAGCTGGCGGCTGGCGGGGCGAAGGCGGGAGCGGTGGATACGGCAGTGATGATTGACAATGACGACACGGAAGTCGACGGCGGAGGAGATGAGAGTAACGGAAGTGGCAGAGGTGAAGAGGGCAGAGTGGTGGTGGTGGTGATAGTGGTTGAAGCAATGGTGGAGCAGGAGGTGGCGGCTGCGGTGGCAGCAGCAGCAGCAGCACCCAGGATGCTGCGCGGTCCGCTTCCGGCCCGCGCTCCCCTGCCTGCCTCTCCGCCGCTGGCTGTGCCCTTCCCTCCCGTCCCTCCCTTCCCGCCGCCAGCGCCTGCAACCGGGCGCGCAGGGAGCAGCGCCCGCTTCCTCCGAAAGGGAGCCCCGGCGGAGGGACATCGACAATGAAATGACGACTTGAGAAGCGAGAGGCCAAATATTTACGAAGACAAGACGGGGCAGGGGAAACCCCAAGGAAGAAAAAGGACGCGAGGAAAAGACTTCTGGTAGGTTGTTTGACCTGAATGATTTGCGTTCTTACATTCCCACCCATACGTTCGTTTCTCTGGAGGCATATGTTGCTTCCATCGTAATCAATGTATGTTCTTCGTTTTTAATTAGTGGCGTACAAGTAATGTAGATTGAATTCTCGAGTTTATTCGACCACGCGTCATTTACTTGTCTGCTCCTCGAGAGCGCACAAAAATCATGTAATTACGGCGCGAGGGGAGGGAATTTGAAAGTCGATTTCATAATAACAGTACTCGGTCCCTTGCGCGCTCCGAAGGCTGCCATCCATCACTAAATACATTTATTAGCGGAAGGGGGCGGGCAGCGGGACGATCTCATTCAAGCCCCGTATCACGTTCACAGAATAAACCTAATACACAAACGCGCAAGTCACTGCGTGGGGCGCAACAACGCCGAGCGTAGTTCTTCCTGTTGTGTCTCCAGGCCAGCCGTTGCCACCCGGAGAAATCTGTGCCCGCCATTACGTATTCAAAGGGAAACGCCCTTCAGCGTATGACCGGAGGACGTGGGCGGACCTACGACGCGGAGCGGCGCTAGACGGACACACTGCTCATAAATCGTCGTAAACTATACAAGAGAAATCTATGAACAATGGCCGGAACAATATTTGTTTTTACTGAAAACAAATGTCGAGAGTGTATGTAAATGTTTCAAGTCATTATATAGAAATAAGCTTGGAACTTAATACATTCACTCGTACACTCTTTGATGAACTACAATTCCAGATGGTAACTGAATATGTAAATGATACTGAAGCTGAAAAATCTTACTCTCGAAACTGTTTTTCTATAAACGATTTTTATTTAAAAAATGTATTTCTTAACTTATATCTTTAGTCAAGGGTAATATTAAAGAAACAGATGTAAGGCACAAATTATAACTACTTTCTTTTCTTTTGTCATTATTCACACACTCCAATTTCACATTCAATTTTTCTTTAAATTTTGTTGAACTCTGCAATTTCAAGTAGCTAAGAATTACGATACAGAAAAATCTCACCGCATTAGGATGATCTCGTTCTGCCACACCAGACCTCGAAATCGGCCGCTCTTTGAAAATAAATCGTGGAAATTTACCTGAAAAGAAAAAAACAGAAATAATATTTTTATTATGCATAACAAGAAGCTTCGAGAGTACACAAGACAATAATTTCTCACACATCTAATACATTTACTTTCGCAAGGCAATCAAAGAATTCCGAGGAAACGGAGAACATCGCTATACAATCTAAATTTGCTCTTTGAAACGTGGTTGTGGAAAAAAATATTGTGATTTGAGCAAATATTAGTGGAGTGGCCTGTGTTGAACTAACGTAAGCCTGGCAGAAGTGCTAGCAAGACGTGTTTCTCAGAAAGACAAGAATAAGCAAAGGGAATAGCCGTGCATACAACTGTGCAAACACAAAAGCGAAGGCGATCGGTGGGCGGGGCACGCTGGGAGTAGTTGCCGTTGTCCCGAAATGAACGAGTCCTCTTCGGACATTGCAGTGGTTGCAGTGTTCGGGAAGTACAAGTCAGAAACGTTCAGGGGTAATGAGTAAAGAAACGCTAGGCATGTACAATTGCCTTATTTGCACACATACATTTACGAAAGTGTGGCATCGAACTGTAAAACTACACATTTGTATTATAATCATATATTTATGTTTCTCTCGAGTTTCTTTTACCTCATACATTTAAATTTCTTTCAACAGAACACCGTAAGAAGTTCCTTTTTCTTGTAGACATAGGACTAATTTGCATTGCAATTGGGGGACTATTCGAGGTGTTCGTGTGTGATAATTCCCTGGGCTTAAGTGTATATTACGCGATTAGAAATAAGATCAACTACTGCGACACATCACAGAATTCTGAAATAACCTTCCAAAACCCAATAATTAACACCACAGAACTATTATTACGTAAACTTGCCTGTGGAAATATGGAGATCCAACAAACACAGCATCCACCGTGGGTATGCAAACATTACTCGATTTATTATCATGATCTGACTGTTGTTCGGAACAGCCTTCACTTAAGGACCAATTTAAGCTGCTCTCAGCGGCTAGAAGGGCTTCCCAGTCAACTACAGTGCGGCGTTATCGACATCACAAAGCAATGGCAATCCTCGTAAAGGAAACAAGCCCTTAATCTGCGGCACAATTACGACCTCGTAAAACGGGGCTCTTCCAAGGGCGACGCGGCCCCTGCTTCGGCGTATCGCTCCCGCGACAGCCCTCGCCCATCGCCCACGCCCCGCCCCGCCTAGCCCCACCCCACCAGTCCACCCTCGCCAAAAGGGCGCTCGACGCAGCGCCTGTTTTACTGCCGCTGCGTCTCTGTTCCGTGTCAATGAGATAGTCAACAAATTCTAGCTGTCAAATTCTCTGACGTTTTCCTCGGACTTGCGTGAAATTTACACTATTTCTTACTTTTAATAGTTCATAAAGACTGAGTACACGTTTGATCTACTTATTCGTGTCCTACATTCACCGTCTTCAGGACAAATTAGTGTGTTTATGCAATCATGAACGTAAGGACAAAGAACTGGAGATTCACTTCTGCTCTCATAAGCATGTTTGATAACGAACATAAAAGACAATGAGACATAATATATCTATACTCGTGACTATATCCGACAAAACCAAAAGACTCCCTTACACTCTTGGCAGTTGTTCACCTCATTGAAAGAGCGATGTTTAAATTTATGAAAATAGCTTCCCAGAGGACGATTTCAAACGAGTTCACTAACTCTCAATCAATGGCTACAAGACAAAAAATAATAGATCATAATTTCCTTTTTAAAATTGCTACATCGCGTAATATTACCCGTTTCATTGGTCAATTAAGCGCAAACACCTGAATTTAGATAAAATTGTCAAAAAAAAGTTTTGCATTTGTACTAAATAACAATAAAGAATATATTTGTATAAAACACAACTTATCGTATGTGATATTTTAAAAAATAAATTCTGTAAAAGCAAAACTCGTAACAAATGTAATTTAAAATACCTTAAAAAAGTACTAAATAGTGCTTTTAACACGTTGCTGTCATGAGTCAGACTTGTCAGAAACTCGACGGGAAATGCTGATTGAAATGACGAGAAATTTAATTAAAAATGTAGGAAACGCGTTCACACGAACGAACCAATGTATTCAACCGCTGCCAACAAATTATGATATCGAAATATAAATTGTATTTAATAAAAAAATCAACTGAACGCTCATACTGATATCTATAATACATTTTCACGCGTACTTGCAACAACTGATATAGAACAATATCAATTTTCGAAGTTTGAAATTGAGCTACCTTTCAATACACTGTGGATTAATCTCGTTCTAAATATCAGTATGATAAGTCGCAGAATATATAATATCCAAATAATTACTACAGGTACATGAATATAATTTACAATAAAACAAATACGAGTTGCATATGTTCCACCCGAAACAGTTGCACCCTTCGAATAACTAGTATATAAAAAAGGCATAAAATGAAGTTAACACAAGAGTCATGACACGATCGACGTTTGTTTTTGCATGTTCCGGGGCACCTATCGAACTTGGACATCAACAAGCTTGCATAGAGGCGTCAGTACCTGCACTGTACCGCACCACTTGGCCTCACGCCACATCCACCCTATCGCATTTCCTGTCGGAACACTTCAATGTCAGAGCGGTTCGCGTACATGATGAATCACGGCGGCGGCGGCCGGCGGGCGCCGCTAAACGCAACGAAGGACGACGCTATCGCTCGGCTAACGCAAGAACACATGTGCCGCCTCCTGAGAACACCGCAAAACGAGTTAATCTGGCTATGGCGTGCCGCGCCGCTCGACGTACCTCCTTAGAGATAAGATTGATCGCAGGCTTTAACTATTGTAATCATCGTAGCTTCTCTCAGGTCTTCACCCGCGGATGAGGGAGTTTATTCACAGCAAAATGCGAAATGATATTCCAAGTCTACGATACCTTGACATGATCTTCACTATGTTTGTAAATTAACGGGTTACGAAAAATAATTAGTAAAAATGACCACCATAACATAATTAAAAATATTATATAACGAACAATAATCAGATTATATTGAATAAACTTTCTGTCACAAGCAATAAAGTCTAGATTAACAACACGATACAGCAGGAAAGAATGCCAAAAGAAAAACAAACGATTACTCTTACTGAATTCCATGCTTGTATTAAAATTTCTAGCTACATTTTTTTGTTTGAAAGCGGCTTTAAACTGGAATGAAACGTACAAACGCCTAATATCTAGTCATGTCCAACAAAATGCAACAGATACTGCCTTAACATAATATCATTTAAAAAATGTAATTTATGAGTCATGATTATAATTATAATTTTTCGAACTTCACAAGTGATATTGAGAAAAATTATTAAGATTTGCACAATTTAACAAGTTTTTGCAAATGAAATGTAGAATAAAAAATTAACACTTAACTAACTTCGAGCAGAGTATACACGCATCTAACCCTTTTATGAACCACAGAAGAACGATGATGACTGCAAAAAAATACTTCTTTTACAGGTATCATATGTTGAACTCCAAGACGATTGCGAATTATCTTGTCCCTATGAGATATTTTCATTTTTCCGTCTCACACGTTCTGTCATAGGCAAATGAAAAACCGGGCGCCTTCCACAGAGCAGTGTCGAGCCAAGCCCCACCGACCGAAGAGCACGTCACACCTCTCGTGGCGCGGCGCGGCGCGGTGCGGTGCTCCTCCTCATGGAGTGAGCGAGAGGCGCGGGGCGCGGAGCGGTCGGGCCTGCGCGGGGCGCGGGGCGCGAAGCGAGAGGCGGACGGGCGGGCGGGCGATGGGCCGGGCGACAACGCCGAGGCGGCCGACCGTGACACCGACACGCGCGCGCTGCGGGGCGCCTATTGGCGTCGCGGCGGAGCGGAGGGGAAGGGGAGCGGGTGCGAGGGCGCGTCGTTGTCGACGCGCGCACATAGCGTGCCTGCTTGCGCCATGTGTTCGCGCCGCGCCCCTCGCGCTCTCCAAGCGCCCCCAGCCGTACGCGTCGCACGGCGCTCCCCCTCCTCCTCCCCGTCCTCACCCCCGCCCCGCCCCCTCGGGGCAGACCGCGCCCCGCGCCCCGTCTAGGCGGAGTCATCCCTTCGGTGCGCTTCGGTGGGAAGCGGCGATTTAAAAAACGGGTTCGCTTTAAAACAACGAGATTGTCTAGGAAAATTAACTGCATGAATTGGATATGGTGCATCCACAGTTTAATGAAAAAAATCAAAGAAATGAACTTAAATAGCTCATTTTTTAATCCAGAATTTCACATATTTTATAGCAGATTTTATTCTTTATCGTAGTATATAAGTGGTGAAAAGAAAATTAGTATTGCAATATAGTCTCGGTGAACGTATAATTATTTAACGATAATTTAGTTACATTTCGAAAAATATAATTGTTAATGTTCCGTAAACGTACTGAATACAATATTAATACTATGTACATACTTTATTAAACTATTTTGAAAGTAATGCATTTATAATTTCTCACATATTAAAAATTATTTACAATCATAAGACTTACGTATACCTTTTACTGCTATGAAAGGCATTCAAAATAACTTCTACTTCTTCACATGGCATTATTGTCGCTTATCAGCAGGACAAGTCCTCTTCCAAGAAGAATACAGCAATGTCACAATCCGCCTGCCCACTACTCTGCATAACGTTCACCGTTGCCGACTCAGCAAACAGTTTCCTCTTAATACGCAACTTCCCTTCTTCCCGTCATTTTCGTTCCGTCGCATCTTCCACGCCCATAATTGACAACTCAGCCTGGGAGTCGGCAGAGACCACAACGCCAAGAGCTTTCAGTTACAGTTCACTGACGCTGAAACACGGCTACCGCAAAAACGACAATGAAACTTGCATAATCTTCCTTCAGTTTCACGGAAAAGTGTGGTGAACCGAGTGACGCAGTTTAGTGACGGCTGCAATGTAACTTCACGAGAAGAATGTAAGGTTCTGTTCAACACAGCGGAACGATTCGGAAAATGACTTCATTGTCACTGTCACATCACAGATCAAAGGACTACCTGGACAAAAAGCCAGGCATTACTTCTTTTCCGAAATATATTTGAAAACTGGTACGATATTGAAAGTAAATACAAGGTAATGTGGAAAAACGAGGTCAAATACCATTTAAAATACAGGCACATTTCACAAGATAATGCAAACATACACAAGTTATGCGTTTTAAACACATCACGGATACACCAATTAAGACGACCTATAAGATTATCTCCACAGTAAACAAGACAAAAATATTCATATACATACGAATTCGAGGCATACTCCACATACACATATATACGAAGTATTGTACCTTTCATTACAATTACTTCCATTAGCGGTGATTCGAAGTGTTCACGATACAATATAGACTAGTACATTAACAACATCCCCAGGTAGTATACCGGGACAACGCATGTGCACTAGCGAAAATCATTACATCCTAGAGTACATTGTGTCTGGATCTACAAAAGAAATAATTCCTTTGCAGTTCCAGACATCACACGACATGTAAATTCACGTTGTAAAAGTGCACTTTTTGTAGAAAACCATAACTAATGAAAAGAATAAGCGTAGCTGAATCGGAATCACATTGACACGTATGCAACCTACAAAGAGCACGCAGTCTTTGGTTCATGTAGTTTCGTTTGTAACGAGTACCAATGAACGCATGAAATAGAATGGAACACAAGAGACTGCTCGTTCTCAAAGCGGTTGCAACGAAGGTAACCCACTAGAGGTCGTGAACTCATAAACTACGCTACACGGCTGATCACAAAGCATTTGCTTGCATGCCTCGGTGCAACCAGCCTTATTCAGTTACGGCAGTTGCTCCTGATTCACATTTAGGGACGGACTACAAAGACCATGAATGCGATTTACTAAACGTAAGGCGATTAAAAGTCACCAAAACGTGAAAAAACAACTACTGATCACTCTCAAAACGTACAAGCGTCGTCACAAGCGTTTAATGAAATAAAATAAGAAGTGCACTTTAACAATCAATGAAAGAATCGAAGTATTACTTTCAAATCAATAGGAATAAATCAAACGCAACGTTTTATACCATTTCAACTCGCAGAGTTATATTCTAACCATAATTGCGTTTTCAAATACATTCAATCGATGACTAACTAAATTGCGTTTTCCTAGAAATTCAGGCAGCATGTCCACCGCAGTGTTTCATTTTCTGCAACTCTCGATTCCATTCCCCTTACACAGGAATTGCAAGTCATTTGTCATATTCATGATAAAATATTACAAATACATGTTCGAGCAAATAATTTTACATTATGGTGTCTTGTGTAACTAAATTTACCGAAGAAAGACACATCACTCAAACACAGCACCCCCCACAACGCTCTTCCTTTCAGGTTCTCTCCTGGTTTACGTCGCAGTTATCCCAGTAGCAGATGCTTACCAATGAAGCGGTTCTCATTCCCTCCACAGCCAATCAGAGAGCTTCACAAAACACATTTTAAACTTCCATCATTTCCGCATCACGTCATGCTGACGAGCGCGCTCATGTGAGAAACATCGCACCCGCGTTTATGCCTCTTTCGCGCCGCCAAACGGGATGCTCCCCCCCCCCTCGCCCCTCCCTCCGAAGCGAAGGGCATCGAACCGGAACCCTCCCTCGACGCTCAAGCTCGGTGCCGCGCCGCACGGCGCGAGGCACTTCTGACATTTCCGACAGCAATCCACTGGTAGAAATATCTTTCATTTTGTAATGAAGAGCCATCTGAAGAATGTTTCATGTCCTCGTAGACAATAATGGCGCATGGAGATTAAGTTTGTGGATACCAGTACATTATTGTAATTTAAAGTTACTGGCCCCCAAGTGGCAATTTGTTTTAGTAAATGTAATGAATGTAAATAATAAGAATGACAAATTCTATTTTTACATAACATATGAAATAAACATATATTTAAAGGACACTCGATGTCTTCACTGTGTTTTGCTCAATGAAATAATTAATTTAAAAAGATCATAATCTACGTTTTTTCAAACGTGTTGTTTATGTGGACCAGCCGTTTAAATATCGTATCATAGCCTTTGGTGATGAAAGTGAACATGTATAATGTAATGAAAAGAATGTATTACACGTACATAAAATGTTTGGCATAAAAACACTAGTCAAAAGAGTGGTTTACACGCAAACACATACAAGTCAGCATCCTCATCAACATCTCAGCTCATGAGACTTACGGATGCTGAATAAATGTCATCGTGCGAATTTGTAGGATGCACGCTTCTTGCCCTCTCTTTCGCCTCTCTCCCTGCCCCGCCCCCTTCCGGCGCGCGCGCTCGCGTGTCCCCGCTTCGTCTCCTCCCAACGCCCCGCCACGCCCCTCTCCTCCGCCGTCTCCTCCTCGCGTGCGGAGCGTAATTATCGCCGGCCGCTGCGAATGAACGAATGAATAATGCATCTGTTTGTCGTGGCGGTCCTCCGCGCTGTTAGCTAAACCAATACACGCGTTGCGGGAGCACGGAGGAAGCCGTGGAGGAGGAGAAGAGGCGAGGCGACGAGGCGAGGCGAGGTGAGGTGAGACTTCTGCTACCGGCGGTAGAGGCGTCTCCCCGCGCGCTGGCCACGCCGAGTGGCACCACGTCCCACTTGAAAGGCTAACATTGCAATTTGGTACTTGGGTCCCATATAAGAAAGATCTGGCGGGGAATTGGGAACGCTCGTCAGGTTGCTCAGTTCGATACCCACGCTGTTAGTGATAAAGGGGGTGAATGGGGTTCCGAGAGGAGAAAGAAGAGGGACCTCGAGCCCCCATCCCCTCCCCCGAATGTTCTTTCCTTTCGGGATTTTTCGTGGATTCGGATTTATCGAGGCCTGTGCTCCTGTACTCGGATGAAATTCAGATAGAGCTGGTTGCTTCTAGCTGAGAAAGCGCACAACGAAGGTTTGTAGGGCGACGATGTAGAAGTTGAATACTTCTTCTGGAGGTACCGACCAGGCGTTAATTCCGATACCCGTCGCATGCATTCAAGAAAAGCTAAAAATGTGTCAGTCACGATATCTCCGGGGCCTAAAAACCCATTGGTGCAGTGGCTGGTATACGAGAGAGAGACGCAGCAGACAATTAACTCCAAATGATAGTATTTGATTTCCTGGAAAGCAGCATTTGCTTAGTCCTCTCTTTAATTTCTTCTCATCTCTTTCAGAAGAACGCTGTGTCGAAACCATACCGTTTTCGCAATGCGAATACGCTCGTATATGAAAAGTCATATTTATTTAGATATTAATTTCAGATGAGGGTAGAAAGAAGCTCCAACTGAAGCTATTTTACTAGCTGTCACGCTACTACATATGTATAGTAGTGTAGCTGTTTGTATTGTGCTCTGGAGCTGCCAAACAAAATTTAGGAAGACTTCTTTTGCCACAGCAACTCTGCACAGCGATGAATTCGGTTTTTCTGACCTCTCAAGAGTCCTGCAAAATATGAGAGGCATTATAGCCAATGTCTTACATTTTTCAAGAAAACATTTTTTAGTATTTTTTCTAACATATTCCCCATCAGAAAGCTTTGATTTGCCAAGTATCAGTATATTATATGCACAACTAATTTGGACGAAAGTTTCAGGTGTTCAGCTTCCTAATTTTTACATTTCCTCCATTCAATGCATCACTTCCGTCACACTTATCGTTATCCACATTCTTTAAAATAATCAGCAATGTTTTATTTATTTTTATTACGTTTTTCTTGATATTCCTAAAACTGTTCAAGATCTTTTGACATTACTCTCCCAACGTTGGTATTTGAATACAATCACAATATTAGGCAACATCATGCACTATATTAAAGTAGGGTTAATGATAAGCAATATTTTATTGTTGTGTACATATAAGCATTGTAGATACGATTTTACATTTCAAGACATTCGTAATTGGCTTTTACCTAGGATAATCTGCCGCACAACCCTCTAAGCTTATTATCCCCGTTTCTCTTCGTGAATTTAACTTTCTTTGAACTAACGATGCTCTGGTTTGAGCCCTTTTACAGAGAGTTTCCGCATTATGCAGCCGAGAGGCATCTGTTCGTCAGTGCATTCGTTTGTTACGACAGTAACAAACATGACATCACGCGTAGGAAAGGAACGGTTGTACACATACGGCGAATTTCCAAGAAAATCCCTCATGTATCAACACTGCTTGTAAGGACTACAACTAGCAGAAAATGCGAGCAAACAGTCTGTTCGTTTCTGAAGACGCCGCCCGCGTCGCCCTGCCTGCTCCTTCTAATAAAGCCGCGTTAGATGTCACAAAGATAATCTGGTGCCTCTAACAAGATTACGTTAGAAGGAGACGCCAACTATCACGGAGAGGTCGCGGCTGCTCCAAGCACTGGGCGCAGGGCCAGCACGAGAGGCGGCACCGCAGACGGAGGCGGAGACGGTATCTTTGAAGCTGGGGGCAATAGTGCAGGCGGTAACAGTAATTAGTGTTGAAAATAGATGTCATGGTGCCAGCTCTGCTGATGGTCGTGACTGCTCTGGTGATGATGGTTGCAAGGTAGCAGGAACGGTTACGTAGTGAAAATGATGGTGATGAAGAAGAGAGCGGTGGAGTCCGAGAAAGAAACGAATGAGAGGGAGATGGAGAAGGAAGATGAGAAACAGGCGGAGGAGGAGTTGCCGTGAAAGTGTTGTGATGGCAGTAGTCATGGCGCTGGCAGCGGCGGCGTGCCTCCGGGGACAGCTGGCGCCCGCCGACGTTCACTTGTTTATTTGGCGGCGGCAGGGAGGGCGGCGGGGCGCCCACAGCTGCCGAACGCGTGCGTCCCGGGCCCCTCCCCCTCCCCCCGCCTCTCCCATTACGGCCGTCCGCCTCCAAATCCCAAATCCTTATCTCCCACCAACACGCGCAGAGCAACAGCGGGTGTCGCACCCACGAACATCTGCGCTATAGTCCCTTATTCCAATAGGTCTCCAAACAATTCAAAGGGGCGAATTCATCGGCATAACCATTCTTGACGCGAAGTAACAACGTCAAGTAATTATCTCCAAATACAAAAAAGCATACGCTGACATCAGACCCGCAGGTAAACAGCAGAATACGCCTGTATAAAGTCACACATTTTAACATGAATGCATTCGGTTCACTTAATTCATAATTCGCATCGATAAAAGTACTCAAATGAGTCTCACACATTGCCACCTCCTTTGAAAAGAATTCGATGTCCCAGCACCAGCGAAGCTCACTCACTCCACCGCAGCCCTGCTCCCGAGCCCCGCCCTGCCCGTCGCGTCGCGCCCCCCGCTCCACCCTCGGGGGCCGGCGGCTCTCTTTTCCGAGCCTGGAAATTTGTTCGAGTGAAAGCTAGTACGCGCGGGGAGCCGGCCGCACTCTCCAGACCACACGCGGTTGCTCCTTCTCCATTAAAAAAGTCGCGCGGGGCGCTCCCGGAGGGGGCCGTGGTTTGCGGTTTCCAGGGGGCGGGGCGAGCGCCGCCCTGCGGCGGGCGGGTCGTCGGGAAGGAAAGAACGCAGAGGGAACCGAACGCGACGCACGCCCTGACCGGCAGGGAATCGAGGCGGAAAGGGCGTCGCCGTCTTTGGTCTCGCGGCGCCCTCCTCAGCGCGCAGAAGGGAGAGGTGCGTTCTACAATCATCCTTGTACCGCCCAGCGCTGTATCTCGCCATCTTCCCTCGGGCCGCTTTGATGTGCCGAAGAACCGCAGATGCGGTTGGCCCCGCCCACCTCCTTCCGCAGTCTTTTCAGCAGCGCTTACGTCGCCGCCCGACCTCAGGTGTGCGAAATGAATATCCGTGTACATTGAGCATCAGACATCTGAAAATTAGAGCCAGGAATCTTCCTAGACGACGGCAAACGCACACGCTAATGGTATAAATTAGTTCCCTAAATTAATTATTTTCAATCATAAAAGTCAATCTATAATCTTTCTTGAAATGGAAATCACAAAGAGTTGTCTTGTAGACCTCCGTGCGTCCGTTTAGAGCAGTTACCTAACACATTCCAATTTCGCTTACGTGTATTAATACATTACGAACCTATATAGAAGTAACGAAAGTCTCCCCTCCCTTAGTATTCCGATGTTATTCGTAATTAAATTGAAAGGGTATCGCTGTTTTGTCTCTGGCACGTTTTAAGTGTTCTGATGGAACTCGAAAGAATTGCGAGTAAGCTCTATGCACGGAATTAAGTAAAGATAGATTATCCAGAAAGCGTCTAATAGTGAAAATAATTCAAGAAACGGGTCGTTGTGAGGATATTTCGAGATAAGCTTCTGCATAAGGACTAAGAATGAAATCGTGCTACTTTAATCGCAATTTTCAAAAGTTAAACAATGCAATTTTAATTAGAAAAAATATTTTTTAACGACTGCATCTTTTCGGTCTGTAACCAATAAACCTGGTAATTACGAACTATCCAATGTCTCGGTGTGACACCCAAATACTTTCTTCACAAGCCCAATTATTAAAACAAGTGCTCTCTTGACAAAATGTGTGTACCTCGAGACAAAAGAAAGAGAACTACGGGAGTCAGCCGTCACTGACAAAAATGAGATCAGGAATAAAGAAGCAAAGGAATAGAGGGGTATAAAATGGCTGTAATAATGAAGAAAGGCGGCAGAAAAAGAAAAGGGAAAGAACACACACCAACGGAAAAAAATGCAACGAAAAATTAATAAAGAATAAAATTTAAAAAGAACTAAAAAGCGTCGCAAAATTGCATCACCAACTCAGAGGAATTCAATGAAAAAAGGGGAAAAGAGATAGGGAGGCGCACACAAACGACGGAAGCAAAGATACCCGAAACGATTCCTTTCGAGCGACGAACGGGACCCAGAGCCCGGGGGTGCGGCACTAGTGGGATGGTGAGAACGCCGTGCGAAACTCAGCCAAGGCATCAAACGGCCTGCCGGGGGCGTGGCGAACGGAAGAGGCAGAGTGGGGGGGCCACGCGGGGGCGGGGCGGCTCGGCGGCGGTTGCTCCTGCCGCCACCGCTGCGCCTGCGCGGCCTGCGTCGCGTCGCGTCGTTCGTTTGTTTGGTTTATGCGCCGCTTTGACTGCGATCGCGCATAAATCTGGGCAGGGGAACCAGGCGCGCTGAGGAACATACGAGTCCATTCATTACTCTTCGCCTGTCCTCCTCCTCCTCCTCCTCCTCCTCCTCCTCCTCCTCCGCCGCCGCCGCCGCCGCCGCCAGCTTCCGTTCTGTTTATCGCTGCGCGCGCGTTTTCCTGCCTTTCCCGTGCGCCACCCCCGCCCGCGATCCAGGCGTATTCTCCGCCAGAGAAGTCGCAAGTGCAGAGATAACGCACGTCACGAGCAGGTAGGTTCGTTACGAAACTCCCACTCTATGAAATTTAAATGGATTTCTTCGAAATAAACTGTGTTCGCTCTAGGGTCCTCCGATGTCATATGACGTTTGCACTCAAAAGAGGAAGTTGCAATTAGGATTTTCAACAACAGTATGTTAGTATCTAAGCCCTTTAGAAATTCTTAGTAGAAATTAAAATACCACATGAAGTTTTTTCTAAATTAGCGTTTTTATCAAATTTCTCTTCCAAAGGAAGGTAAGCTTAGAAAATTGGAAGTAAAAAATTGATTTCGCTCAATTAAAATCTTTTAGAAGTAACGTGATTGATACAATATGAGATTAAGATGAACTAAAAAATGTTTTACGATATCACGATTTCATCTAGTACACATTGAACTAAGTCAACATTCTTAGTTTCATTGTTCGAAATTTATATCAGCAAACATTTTACTGGCATTATCGTGGAATCACAGGAGTAGCGCGTATTGGCACAAATTGGGAACATTTTTTTTAAACCTCCAAATACCAAACATTTATTACGCCGGGAAAGAGAATCAATTATGGCGACGGGACCATATGTGGTGCTCATCGATCTGTGAAACGCAGCTGCGAAATTAATACAGAATTCTTTTACCTCGAAATTAAAAATAAATTTTGCACTTACTCGGGGAAGAAACGAATGGGTCATGTGTGATCTGAATATGACAGTTCCGATTCCAAGTAAATTGAGAATTAAAGATGTGAACGCTTCATATTAGATAACGTTATCATTTTACTCTTTCTTAATATGATTCATTACTATTATTTTTACAATCATCATTATTATTATTATTATTATTATTATTATTATTATTATTATTATCATCAGTCATTTTCTATCATTTTCAGATGTTCGTCTCTTCCTGGCTGCAGTAAACCAGTAACTGGGGGACGATAAGAGACGTACTTTCTTCCATGGCGTCCCAGGGCACATTGGGAAGATGAAAAGGCAAAATATCATGTTTTCCCTTGCTTGTTTGTATCATGTGCTGCTCGGCGTTTCACCTCAAACTTCGCCACATACCGGCAAACTAAGGCATTCGCCATAAACTTGACGCTATACAGCATATCAAAGAACGTCCTGTTACCCGTCCGGATTCGACCCCCGCACTCTATTACGCAAGTCTTACATTTCGAGTAATCCCTAAAGAAACTAGTATAGAAGGAAAACTTTTATTTGCCAGGGATAAACCCTTCTATTCAAGACGAGAAAAATATTGATTTATGAAGCTCTCATTGGTTATTATTACGGCCTCTTCCCGAAGAGGGGAACTTGATTAGATATAAAGCACACCTGGCACATGCTTTTCCACGTTAACCACATTTTTTCCGACATCACGTATCACGTTTACAAGTTATTTTCGACTTTCGACATCAGTTATCGAGGAGGTAGCTCATGGCCTTCACTGATGTGTTTCACAGTGTATACAAATATCGCTATTGAAGCCTACAAATGCAGTTGTTGTCGCTGTAAACCCAAAGTAGGTTTCTACACAGACGTTCACTAATTTAGTAAATACAAGTAAAAATGTTTTCATGCTATGTATCTTCGCTTAATTTTCTATGATTTTGTCTGTCTCTCTCTGTCTCTCTCCGTCTCTCTCTCTGTCTCTCTCTGGCTCTCTCTCTGTCTTTCTCCTCTTCTCTCTCTCTGTTTCTCTCTCTGTCTCTCTCTCTGGGTCTCCTCTCTCTGTCTCTCTCTCTGTCTCTCTCTGTCTTTCTCTTGTCTCTCTCTCTGTCTTCTCTCCTGTCTTCTCTCTGTCTCTCTCTCTGTCTCTCTCTCTGTCTCTCTCCTCTGTCTCTCTCGTCTCTGTCTCTCTGGTCTCTGTCTCTCTCTCTGTCCTTCTGTCTCTGTCTCTCTGTCTCTGTCTCTCTCTGTCTCTGTCTCTCTGTCTCTGTCTCTCTGTCTCTCTGTCTCTCTCTGTCTCTCTCTGTCCTCTCTCTCGTCTCTCTCTGTCTCTCTCCTGTCTCTGTCTCTCTTCTGTCTCTCTGTCTCTTCTTCTGTCTCTCTCTGTCTCTCTCTGTCTCTCTGTCTCTCTCTGTCTCTCTCTGTCTGTCTTCTCTTCGTCTCTCTCTCTCACACACACCAGACACACAGACCTCTATTTTTATCAACATTTAAATATGATATTTGCTTTTATTTTCATGTACTTAACTGAGAAATCATCCATTAAACACGTGGCAAGGGGGTTCGTTTGCAGCGCCTACCAAACAAAGAAGACACAACATGAAGTCCTTGGGTAAAGTAGGTCGCCAGCAAAGTGCTTCGGTCAAAATTTAATCAACTCCACGAGCACTGCAGTTTCATACCGAGGAGAAGTTTCGAGTCGTTCACGAAATAAAGCACTCCTTCGCAGAACAACGCTCGGATGACAAGAGACGCGTTGACTCGCAGGAAACCCCCCGCGACTGTGCCAAAGCGCGAAAGGGCGGTGCAGCAGCCGACGTGGCAGCACCGGAGGAGACAGAGTGGTGAGAAGAGAAGGGTACGAGGTACGCAGAGGTATTCTATAGGAAGAGACCTACTTGGAAGCAATGAGTTATTTCAATAGTTGAAATGTGAACACAGCTGTATGAAAGTAGTCGAACAATATGAAATGCGGAAAAAAATAGTTCGATACAGGTCGAGGATAGACAGCGAATACGATGAGTAGTTGATGTACTTCGAATTGAAAGGAAGTTAAGTCGATTAAATGCAATAAGAAAAGTAAAATATAGTAATAATAGCGTATGTACATTGAAATTAAATAAAAATGCACGGATAAGTTACTACCAGCGGAAATTAATGTTTTTGAGAGAAGGAGCACGACATACGAGAGTGGATAAAATAAGGTATGCGACCATTCGTCAAAGGAGAACAACAAACGACAGTTTTAAGATTTCATTCAATAAAAACAATTAGAATTGTTTGGAGATGTAAAACATACTAATAAAGCAAGCAACCCAGGAAAAAGTATATAATGGTTTTCACATAGAAAAAGAAAGAGAACTAGACCCAGACATACATGGTTGGGAAAAATTAGATGAACTTTTACTGAAAAAATTGCAAGATGCGGACCGTGACAACAACATAAATTTGAAGTATCTTATTACAGCGTATTTAAAACAATGGATTAGTTGGCGACAAACATGTTTTACATTCAAACCTGTAAAGAATTGAAATAAAGAAGCATGGATATGGTATAATAGGATACAGAAGATTTGGGTATCCAAACGTAAGCAAAAGAATCACGCACAGGCGCAAGAGAGGACGAGTTCGATTAGGCGCGCTCGCTCCCACCGCCAAGGTGCGCGGGCAGCGGTCATCGCTGGGCCGTGGGTGGCGGAGGAGGGCGGCCGACTCTCCCGTCGCGCCGCGGCGCCTCCAACTTCTCGGGCGCGCTCTGCCTCCGGCGTCGCCGCGGCGTTCGCCCGGTCCACAAGTTCGCCCTCGGAGGTCGGGCGCCCTTCGGAAGGGCCGCGGTCGATAGCTCGAAGCCCAACTCCAAACGGCAAAGCACGCGCCATGGAGCGCCCTCTCTAGTTTCCAGGGACACCGCAAACCAAGCGCCAACGCCCCAACTCTCACAAGTTTGGGATATTTTCCTTCTTGTTCGGAGATCACTCATGGGGCAAATAGAAATAACTGCTAAGACACCAACTATGCTGAAGAGATGGGTTTGAATGATAAGGCAAATTTTCATCCCGTCGTTCCAGTCCATTTGTGTATGCAGACTATCTAGAAGTAAAGTTTACAATTCCTTATATTATCACAAATTATGTAGTATATAAATTTATATAAACTAATGGATTTATTTCACCAAAAAACAACAACAACAACACAAACTGAAAGTACACAACAAGGCGAGAAATTGCACTTAAAAATAATTTACCCTAACTGTATAAAAGGAGAAAACTGTGGATATACGTAAGCTAACATAAAAGAAATAAGAAAAGGTGTGAATGATAGCCAGCTCCGCCTCCCCCCCGAAAAAAAACGCACAGAGCAGAACGCAACCGCAATACAGATGTAATTTGTGAGATAAAGGGAAGATGAAAAAAAGTTGAGAGCGAGAACTTCAACGGAGGTGTTGAGATGTAGAACGCCGAATAAACCCAAGAAGGTTCGTTACCCTCGAGCGGAGCACCAGAAGTTTGAAGATGCAGTTTCAACAAGAGCGGAGTCGTGCCGAGAGGCAGAACGGGTGGGGAGGGGGGCGGGGGGGGGGAGACAGAGCGACCTCTGTGCCTCGAGTGAGCGATGGAGCGCCGGCGCGATACGCGCAAACGTGCACCGCCCCCACCCCCACTCTTGCCCTCCTCAATCCTCCGCACAAATTGGACAAGACACTCGATACTAGGTTGCCAACATGCGCGACCAACACGAAGAAAAAGAAAGTATTGTTTAAAAAAAAATCTGAGTAAATACGTTGGAGCTCAATTTAATTAACTTTCGTAGACAACACTCACTATCTTATTCTTAAATTATTCTACTGGGTTTCGTAACTAAACACGCTTAGTGTTAAGAAATATTTGGCGAGCTATTACGACCAACAACAGTTCAAAATTAAAATACAATAAGGGATGTTTCTCAGATGTAATGAAAGAAACTAATGAAATTTTATTTTTTAATTGTGTACGAACGTCTACTTCATTTCAATTTTCTCTTGTAGAGTAAATAAAAGTTTGTGTATTCGTATTCTTTAATCAAAACTTTAAATAAGACGCTTCAAGATCATTTATTTTTCTATCTGGAAATGCGTTTTGAAAGAAAAGTGTGCCGACTTCAAATACAATTTAGTGCAGAGAAATTATATCATTATTGCAATGCGAGTCAATTCGACTAGAACGCAACACGAACACGTTTCGATTAAATTTTTTTTCATCTTTTTCGGAAAGTTATTTAAGTGTTCTGTTGCTTGTATGTAATGCATATTAACTGGAACAGTTACTACAAAATTAGAATTCACCCGGTCGGCCTTCAGAAGCATTTAACGTATCTTAAAAGTAAGAAGATTAAGCAACATCCTTTCGAAGATTACCTTTCGCTGTAAGCATTATCTGTAGCTAGGTTTCATATACGTGGCGTATCCATCCCTGCGCCGGTAACCACACCTCCTCTCTGCGAGGGAGATCCTCTGTGTGTCACTGATGCTCGCGGAGCGGGCACGGGGGCGGGCGCGGGCGCGGGCGAGACGCGGAGGCGGCGGCGCAACCGCAACTTGCGCTGGTGCTATCGCGGAACGGAAATGAAGCTCGGCTTTGTCTCGCTGTCACGACGGCGGCGGCGTGCCCTAGTTCGCGCCGTGTCGCACCGCGCCAACCCCTCCCGCCCCCTCCGCCACGCCAGCGCGCGGAAGTGCTTTGCTTAGGGCCTACCCGTCGCCTCTGAGCTATCGGTGGGCCGCCCTCGCTATACGTCGGCCCGCACATACACCGCCTCTTCGGTGCTTCGCATCCAGCACGGAGGTGCCGTGCCACCCCGCTCTCCAGATTTAGTTTTCACGCCAACGGAAGAATGGAAGAGTGATAACGGTGGACACCCGTCCTCCCAAGTATCTGTCTACTTAGAACAATGACGCGTTTGCAAAGCAGTCTTCGGAAAAGGGTCATTTACATCCCAGCGCAGATTTCTAGATACGTTCTATACAGAGTTCATTAGTGCACAGGAAAGAAATCATCCAGCTTATCCTTTCGAAATGTGAAGGGCATTATATAATTCTTATTGTTTAGGCGATGATAAGACGATTATTTTAATTTAAAAGTATTTATTTGAAAATGTATTTACTTCGACATCTCAAATATTATTAACTTAAATTTATTTATTAACTTTGGCACGAAATTGTTTTGCAGGACGTTTATTCCAGGGGTTTCTCATGACTCATTTCCTTGCCGAAGCGACGACCGCAATTAAACAGCAGCAACGCCAGCCGTTACAGCAAGAAACATCGCAGCCTTCCAAAGCACTCACCTCCAACAAACACGGCTCCACACCATTTCTCTTTGCGGCCCTCTAAATCGAGAGAACTCAGACCTATCGGCCTTTCGCAGAGAGCGACACCCTATTTCTGCGCGTCGCTCGTGTACGGCGGCGGCGGCGTCCGCTGCGCAGCGCAGCGCTCCAAACGCGCGACTGCGCTGCGTGCGGTCTCTGCGCGAGATTTTGCGCGGCTTCCGCCGTTAGCTTCCTCGCGTGGCGGTCGCCGCCGCCGCCGCTGGATTTTCGCAGAGTTGAGGAAACGAAGTTTGCGACAACACACGGCAAACAAGTTAAGTGAATTAATGCGCCCGACGTCCAGAAACGCTCTGAGCCTCGAGTTAACCATTCAGGAGAGGAAGCTGATACACGATAACGAATTTCAACGAAACTTGTGCCGTACATAGCGTGTTTTCCCGTCGGCGTCGTTAAGGGAAATAAAATATAATTTTTGGATGAAAGCGATAACTAGGAGACGGTTCCGTCAAGTAATTCTTAAAAATATTGCCACTCATGACAGAAATTACCAACATTTCAGAACATTCCAGTAGATACGGTCGTATCAGTGGCGTGAGTTGCATCAATATCCTGCGAGTATAATCTCTCGATCTCAAACAGCATCGTCTAAACTTAGCCGTCAAAAATTACCCAAATTTAATAAATACGTCAATTATATAAGTAATAATTTCTGATACTGACCATCTTTCTATTATTTAATGAATCGCTTTCATTTCGTTCGAGAACTTTTCCCATTTTTTACAATACTGAAACAAAAATGTTGAGAATGGCTCGCATTTAGACAGCACTTATCTCACCTCCATTGAAAACGGATTTCCGATATAAATAACATCATCATTAATCTCCGTGATATTTTCCCATTCAGAAACACAAGCGAGCGATAAATCGCGGGTGGCGGCGGCGGCGGCGGAGGTCGAGCGGGAGCGCTGCGCTGTGCGGCGCGGCGCCCCGGAGCGCCCTTGACGAGCCAGCCCCCCTCCCCCCCGGGGGGAAAAGGGTGGGTGACGCAGGGTGTCAAAATGGTGGTGCGCCGCGAGGGGGACGAGTAATGGCGGATCCAGAAGGGGGACGGGGGACATACTCCCAGTCCTTCAAACAAAGCATTTTCTAAATTTTACTCAATTTATTCAAAATTATTACCACATATGATCGCGTTACAGTCCGAAGGAGCGAATAAGCAGTCCGCATTGTAAATAACCTTTTTTTAACGTCCATTTAAAAAATGTCATTCAAATTATCATTTGATATATGATTAAGGGAGAATCTCGCCCGGAACAGGGACTCATGGGCCAGAAGGAGCACACGGTCTCCAGCGAGCGTCTCATGGCTTATGATTCGGCGCCGGGGAAGTGTCGAGTGGGTTTTGTGAAGGACTACTCGTCCAACGGTAAAGTTCCCTCAATATTTTCTTAACATTTACAGATAATCAATCTGAGGGAATGTAAATTTATTCCAATCTGTTCTTACTTGTATGTGTTTTGGGGACAAAAACTCGCATGTTCCGGTGTGCAGAGTTTCAAGTGGAAAGAAAATATAACACTGATCATTTAATGAACGATGTTGCTCGTTACGGGAATGCACAAAGAAAATATCGAAGCTTCTTTTTTTTCAATAACACACTACTACTATTCTTATTTCAAATATTTTCTCTCAAAATAGGAAGGGAAAGCAATATTTTTTTACTGTTCCATGACAATTCTAGACAACTCGAAATTCTCTCGCACTTTTATGATTCCCTTACAGTTGGCCATCTTTAATATTATTTTTGCCAACTTCGAATATTCTTCTTCTTTCTTACACCTGAATGTTATGAAGGATTCCAAATTGCCAAAAACAACTGGACTTTCTTAGATTTGAGCGAATTCAATGAAGCTCCGCTAGAAAGTAACTCTTAGGCGGATTGAAAAGCACGATCTTTCTAATTCTGGTCCGGAGTAGTTTTATACAAGAGTAGTAACCCACGTTCGAAGCACGCGTTTCTGTTCAAATTTGCAAGTTGGAGCCCGCAAGTTTCCTATTTTATTCTAAGGTGAATACGATATTACAATTTTAAAGTATATTCGAGTATATTTACGTATATTACGAGAATATTAACAAAATATTCTAATACTCACGCTAATGTGGTTCCAAGCAGCATGTCGTTTACCTTCTAAACAGTAGGACATAGAAAGCCACACAATCATTATAACCTACTAAACACAAAAGTCCCCACTGCTCATTTGCTGCTATATAGATACCACACGACGCACATACTAAGTATCAGTGACCTCGTGGTGCGATGCGTGGGGTATATTTAAGTATTATCGTTCGCGTTGGAGGTGATAGGGAAAAAACAAAAAAACCGTGAAGCCCGTTGTTACGAAGATCATATGAACCGATTTCGACGGGACAGCTAGTTTTTACTGACTCCTGTCACGCGTTTTACCACACAATTGCTATTTAGCCCATGTCCACGTGTGTAGCACGCAAAAAGCTTTCAATTTTATCAAACGTTCATGGTCTATTCTTGAAAATTATAGCAATACCACTGTGCACTGAGATAATAACACACGAAAATTAGACCTGCAACTGAACGCAACAAGGCATGTGAATTGAATGTTATAAAACCGCTGACTAGATTTCCGGTAACATAATAAACACGTATTTATTACAATATATAGGGACTGATATAAAATTATAGGAATTCATTTTCCGAAAGATGTTGCCATAAATATATATATATATATATATATATATATATATATATATATATATATATATATAAATAATCATAGAACATGGAAGAATCAACATTCGAAGATATGAAAACTTGCCAATTTCTGAAATAACGTTATTAGAACACGACACAACACAGATAATTTGCTTTTGTTTCTATTAAATGTACCAATACCATAACTTTGTAATAAGATGAGATTTCCTGATTTTTATTTACTCTATACTACGTACGAGTATGCGAGAAAGTCTGAAAATTTGTTTTACGGCAAAACGTTTGTTCATCCGTTCGTTCGCGTGACAAGTGGCTGAGCCCTACACAGCCAAAGCTGAAAACCCCCCAACTATTTGGCTGATATAGCGGCTCCTTCAATTTGAAACGGACATTTTGATTAACTTTAATGAACCATCCACATTTTCAAAATATTCTAAAAAAAAATGCTCCAAATTTTGTTTAAAGTTTTTATCTGACAGAACAAAAAATGCAACAAAAATGGTACATAGAATCAGTTCCGTTGAATCCTCTGATATTTTGAAAATTGCAAAAGTTCAATTTTTCAGCGATTTGCTACAACTACATACAATATTGAAGAAAGATAATTCTTCTTTAAAATAAATTTGTTCAGTATAATTAATTATTTTATTAATGCCATATACGTTATCTTAAATATTAGTACATTTTTGCACAATTTTATAACATGGGCTATCTATTAGAAACAGATTTCGCCAAAACAACTCCAGATTTTTACCTTTAATGTTTTTTGAATGGGTACCGTTAAATCCATTGAATAACGTGACATAAACGCTATCTCATATTAACGGACGATGTATTCGGCTAATTTATAACAAATTACACAAATGTATTTTTTTTAATCTTTCTCACGTTGCGAATATTTTCACAACCGGTACTTGTTTTATCATTATTGGTATTGCAAGTACAATTGCTTCCAATTCTACTGCTTCATTTCTCTTAAAGTTTCTCGAAATTTTTAAAGCTATCTGTGAAAATGAGCACAAATTTACATATTTTTTGAAGCGTTCAAAAGACAATTTCTCAAAAGGATACACTTTTCAATGAGAATGGGCATTTAAGTCCAAGTTTTACTCTTCAATAACATGAAGTGAAATTTGAATTCAATTATTAGGAGCGTTGAGGAGGGGGGGAGCTAGCATTATGCAGCACTACTACATTACTGAAATTAGTTCCATAATTGGCACGGGAATTGATTCGAAATTTTAATAAGTTAGAATTAACCTGTGGTTTGTGAATTTCGATTGCACTTAATTTTGATCGGCGTGTACAAAACTAAATTATTAACTGCGGTTCTGCATGAAAACTTTATTGGTATACAGTTGGCGTGGTCATTCTTAAATAAGTAATTTAGTTTTAACCCTGTAATTTAGTTTTACACCCGCCGATCAAAATTACGTGAAATCGAAATTCACAATCCACAGGTTAATTCTCACTAATTAAAATCTCGAATCAATTCCCTTTCGAATTCGACATAGGTTACCGCTCGTCAACATTCGCATTCCGTTGAAATTTGAACTGACCACATATTAACTAGATACCGTGGTAGGCCGAGATATCCAAGAACGCCCAATCACTGGCTGACAGTACCATTTTCATTCATAAACCTCTCACAAACCTTTTCAATAAAAATCTCCTCGTGAATTGTAATATTAAAACCAAGCACAATAAACTCGAATTTTCGTCGAAATTCCGCAAATGATGCATTTGATACCGTTTATTCGCGGAAAGCTCCCTCCCCATCCACACCGAGGAACCTGATCGCGAGTAAATCACAAAGCCGCGTGGCTCCCTTCCTCCGTATCGTAGCAGAAGGAGAAGAAAAAAAGTCAAATCCACCAGCGAGCTTCGCCAGGTCGGCAATTCCCCCGAAATCCTCAGGCGAAAACTGAAGAAATCCCTTGTTTGCAAAGCGGCGCGCGCGCGGTCCCTTCGGCGAACGCCGAGGTCGCAGTCGCCCATACCGCCTTCCCCGCACTTTGCGTCGGCGATGGCGGCGGGGACGGGGACGGGGGGGCGGGGGCAGGCGGGTGTGGGGGGCGGGGGGGAGCGGAGAGGGGAGAGGACGCCGCAGTCCGCGCCGACAGCCGTCCGCCCGCTTCTCAATCAATACGTCGGCCCGTGGCGGCAGCAAAGGGGCTCGCTCGCTCGCTCGCTCTGGCCTACGTCCGCGCCGCCGCTGTCGTGGAGCGCCGCCAGGGTAAACTGTGTTACGCACTGGGGCGCGTTGCGAGCGGAGGTGGCGCCGCGGGGGAGGAAGAGCCGGGGAGCTCGAGGGTGTGGGCGGCGGCGATGGCGGGGAAGGACGAAGGGGAAGGGAAACCCGAGAAGGGGAAACGGCGCGAAGAAGATATAATGCAAGTAAAGAAGGAGAAAAAAGGAAGAGAGGGGAATAGGGCGTCAGTCGTGATTGCTATTCATGTTGAAGATGGAATGGAATGAAGAATGCGTAACTAGGAAGTGAAATATTGCATAGGAGTAGAAGCATATGTGAAGAGAGGAGAGATTTTTCGCTCCTACCAAGTTCGCGGTTAATCTTTAGTGGTGGGCATGTAAGTGAGCGACTGAAGTGGGCAACGAAGTATGTTTGAATAAAGATCCGTGGACTTGTAGACTTGGTGAACAAATGAGGAGGTTTACGAATGAGCTGGAAATAATGTTGTGTTTCGAAAAGAAATATTGGGCAAAGAATATTGGGCCACAGTGGAGGCGGATGGTGATAATGGCATGGAAGAAAGATTTTAATATTATGAGCAGAAATGTTACTCGATAGATGCGAGAGTGCAAAGAAAAAGTTTAACCAACTAAGGAGAAAAATACAGCATCGAATGAAGCGACAGTGAATTGATGAACGGAAAGTCAGTGCAGAAAAGAAACTACAGGATTGTTGAAGGATGAAGTGGATGGAGAATTGAGTACAAGACACGGGGGTCGGAGCATGTGGAGGGGCAAGGACAGGTGAAGGGAACGGGGTTGCAGAAGGGGAGGGCGAGGGCGGGATGACAGACGGGGTAAACGTGTCTGCGGAGGGGTCGCCTGAGCGCAGAGGGTGGACCGAGGGCGCAGGAAGGGGGGAGCGAGAGGAGCGGACGCAGGCAGCAGGGTCGGGGAGGAGAGTGGGGAGGGCAAGCGGAAGTAGGGAGCGAGTTAGCGCAGTGAATGAAGCGAACGCAGAGGCGAAGGAGGGGGCCGCGGCGGCGGAGGAGAGCAGCGACGGGGGCCCCTTTTTATCCGGCCCAGCGCCCCGCTTAATTCCTAACCGAGTTACGGGCGGCGCAGGGCAGGCGAGCGAGCGAGCGAGCGGGCTGGTGAGCGGGTGAGGGAGCGAGCGCAGTCCTTCCGCGTCGCCGCCGCCGCCGCCGCCCCGCTCCGCGCGCCTCTATTGTTTATCTGGGCTTTTTATCGCCGGGGGCACCTCGCTCGACAGGCGCGCACAGCGCCGCACTGCCGTGATACAAATATAAGGCTACTCCGATCTCAAGGCGCGTCTTAGACTACTTGGCGCGAGGCCAAACATGTCATCCGACACGTGACGCAAGCATTTTTTGCTAAGTGAAATCAGTGCTAGGTACTACAATTCTGAATCACTTGTTTCTGCTGGCACTTTGTTCTGGTAGTAAGCAGAATGAACTTTGTAAGTATGAACAAGCCAAGTATGAACATCAACACATTGTTGATCGCCATACAAAACGGAATGTAGAGGAGCACACAATTTATAACGCACTAAAACATACTTCTTGTATTTAATATGAGACAAGTTGTAAAGAAATGCGAGTATTAAAGTGAAAAGTAATTTACTACAAACAAGAACCCAAACCAGGTATTATTTCAATTGCACTGGAATATATCTATGTTTTTCTAAAAGGAAAACTCACAGTATCTTCAATGATTTCTAGTTAAGAATGTGTGACTGAATTCTGGAAACATCAGTAGGTCATCTAGAAAAATTAATATATGGGAAAATAACAAAATAAACAATAGTCATTGAAAGTACATTATTTGAAAACCAAATCAGCGTTGAGATCGCATCTGCAATGTATGTCCTTCCCAGCATTGGAAGAGGAAAGTTTATTCGTATATACAGGGCTTTGAAGATCATTTTTTGACGAATAGTGATCTGATTCTCTTAGTTTGTCAAGTTTTTAATTTTTTAATATTTTCAACAATAAATGTCAGCATAACAATGAATTCGTTTGAGATGCGCGCTATCCTTTCACAATTTTTCACCATCCAAACTCATTTACAAAAATTAACTAATAATTTCTCACTGCCTATAGTACGAACAACCAGATCGTGTGCACCACATCATTAATACATAAGTTAGATAGTAAATGACTGAAACGAGTGAAGAGATATGAATAAATTGAAACAAACATGCAATAGAATATTCAAAACCTCAACATGGAGTACAGAAGGTACCTGGAAAAGGGCTCCTGCGAGGCGCGGGATCTCCATCAAGTCCCCAACGCACGCTCCGCGCCTTCTTTCCTGAGCCCATGTGCACTCGCCCTCGCCCTCTCCCTCGCCCTGCAAATCCGCGCCCCCGAGCGGCGAGAGGTGCCTCTCCACAGCGGCGCCCTTCGCCCGGGGCGTGGCCCTTGCAAGGGCGGGTGACGTGGCGACGGAGAGGAGGCAGTGGCATTGTGGCGGCAGGGGTGGCGAGGCGGCATGGCGGGGATAACGAGGTCCGTGAGGGGCTGGCGGGGTGGTGGTGGTGGTGGGGGCGGAAGGACGTCACTCACAGTAGTTTCCGTCCTCGCAAAGGACGAGTAAGTAACAAGGAGAGTGATAGGAAATGCGTTTTAAATGTGGTGCGGAAGGAAGGCCTAATTTGAGAACGTCGAGAGAAAATTCGATCGATACCACTGTCAGCATAGGCAGTGCGCATCCTGTCATCAACGTGTTTCCCCAACGATCGAGGTGTTTTTTCAGTATTCACTCTCTACAAACTTATACTCTCCAAATGTGAATAGCGTTTGTAAAAACTTGAGAAAATATTTGTGGCGCGTCTCAGATAAAAAAAAATTGAAACCAATCCAGTATAAAAGATTTAATGAAAAGAATACAAAAACTATTGACTGTAAACAGATCAGAACACTCGTATATGAGTTCGTATGTTTAGTTAATATTCATTCAAGCGTTGATCCCTAAAAGAACAAGAGGTTCAGCGAAATAAGACAGATCGCAAGTAATCATTTCGTTTTTACAGCGTTAACGCAGTTCTTTACACGGAAGGTATCCGCAAATATTAGTTTGCTCCGATTACTATAAATTCTAAAGTTTCTCTATAATTCTCCAAATCTCTATTATATTTTAATTACAAAAAAAAAGTTAGACTACAAATGTCTGACACCTAAGTAATTTCCATCAAAACATTTCTTTTTTAAATCCATAATTCTTTTCTACGTGTAGAAACGAAACTACAAGACTGCTCATAATCGTCACTTCGAACAGCCTCGGAATGAGGAAACTTGCAACACTGGGGGCGAACAGTCGCAGGGGAGCTGCGGCGTTGAAGGCACCGCAGCGGCGAGGCACAGCAGCCGGCGGCAGCTGCGGCCGCACCTGAGCACCCGCGCCCTCTCCTGCCCCCCTCCACCCCCCAGGTCACGCAAGAAAAGGAGCGCCCGTGGAGGGTCGAACCCAAATAGAACTGTTGAAAAAACCAACGCAAATTTCTTGAAAAGAACGAAATGGCACTCAATATGCGATGTCGTCGTCGTTTCCTGGTAAGGAAAAGAAGTTCTGGGAATTAGGAGCTAATGGAAACATGAAGTTCCTAATCCTTAGTTCCCATTTTATTTGCATTATATATTTATTTTTATTTATTATCAAGACTATCTCTAGAGGTTTAAACGATATTAAATCACAATTAGTGAAGAGCCCATATTACGAAAGTTTATGAATTGTACGAACATCTGGAACTTAGTACACAACGTGCACATTCAAACAAACTCTAGCAAATTACGCGCCGAGAATTAGCACACGTCCAAAATACTATGTTTTCAAACTACTCTTTTGTTGAAGTTTCTATGCATACCGAACAATCTCCAACTTTCTCTTTGAATGGGAATAACACGAGTAAAAAACACTCTACCGCTTTGTACTAGTTAAAACTAGTTAAAGATTCCAATCGGGCAAACTGAAAATTTTGATTCTACAATTTGTGGCGCTGTCTTACAACAAAAATTTTAAAAAAACAGCAATATTTTACTATACTCGTGTGTTCTGTGATCTATACTTAAAACATGATTCATGAGTGAAATAACAATATCAAACTCATTTTTGCAATATACACGTACTGTTTAACTTTTTTCTCGTAAATCTTTCCTGTTTTAATCATTTACTGCATCTCGGAATAATCAGCATGCATAAAAAACGTTGCACATTGTTATGGATGTAAAATTAATTGATACATACGGACGTTGAATACAGTTGTATCATTTGCCAAGTTTTCTCAGCTTACCTAAAACAAAAAACATAACAAATTTTTACTTTCGTTAATACATGTAAAACACGTATTTTTACATTTAACAATCAGTTAGATAAGATTTTAATAGACTAACTATTTAGCCAATTAAAGCAAATTTTAAAATCAAAACTTAGCCTTGTGATTATTGTACCTTCCTGCGAGAGTTCGATTAACACACAAGTTGTTTCAGCTGTGTGTGAATCAATAATAGGCATTAACAGAAATTAATCACAGAAAACTTTTGTTTTCATTTAAATTTCATACTAATTACACCAATGCACCCTGTGCACAAATTAACCCATTTTAAAATATATATTTCCTTTCTAAAATATCTTTTTATTTATTTTATTCTTATGTTGAGTGAAAATGTGAATTTACACAAGTATTGCTTATAAATTTCCATCTTATTCAAAATAAAATTGATTTAAAAAACTTTTGCTAATATTCTACATACAACCCAAGATACAACTCGCGCCACAACCACAAATTTGGCAGCCGGGTTGGACATTCACCTTCACAAACTTTTCCGGGAATTCTGTTTATAGATCCTTCTGCGATGTAACTCCCCATTCACCGGAAACTTCCCGTACACAACATTTGTCAACATGAGACAATTGGAAACGCCTTTTATAGTGATTCAAAAAATTACGTCAAAAACAGAATTACAATTTTTGGACATTATTTGTGAGTACTTTTCAAGAAAACATTAAAATTTGTTGTTATTAAATAATATGAAAAATACTTATTTCTCGCTTATTTGTTATCTCACATTCTCTGTAAATGGCATTCACATTAGTCAGTTAAGCTTGAATTATTTTAAACTTCGTCAATAATTCTCTTGAGAATGCGATTATAACTACTTATTTATGAAATATCACATTTTCACTCCATTATGAACTCTTAATACAAATAATGCCTCGTGATGAGCCAGCAAGTACGGTTTTATGTGTAAACGTCGACGAGAGATTCCCCGAATATTCTGGGAATACAATTTCTTGGGACCGACTCGAGAATTGAAGAACATCGAACCCCGGAAGGGTCAGATCATTGCAAACTGCACTGCAGTCGCTCGGCACGATCGGTGGTGCATCGACCTCCTCAGTCCCCTCCCTCCAACCCTCCAGGGGCAGAGCGGCAAGAACACCATGTACAGCAGATAAAGCGAACGAGAGGGAATTCCCATCCGGCCACGGAAGGGGGGAGCCTCCGCAGAGTAGTGAAGTTTTGATCAATCGCGTGACGGTAGGCCGTGCGCCCGGCCGCACTCTACTATTAATCGCATTCGAGCTCGGGGGGAGGAAGAAGAATCTTCTGCACCGGCGGGAGGGGCGAGCGTAGGAAGATTCTCGAACGCCAACCAATGGCAAGAAGTGCGGGCTCGGAAGGCAAGATTCTGATACACGATGCTCTATGTGGCCTCTTACACGGAGGTCAAGAACCTCGTCAATACTTGCCTGCCGAAAGTTGGGACGATTTACTGTAAATTGGATTCGTTGCAAATGATAGTCCACTACTCTCACTGAAGAAAGGGAATCGACTATCTAGAACAATCCTCTCATTTCTTGCAATTGGATAAAGGAAAGTGCGACAAAAAAGTTTTATTTTTTCGTGTTCTATTCCTTCTCTTTTATATGCTATTTGACAGAAAAAAGAAAACCGACCATTTTTTTATACACAGAGAATCTGACCAACACGATTCTTTACCTGTGTCTCCTGACTGTGCAGTGATCAGGAAGAATTCGCAGATCACGAGATATGTAAGGATAGGAGGGGGGTCAGTCCTACTACATTGCAAAACAAAGAAAATGAAGGGAAGAGGAGCGGGACGGTAATAGTGAATGCATATTTAAAATGAAGAACAAGACCATTTATGTGAATAGGAATGATCGTTCTCGTTCTATTTACAATTCTTCTACATATCTTTGTAGAAATGCAAACGATGTACAATGAAGATGAGTTTCAATTTTGCAATTTAATGCAATAAAATAACTTAATACCTTAATCATAAAACAAAATCAATCCCCTCAGAGTCCGCGCATGTTTAGAACTTTCTTCACAATCTTCTGTTTCTTACAACGAATAGTGAAAATCCAGGCATATGTAATATTTTTCTCCAGAGAGTTCTTGAAGTTTAAGTTAATCGAAAGAGTCTTTTCACTATATTGAGTAGATCGTTTAAAGATGAAAGCAATTTCCTGTACAAAAATACTCATTATGAATAAAGGAAAAAAAGGATATGAACCAAGAAATAACAAAAACGATTGAAGGAAATTAAAGAAGATATAAATAAGCGTGTACAAACGTAATAGGTAGTAATTTTCTTGCAATAACAAATGAAATATACTTTGCAATAACAAACACATTAATTATTTCCTTAATGTTACTGCGAAATTGATTTGTAAATGGTCTAAGACGAGAGAGTAGCTGCCTTAATTAGTTCAGGAAAATGTCATTTTTCAATTTTTTTTCTTTCAAGCATTCTAATTAATTCCCAAGCAAATTATCTTCAGAAATCTACTATTGCCTGCCAAGAAATGTATACATACAGCTTCTTTGAACGCTCAACTTGGCAAGTATATTTTAGCCAGTTATAAAATCTTTATATACATTTGATACAATGTTGAGTAAGTACTTTGTAGCATTGAAATAGTTTATTCTCGTGTAGATGGAGCTATCTCATTTCATTATTATCTGTCTACAAAATGAAAAAAAATTCAAACAACTTGTAGTTAAAAGATTACACAAATCATCGTCTTAGGTTTAAAAATTATATTTTCGCAAAACTGTTAAATGAACACGATCTTACCAGAGGAATGTAAAGTCATTATTTTCCTCGGCAATCTTTAAGGATTTCAACAGACCGCCGTTCGTTAAGAACAATGAAAACAAATAAGTTGAAGCTACGATGGCGTATATCTACTCTTATTCAAAGAAAATATATTCCTCAATATTTATTTTTTCTTATTAGGTTTTATGAAAAGTATTGAATGAAAAACAGCCGAGGTCACAAATAACGGGCTTGATAGGTAATAAACCTAAGGTAACACCTCTGATACAAATTTTCGCCTAATGATTTTTTCAATTTGATCAGCTAATAATGCATCGTGAAGAGCACATTCTACCTCAAACGATTCGAATTTGCTGCACATCTTACACGTTAATGAAGAAACAGACTGAATATTTGAACTTAAGGTAGTATATTTAATCAAGTATTTTTGAGGAGACTTGGAAGCTCTAACATATTGTACCACTTAAATTTGAAATTCGCGAGTACAAAAATTTAGCAACAACAACAGTCATAATCGAAATAAACGTGTCGTGCAGTCGCGAGCGTTTCCTAAAGACAGCAGAGGTTGGAAAGCACTGATCGACGCGAAGACGACAGCTTCGCGGTCCCACGAGAGAACACGGAGCTGCTGCCGGCGGATTGGGCGTCGCGGAGGCGTCTTAGGGCGGCGCCAAGGACAGCAGCAGCGGCGGCGGCGGGCCCCACCCGCATTAACGATCGGGGCGGGGGCGGCGGCGGGCGAGGCGGCGCGGGCGCGGGCGCGAGCACTAGGTCAATGCCTCCCGAGCAAAACACGGGGCGGCGCGGGGCGGCGCGGGGGGGCGCGGGGCCGGCGCGGGGCGGCGCGGGCGCGCGCGGGGCCGGCGGCGGGGCGCGGGGCGGCGCGGGGGGCGGGCGGCGGGGGCGGCGCGGGGGCGGCGCGGGGCGGCGCGGGCGGCGCGGGGCGGCGCCGGGCGGCGCGGCGGCGCGGGGCGGCGCGCGGCGGGCGCGGGGGCGGCGGCGGGGCGGCGCGGGGCCGGGGCGCGGGGCGGGCGCGGGGCGGCGCGGGGCGGCGCGGGGCGGCGCGGGGCGGGCGGGGCGCGGCGGGGCGGCGCGGGGGCGCGGCGCGGGGCGGCGCGGGGCGGCGGGGCGCGCGCGGGGGCGTCGGGGCGGGCGCGGCGCGGGGGCGGCGCGCGGCGGCGCGGGCGGCGCGAAGGCGTACCGCGACCGCGCCTGGCGGCGGACGAACCCCGGCGCCCGCCGAGCAGACGCCGCCTTCGCCGCCGCCGTCGCTGGTGTTCGCGAGAGCCACCGCGGGCAACGCCACCGCGCCGTCGGGCGCAGATGCTGGAGGTGACGTCGCGTCGGTGGCTTCATTTGCTTCACAACGCGCCCCCCGAGATTACTCTGGCTCAGATTCGCCCCTGCTTTGCCAGGGGTTCAAAGAATTGTTGGACCGCAGCCGGTAGAGAGTCTTCCGACATATCTTCTAATATTTCTTGATTAACGCTTGTGAGCGCGAACAAGATTTTAATGTAATGTCCAAGTGTGAGAAATGGAAGTCAAGAGTTCATATGTGTGTTGTGTGACGTCTAGCCGTATCCCAGTAATCCTTTTATAAGCTTCTGTACGTTCATTAAAACCAGCACTCAGAATCAGCAACTACATTTGGTCTTATCTTTATTCTTGGTGGTTTTGGAAATAACTGAGCACAAGCTATCTTCATTAGCCGCCAGTTTCCAATACGAAAATCAGCAAAATTGCTTATTAATCGAGGAAATTAACGAGCAATAAATAAAATCATCCTCAAAGAAGCTGCTCTTACAAAAATCTTTCAACATAATTCTTTCCTGAAAATAAATTTAATAGCGCATGTAAAAGGAAACATAGTGAACGTTATCATTCGAGAATCTATTTACAAAAATACCGAATTCACACTTCGTCGTTTTTCTTCTATTATGATCTTCGGACGCCAAAGCACATACATAGTTTGAGTAGCGATACAACAACAAAAAAATATTAGGTCATCAACCTTCATATGTTTTCAAGGAAAAACAAAAGCGACAAATTTTTCTCATACAAAAAAGTGTGTGCTTAATCTTTCGCAAACACTTAGAAAACTTAGTTAATGTAAACAACACATATCGTAACGTGTCATTCGCCCGAAAGCATCTGGAGCGCCGTGCTTGCAAACCAGTTGCGCCACATCCACATTTTTCATCCGGCGCAAAAAAGGAATGAAGCAGTACAGAACGTCTTCTTTTTGCCAGACGGAATAAATCAAAAGAGTTTATGTGATTTTGCTCACAAAAAGTTCGGTAATCCCTGGAGTTTACGTTGTGGTTGGGGCAGGCATCCATGTGATAATCGGCGGCTGGCAGAGAAGCTGCTGCGAACGCAAAGCCTTAGGGTCAACTGACGTCTTGGGCAGCACCTGGCGGGCGCAGCTCATCACAAAGCGAGCTCATTTGGCCACTGGCGTCGTTACCTGTCATTTAGATCCTTCTACGAAACAGTTTTTTTCTTTTCATTTGAGTTCTTCGAAGAGACTTCCCTACGCCCAAAGAATGCATGTTTAACAAGTCCAACTCTTCGTATTCATCCATCCTAGAATATTCTGCCCCATACTTGTAGATATAATATGCAAGTCAACATTACTGACAATTTGCGTTTCTTCTAAAAATCGTGGTCGTCGCCAAAGTTATCTATGGTTTTACAATTACATAATTAATGCACTGGTGCCCGAGTACGTATAGAAAAACTTTGAAACACGCTTTCAGCCTCACCATATTCTCTGAGTAATGGCTTCAAATTTGCCAACCAAAGAGAATGTATGAGTAAGAGATATAAGTAAAACGAAAGGTAAGTTCTGTCCTCAAACGATGGCTCGAATTATTCATTATACTGCGTCGAAAACACAGTGGAAGCAGCAAAAGTCTGATAAAGGATATGTAAATCCACTACAAATGGCGCAGTCTTCCAGTCATTATTTCATTCGCAACTCACTAAAAACTGAACTCTCGCTCCACAATATCCAATTCCATCGTGTAAAAATTGCTATTCGGTGTCGGTCTATTCATTTCATAAAGATTGTTCAGTAGTTTTTATCTCGCAAATATGCCAATGCTCACGAAAGCGCTTAAATAATTGAGCTCGTCAATGCCACTCTTAAAAAAACTGGTCCTACGTTTAAAGTAAAACAAGTATTTGAAAACATAAAAATAATGAGCCACAAACTTTATTTCGTAACACAGTGTTAAATAATTGCACTTCATGTAAACTATATTCATTAAATGAATTTAAGTATCCGTTGCAAAGATTCATGGCACCAAATTATTAAGTTTACGGAAATGTATAAACTATTACGTTCACGATACTTTTTCGTTAATTTCGTTAAATATAATTCAATTTTACTCCGTTGGAACTAGTAATCATCGCATGACAATGTCTAACCTAAGACACACTATAAACAAAAATCAACCCACCCTAAGATGTATTTTTATTACTTTCTCTTCTGGTCGGATACAACAACCAAAATTGAACATGAGATTATGCAAGTTGAAATTAGTGATGCTATTTTTGAACGATTTACCAATTACTTACCATGTCACAATCGTAAAACAAAGAAATGGTAAAATTTTATATAAACAGTTCACAGAATTGTGAACATCGTGAATCATTGCAATGATGTCACAACATTCAAATATTTCATTATGAGTATTTTGTACAATATCACATTTTTTGTTGTCAAATTTTCTTTGAATTATTTCCACCAAAATACTTGACTAATTTTCAAAAATTAAATTAATCAATAAATTCGAATCAAAATTATCAAATAATATAAAATGTCTATTTTATATTATCGTCACTTTTTTCTTACGCAAATTCAGACTTCCGCCCTGATGACCTTAGGTGCACCACAGGAAGACGCCGGACATGCGCACTGTTTATGTTAACCTGCGTCTGCCCTGCCCTAGTTTATACCGCGACCGCGCTGAGAATATTACCTTCAGGTGTGTGTCAATGACTTCGTTTTTTTAAAAACTTTAATCGCAAGTTCCGAGAAATACTAATTGTCGCAGACGTGTAGTTCTTCGAAAATAATGCTAAAATGATTGTTTGCTGGTCATTGAGTTTCCCACGTTTGTGCGATGACTCTCATTGCCGCCAAAGATAAAAATGTACTCTTCAAAAACATAAATTCAGTAGAGAAAGTAAATTTTATTTTTAAAATTAGTTTAATAAAGATTTTATTAATTAAATCTGAATTGTGAACATTTTTTTCTGTAAATGTTTTATAAGGTAACTTGTGCAGTATACGTGTACTGAATGTGTTTATTTTCTGATATTACTTATTACATCCGATTTACATATTTGTACACATTGTCACCGTTGTCACCCCACATTTATGTTAATCTGCCACTTCATGCTACATATTTTTCCGGACCCTAGTGAGAGCAAATAAATGACCTGTCGCTGTCCGCTCGTGGGCCGCAAGGTTTCGTTCGTCATTTCGACACGTCTCCCTGCGAGGGAAGCATCCAAATGCAACTGACCGAACACCGTTTTCCCCCCGGAAGAGCGCGCGCATTAACTGCCGGCATTCCGGGGGCAAAGAACCTCAGTTATTTCCAGATGGCATTAACGGCTGTAAAAATAGAACGCGTGCTCCGAGTCACGAAGCGGCGTGGTTCATTCCGTCGCAAGCGGAGGGCAGGTGAGCGGGCAAGGGCGGCGCGGTGTGTGGACGCTGAACAAAGGGGCCACCTGTCTCGCGGTTTATTAATTTTGGTACCAGATTAATTACTTCTCTTCCACTGTTCTCTAATTTTCGTGCACCTGAAATGTAAAAGTCGGATAGGTGTAGTTAAAAGCCTTCAAACTGTGACCAAAATAGAATAGATAGAAAAATTTAAAAAAATAATAAAACCAAATAAATTTCTAATACATAAAGAAAATACGTCATTGAACACACATTTCCCAAGTGCATTAATTTCTCATCAATCATTTCAATTCCATACCATTTTTGTTTTACAAATAGCATTGTTTAATGGGAATTACACTGGATGAGGAATTTGACATCACAATATGATTCTGAATTTCATTCGACACAGAAACTTGAAATGACAATGTGTGCAACGTTTCGGATATGTAGCCATTTTTTTCGATAATTATTCTTTGTTGTTTCATGCAAAGTGTTTTTTCCTTCCACAAAAATCTCCGCTTTATATTTTAATCGGCGCTGATAGGCATTGGCATCACGGAGAAGAATCAGCCCGCCAAGCTTTAAGGGAATTCAAAAATCAATAATGGAGATCCACGGCGTATTCTTTTCTTGCCCCCAAATAAACTCCTGTTGCTCCTCGCAGTATCCTCGAAGGGCCGTGTTACGTGAAAATGTAATTCTCTCAACAGCGACCCTCAGCGCCGCTGTTATCGCAGGAAGCCAATCGCCGCGACCTCCCCGATGGAGCGCAGCCAATGTCCGGGGCGCGGCGTCCCAGCGGGCCTCGCCTCCCCCGCCCTCCCCCGTCCAAGTCTTGCCTCCGCCGCCGCCCCGCCCACGTCTTGCCTCCATCACCGCCAGGCTCCAGCCTGCCGCGAACGGAAGGGGGCGTGGCCGCGCCTCCCAAAACCCTACCTACCGCGGGCGCGCCCCCACCCACGTCTTTCCTCCACACCTGCCCAGCACCGTGCCGCCTGCCATCGCCAAGCGACGCCCGCCTCCACCCCGCCCCCAACCAGTGCGCTCACGTTCTTTTCCTCCACCACCGCCTCCCGACACGGCCTGCCATCCGCCCAAGCGACGCCCGCTCCGAACCGCGGCCGCCCACATCTTGCCTCCTCAACCGCCCCCGCCCACGTCTTGCCTCTACCACCGCCCCCGCAACGCCCCGCCTCCGCCGACGTTGCGAAAGGGATTCTTTTCGCAGACGGGGACGGAAACCACAGACGAGGGGTTGGTGTTTAACATGCACAGCAGACAAATAGTACGTTTTCGTTCTTTTTAAGATCCGTTAATACACTAACGTGACAAAACTACCGTACACCGAACTATGTTTATGGAAAAACTATGCATTTAATCAAAAATGTCTAGAAACGTATTAAATTTTCTGCCTTCATTCAGAGTCAAAATGGTGATCCAAAATGCCACGAACTGTAATGGGTGAACTCCAAAGTGCTTCGAAAGACGAGTCTCAGAAACACATAGCGGTACTGAATTAATATGTGCCGCTGTACATGTAATTCTGTAAGACATTTACACGCCCTGACGAATACGATCGATTGTCCTAATTTGATTTCTGGGCGAGACACCTTTACCCATTTGGACGTCTCACGAACCACATGTCGGAAAAAGAATATTTTCCCACGCAGTTGAAGGTAAAGAGCAGATGCTTACAAACATTTCAGGAAACCAACAGGAAGGCCAGCAACATTATTTATTTTCTTACTCAATGTACAGCAAAACTTTAAATACACACATTCCCACTTTTTCAATCAACTGCGCGACGCACCTGACCGCAAAGGAACATTTCTCAGCGCCGTATATCCGCTGCAGAGCGCACAATGCCCGATTGTTTCCCAGGCGGAGAAAAAGTCCCTTTAGTGCCTGTACTTGTTCAACCTGTACATACGGGCGGTGCTTGCGCGACCGCCCACCGTCATCGAACACCGTCAGTCGGCTCCGCGCCGCCGCCGCCGCCGCCGCCGTCCGCTCCCGTCTGGCTGCGCACGCAGACGTTTAAGGCCGTCATGCGCCGTGGGTGTTCCCAGCGCCGCCGCGCCCGCGCCCGCGCCCCCGCCACAGCCACCCTCCGCCCTCCGCCGTGCGTCGCCCCACAGCCGCAGCCGGCCCCCGCCTGCAACCCGAGCACATCCTGCTCCGTCTCGGCCACCGCTGCCACCGCAGCGCCACCCCGCGCACGCAGGGCAGCCCAATGGCACTTGGAATACGGACCGCGGAGCCTATTTCCCGCCGTTTCCAAGCCAGCATTCACCCAACAATAAATACACAGATTTAACACGTATACATCAATATGAAACAACGAAGTCCGGCTTTCGTTTACTTTTTTCTCACTTTTGTTTGCTTTCCTGGTGGGAGAATCTGAAGCGTGAAATCTCACTTACCGCAATATTTCACATTTTCTCTCTGAATAAAAAGATATGGTTTTATATATTTCCCGCCTTTTTGTACGTAATTTAAAATGCGTCTATTCTTTTATTGTTTTTATTTCAGTCATTTGTAATTCATGAAATGTTGTTATAGATCCGTTCACAATATCTACGTTCCCTGACCGAAAAATCACTAAAATACAAAACTACATTACCTGTATTTTATCATTAATATCTTGCAAAATACTAATTATTTCACGCAGTCTCTAAAAAGTTGCACACACCCTTTCGTCGTCCCTTTTCAAACACTGCTACTTTGTCTCCCGCACACCTCCACAGGCTGCTTTAGTTGGGAATCGGGGGGGAAACCGATCATGCATCGCAGCGCATGAAAAAAGTGACATGTTTTACGCTTAAAAAAGGTATTTTCTAGACCAAATAATCAGAATAATGTTTATTTGAGTGAAAAAACAACAACTTGGAATGCATGCGCACGTGTAACAATATCGAAAAGTTACAAATACAAGTAAAAGTAAAACTAAGGGTATTTTAGTAACGGCATCCAACAACTGAGAACATGTTACGGACAAGAATTTATAAACATAATTCCGAGCTCTAGATTCAAGCCATATGTTCAGCGGTGTTTTTCACGCTCCTTGTTCTGAAGTCTTTCGTCCTATGTTTTAAATCCCAAGGCCCAGATCAATGATAACAGAAATCTCCCAAAGAAATGCATCACGTTAATTTTCGATAAAAAAAAGTACTGATCGACTAACAAAACAATTCATAAATGTTAGGTTTATTAAGAATGTTTTTGAGAAGTAATTTATTGATGACAATTCTATTTTGTTCTGTGTTTCCCAGTACTGAATTATGCACATCACTGGCAAACAACATTACGAAGGATCGTTACAATGACATATTAGTACAGATGTGAAATATCTCCTTTAAAAATTTCCATAACTATACCATTTCGCAAAATTATATTTAAATTATGCAAACATAAATAGAGAGGAAATGAAGCACCAGCATTATACAGCACTACAATCCGCCCGCGCACATAGTAAACGAGGGGCCGAAATCTCATTACACAAAGAGAAATAGGACGTTGTTGTGTTCGACCAGTCAAGTAAGCCGCAGAAATTATTCGTTTATATTTCAAATTTCGCTCAACATAACCCGACAAGGAGAATTTTTCTTTGCGTTGAAGTGTTACACAAGTATACACACGTTTGTATGAGTATTAGCTTCATTTACAAGCAATAAAATAGTACGAGTGAAGAAAAAATTTAAAAAATTGTTATGAATAATGAATTTTCTCCCTTGAGCTACAATGAGTATAATCATGTTTCTTGATCTACATTTGACTATTTATCTCTAATAATACTAAAATACCACTAGTATAAAAAGCAGCTAAAGTTTGAATGGGTAATTGTAGTTATATTTATGGATGTTATCATTTGAATCATCATGTTCTTCCCTACTCTTTTTGGAATTCGTAATTCACGTTTAACATTCACCTCGCTTAATCAGCTCGAGTTCATCTTCACGAGACACTTCTGCTAACATAACGAGTTTTTGGAGCCAACATCCAGTTATTGTAACGAACACTGCAAGGATTTTCTTCTTTACGAATTTTAATTAAGATACCGCTTTGTGGGCACGTTAATTGCATTAAACCCGAACGCGGGAAGATAAGACACAGTCGCAGGAGGTGAAAGCCGGCCCACATTTCAACGCAATCGTTTACGACTGTTTGAAAAACGTGAATGCTGGGGACCTACCGCCACGAGCGCAACTAAAAAACAAAAAAGAAACCCAAAATATGCTAGTTAAGTAACACCTGTTCTAGTTTCGTTATTTTAAAGAGAAAAGTTCACAAAAGTTTGTCTTAATATTTTCTTTCTTGTAAAAGTATGCGCAGTATCAGTAAACGGAACAGTGCCGTGAGCAATGAAATAATGATGCTCGACGCACCCCGTATTATTCGCGTAGGCCGGCTGTCTCAAAGGTTTTTACGTGAATTTGCGAACACCGTTGCTACTGCACGACACTTGAGAGGTAAATAGCTCGTACGTGTGGAGTCATGGCCCGTGGCGACGAAATGAACCTCTGTCATCGCGTGACCGCGTCGTTCGTCACTTTCTCCGCTAGCGCCGTGCTCATACTGATGAACAATAGGAGCGCAAATGAGTAGAGCTACGTTGTGGAAGTACACGCACGAACCGCACACATTGTGAAACGGATTCGAGCAAGAGCTCAGAGGTGATGACCGCTAAAAGGTCACTTCACGGCCCCATTCCCACCAGCATAATTAAAGCACCGATCTGCCATTTGCCCACAGAAACGATGAGAATACAGAGAGCACCTAGTTATAAGCAGACGTCATCCCAAGTATTTTGATAATGAACATTCAACTCCAAACTACCGGAAGGTTGATTTTGAAATGCCAAGGGACCGAAGCGCGTTTCCCCGAAATGGACTAAGGGCAGAGCATAGGACCGAATTAAAGCCTAAAGATATCCTGAGCACGGCCAAGGAGTGGGGTCATTCTAATAACAATGAAATATTTCAAAGTAAGTTGAAAAATAAAACTAAACCCTAACATTTGCAACATTATTACGTGAATAAATACAACATACATAGAAATGTAATACGAAATAATTTTTGAGAATAGTTTTGTGCGGGAGATATTTTTCTCACATTATATTTTGTTAAAAAGGGTAGGACTTCCCGTCCTGCGCAGGCCTTAAGCACGTGCTTGCGCATCAATCCACCCTTGGACAGCCCGCGCGGGGGCGTCGCATCACGTCGCGAGGTGCGGCGCGTCCGGGCGAG